>VWZN01001877.1:14957-28866 GCA_013396955.1 Regulus satrapa
CTGGAAATATCGTAGGTTGTTTTAGGTGGTCCTTTGAAAGAACCTGTGTGCACAGGAGTTCCTGTGTAACATTTTAGAATTTAAGTAGTTGTAACTACAGAATTAAATCACCCTGAAGTCTCAACCTCCCCATACACTAAAAAAAAAAAAAAAAANNNAAAGCTGCACAAATTGTGATTATGTTTATAAAAAAACATTTCCCAGATACCTACTAGGGCAATGAACCAAAGAAACCAAAGCATTTACTGAAGTAATTAAATTCTAAACACTTGCCCAAAAAAAAAGGAAAAAAAATACAAAATCCGCTAATATGTTGAATTAATCTTCAATAATTAAATTAAATTGGCTTCATATTTCAGGGGATTTTTTTTCTTTGATGGTATTTAACGCATTTGCTAATATTCTTTTTTTTTCCTGCAGATCCAGCTAGGCTACTTGCCCAATATATTGACTGATATATTAGCATTTTTAGTCCAAACATGAAAAACCTGTAAAGAAAGATCTTGAGGCTTGATTGATTATTTTGGGTGTGGCTTTGTTTGCTTTGGGTAAATGCAGTTGCAATAAATGATCTTAGAACAACACTAAATGAGTCAGTGGAATAGGTAAATACAGAAATACAAAAAAAAAACCAAACAAAAAATTACAGAAGCAGGTATTGATATAGATAATGACAGAACATAAAATGGTAATAACAGAAGATAATAATAGAATGTACACATTAACACGTGGATTGAATATGTGAGACCAGGAGCTTCTGCTTTCCTAAACCACAATAAGATGGGGACATTTAATGTGATAATAAAGAAATGAGCAGCACTGTTTCACACAGGAGGCTGTGACGAAACATCACAGGTCCACAAAATTGCTTCAGAATATTTACCAAAGCTTTTGTTCTCTTGAGATGAACTTAGGGGAAGTCATGTTGCATTTTGCCAATGTTGGAGCCAGTGTTTCTTAGAGGTTAGGAGGAATTCTTGTGTGATTAGCAGATTGTTCTCATTTTCATGAAAAAGGTCACTTTTGGAGACACAATACCACAGTCTGGATCGTCTTGGGCTTGCTCCAGCTGGGAGATCCCAACATTTCCTTTTAGACATGCAGCTGAAATGAACAAACGCCGTGTCACATCGCTGGGGAAGGGAACACAGAAGGGAGATTTGCAGGGTGGGGAATATGCACAGAAATACAGAAACTAGAATGTTCTACTGCCTGCCTGCTGCAGCAGTTTAATTTCAGAAAGCAGCTTTTGTTCAAGCAGGGGAGCAGCCAGATTTATAGGTGCTGTGAACTGTTCTCAGCCAAGACTGGAAAGACATTCAAAGTTCATGGGGACAATCCCCTCCAGCTTTTTCTCATGCAAAAGTGCAATTGACTTGAAAAAGAGTGTCTTGGAAGGGAAAATAACTTTTGTTCAGAGTTTGTGTTTTGCAGTAAAGAAGAAATAGCTCTAGGCAGATCATATGGCAAGGAGAAAAGCCCCCCAAACAAAATGCCTTACAATGATAAAAAATGGTTCTACAATGCACAACACCTCAATTTATATCCAGAAGTTGTATAAGAAATTTCTTGAAAAAGTACAGAAAAGCAAATAATGGTAGGAGTCTTGGGGCAAGAAGGAGATTTCTGCTACTATGAATTCTTCAACAGCTGAGTGATCCGAATGGTGATTCTCAAGGTTTGGGTTTTGTTACCAGCCCAGTTTCATACTTGCTAAAAGTAACCAACTTTATGTCTTGCTGCTAACCTCTGCCCTGAATGTATTGTGTACTTTTTTTTGGCTGTTTTGCAGGGGAATGAGTGAAATTTAATTATCAGAATGATTAAAAAGTGTTTTTAAGTCCCAATTAGGTTTGAAAGGATCCTTTGATTTCACAGCTTTTGGTACCTAGACGTGGAGTTTCAGAGTCCAAGGCATCTAAGCTGGTCANCTGGCAAAAAATGGAAAACTGGCTTTAGAAACAGCCTTAACAAACCTTAATAACTGTATGTCTAAAAAACTTCTGCTTTTCTCTATCCTGCTATGCCACTGTGTGCAGGATTCCGTTATGAGGTAAGAGGATATATTTGAGTTCAGCAGCAATAATACACAGAATCTTCCATTCTGAGTCACACTGTGTACTGCAACAAGGTAATGTGGGCATCAGTGTGTATTTTTTTTTGGTTGGTTGTTTATTTTTGGTTGAAAATCTCTCTTTGGAAGCATTTTAGCTTTTAGCTTCCCTTCAGTTTGTTTTCTTCCTTCACAAGCATATTCTGGCTTTGCCTCTGTTCTTCCAAGCTATTGTCCTGGTTCCTTGTGATAAGGTTGGTATCAACCCCACCATGTCTTCAGGAGCCTCCCAGGAGAGGAGGGGGTGTTTGTCAAAGCAAAACTAAACTGTGCAGATGATTGGGCCTCCTGGTGCCTCGTTGAGTTGAAAGCAGTGCCATTTATCCTTTCACCCTTTGATAGTCACTTCCTCATTTTCTTTGCTAATGCATTAAAACTGATGGAATTATCTGGAGCTGTGCAGGAAAGGGCTGTATGATAATTTATTTTTATGTAAATATGTATACACAGACACACAAACACACGCTGCCTCCTTTGTTTGCAGTGCCAGGCTGAGCCTGTGAGCAGAAGGCATATCTCAAAGTGTTTCCCAAACTCCATGGCTGCCTTGTTTCTGAACAGCATGTTTCATTTAATTAAGACACAAATGATGTGGTGCCAAAGCTATTATGACTGCTGCATACATTGCAATTAAATAAAGCCCACAGAAGCAAGGGCTGCAAAGTCACATTTCCAGGCATAGGCATATATTCCTTTATCTGTAGACAGTCAGTTTATTGTTCACAGATGTACCAGCACACAGGGTGTTCCTCAGGCAAGCTTTCCACACATTCCTGCCCCTTTTTCCTCCTCAAATGCCAAATATATCTGACTCCAGTTTCCCCCTGCCTCCTCAGACCCAATGTGTTTTGCTAGGTGGACAAGAATGGCACGTGGCATAAAGTGTCCAGTTGTGACAGTCTGGAAAATGAGAGAGAGAAGAGAGACACAAACACAGGACCTTGTTGAAGTTGAGAGAACAAATAAATCAGTCTGAGGAAGTGCCTTTGGACAAGCCACTGAGTGTGGTGTTGCAGCAGCCTGGTGTGTTACCATCTGGGACAGTTCAAACAGGCTGTAAATCCCAGGCCCTCCAGGCTGTGGGAAGCTGGCTTGGAGAATTTCTTGTTTTCTTTCTTGGGAGGTAAAGTAGAGACTGGCCAGCTGATGCTGTAAGCATTCCCTGCTGGCTGATCAACATCAGTCAGAAGAGTTTTCTTAACCTCCAGCCAAAGATAAGGGCAGACGGTTTACAAGAGAGAGAAAGAGTTTGCTGAAATAAAGGACAGAGCTGACAGAAAAAAAAATCATGCTACTTAGAGAGGACAATGCCCAAGGGCAGAAGGACAAGGACTGTAATCCTTTTAGGTTGTGTTACACTGAGCACTGCAAGTCCTCAGACCAGATTTCAGAGGAGCTTCACCATTTCAGTGAGATGGGCACACTGAAAGCCTTCGTGTAGGTTCTGCATGGCTAAAAAAATCCAACTGAACCATTCCATGAAGGATCTGGGTATAATGAAATGAATGGCGAAACCTTAGGCAGTCTGGAAGGGTGCTCAGGGTGATTGTTTCTAGTGACTGGATAGGCAGTGCAGATCCATGCTGGTGTGCTCAGGTGGGAACTGCCTAGGGACAGCTGGCAGAAAGCACCAAGCATAGGAAAGTACCTAAATTCCCATAAACCTTTAATTTAATTCCCTTCTCAGAATACAGAATAGAGCACTATTTGGCAGTAGGTCTCTAAGTACACTGGGGTATCCTTTAGAGGGTAATTACAGGCCAGTGGGGCTGGAGAGCTCTCATGCTCAGCTGATCAGAATATTTGGGACTGGGGGGATGCTGGCTGGGGGCTGTCTTTTCTGGAGTCAATGAAAGCCCCGTTCTCCAGGGGTAGCCCTAATCACCAAGCTCCAGGAAGGCTTGTGCAAGGCTTACCTTCCTTGTGCAGTTTGGCCATTTCCTTAATTCCATTCAGGAATTCAGGAGCCCTCAAGCTGGGAACAGAGCAAGCAAGAGACCGTGAGTTAGGCATGGTATGAGCATCTCTGTGAGGCTGAGGCTCTGACCTGCACACCTGGGTTTGGATGCCCTTCCAGCAAGTATTGATGGCCTTGGAGAGTAGGCACTCAGCTCTTGAAATTGGAAAGTGTCAGAGCACACGTGGAAGTCCAACCTTAGCTGTAGGAAGTGCTACTTTTCAAAATGGAAGCACTCTGTTCTTGCAGCTGTCAGGCCAGGTAGTTATTGGCAAAAGGAACCTCTGAACTGCTCTTGGATATGGATGCCAATAACCTCTGTAAGGTCTCCTTTTATCTCTGCATCTCATTCAGTGTGTGTTTCCTGAATTCACTTAATTTCTGGCCTCTCTATCTTGTAACTCATCTTAAATTCTTCCAGTTCCCATCAGAAATCAACACCTGGAGTCCAAAGCTGTTGTAATCCTGATACTATGACCCAGCACTCATTTCCTTGCCTCTGTCAGCTCCAGCTTTTCACCGTGATGGGAAAATTAACCTCACATGTAGATAAAAAGTTTCTGGAAAGTCAGTGTCTAGTTTCTCCCTTGGCTGTCAAATCTTCTAGGAATGGAGCCATCGTCTGTTAAAGATGAAACACTTTTCTCCATAGGAGAGAAAATCAAGCAGTGTGGTGTGAGGCGGAGTCCTTCCCAATCCACCAGAGATCCTTTTCCCAGGTCTAGCTTTCATTTGAGTGCTTTTTTCTGCCCACTCATTTCCCACTGTGTGAACTGCACATCAGGAGGGTCTGAGGAAAAGCGGAGAGATCAGAAAGGGTTCAGACAGGGAAAGATGAGGCTGGCTCTGTGTGACAGAGTTGTGCAAGAGGGCACTGGGCATTATTCACTGTCAGACCAAAAAAGCCTGTACAGCACCAGTAGACAACTTGTTTTGGTCCAAAGGACCACTAGAGGGGAAGATGTGAATAGAAAGGAACTATTCCTGTGACTGCCAGATGTGCAGCAACTTCTTCTGTGCCCTTGTGTTAAGATGACAGCACCTCACTGGGACCAACGGATTATTGGGAAGGACATGAAACCCAGTGAAGTACCAGCAATGCAAAAAGAGAAAGGATGTGATGAGCCACAGTGGCCCACCTGACTGTTTCAGGAGCAGGATTGTTCTTAGAGGCTTAGTCTGCTCACAGGGAAGCACAGAAATAAAATCAGATTTTAAGCAAACATCCCAGCATCCCCTACTCTGTTTTCACAGCCCTGTGGAAGAGAGTTCATTGCTGACCCAGTGCTGTATTTTTGGTTCTGTGTTTTTATCACTGGTTTTCAGATAAAACCAGCCCATGGAAATGAAATAAAAATGCTATGAATAGTTCTGTCACGGGCAGTCGAGCAAGGGTGCTTTGTTGTGAGCAACATAATTTAGTGCTAATACAGAAATGAGTGTTGTCAGCTACAACAACAGAGCAGACCTGTAATCTCATTAGGAAAAAGAGGGAGTGTAATACAGACCATTGCACTGAGGGCTTTTTCAGTCCAGGCTGACTGGTTAGACCAAGTCACCTGAACAACGTCCAACACCATCCACGACAGTTTAAGTATTTAATCTGAGATGTTGGTAGGATTTTTGTGCTAGCCTAAAACTGAGATCACAGAATCCCAGAATGGGTCATGTTGGAAGGCACCACACTGGGTCATCTGCTCCAACCTCGTGGCCCAAGCAAGGTCATCCCAGAGAACAGGATTGTATCCAGATAGTTCTGGAATATTCCCAGTGAGGGAGATCCTCAGAACTCCTGTTTTTGTTGCAAACACAGTTAAATCCATCAGATTTCTGTTTGCCTGATCCTGACAGACCTTTAAACATGTAATGCTTTATTTCTAGGTGCACCTTGCTGAATTTCTCTCATGACAGCACTGAGTGTACTTTTAAAGTGCCTCCAGGATCCACACATTGCTGGACCTAAAGGTGTGGGACATGGTTTGTAGGGCTGAATTTGGCATCTGAAACCCTGGTGGCTTTTATTCATCATGAACAAAACTGGCTACTCTGCCTCAGGCTGCTGCTCAGCAGGCCTAACCCTTCCTGAGCACCCTGAATTTCTTCTCTCTGTGAGACAGATGGAGGATTGCCTTGTACATTGAATCTGGCAGGGATTTTGGAGACCAGACATCCCAGACATGCACACCAAACCAAAACAATAGAGCAGCAACCGCTGATAGGCAGAGGCTGGAAATCTCTCATTAACCACAGTTTTAGCAGGGTATAAATCCTGTTCAGGTTCTGTTCTCCCAGTTGCAGGTGATCCTGGGAGCAGGAGCTGGTGCTTGGACCACAGAAAGGCAGAAAGCATCCTTGTCTGCCTGGACTTGAAGTACTGGATTGTTTTGCTGCTCTGTGCTCCCCAAAAGGCACTGCTGGGATCCCCAAAGGGGATCAGCTCTAGATGTAAAAGTGCCTGCTCTCTCAGGCCACAACAAATGAACTCTCTGTACTTCTCATCTGTGAGGATGAGAAGGCTAGAGGCGGAGGAAATTGAATTAGAGAGGCAGGTAGCAGAGCAGAAAGGGTGCACAGATCAGATCAGGACAGCCACAGCTAACCCGCGGCCGCTCCCTGCCTGGCTGCCCAAATTTCCTGCCCTCTCCTGGCACCTGCAGGATTTTCTAGACAAGTGTGGGTTTGGTGAAGAAAAGTGTGCTGAAGCTCTGGGGAAGTTCCAGGGCTCAGAAATTGGATGCAGGATATACAAGGAGTAGCTGAGGCCCGGTGTCACACTCATCCTACAAGGCCGAGCTCCCAGATGGGGCATCCTGTCTCAGCTCCAGGGAAAGCTGATTTATCCCAGCTCATGTGTCCCACCTGAGAAGCTCTTTTCCTGAGTAGGCTTCCTTGTATTATAGCTATCTGTAACTTATAACACTGTTCTAAGTGCAGGTGAGGTAGTGAACACACCCTTGGCTCATTTGCTGCCCTAATCACTGATGATCAGTTGAAATGGTGGTAGGACGCTTGGGGCTGGGACTTTGCTGATGGCAGCTGGTCCCTTAGAACTCACTTACAACAAAAAAAGAATAGTCTGTGATTATTTGGGAATAATTTAAGAACTCCCTCCTCTGAGAAAATAAGTACTTTACTGCAGGTCTTGTTATTAGAGGAATTAAAATAAGTGAATGTCTATTTTACCTTGCTATCAGCATTCAGAAAGCTTGTTATGGGCAAAAGGAGAACACACCACAGACATAAAGCCAATAATTGTTATTATGAATAATAACAATAAAATCTTTATTGCATTAATGGTAATTCTAGAAGATTTTCATGAGCCAAGGTTGAATTATTACAGAAAAAGAAGAGAAAATAAAATAAACAATATTATTATGTAAAAAGCTCTGTTACACAAAACAACGGTACTGCTTCAATAGGATGAGCTTTATTTTTTCTCCTTACTATTCTGATCATTTTGATTCACCCTGGGGAAGATTTTTAAAAAATATTTTCCAATACTGAGCCTCTGCCATGCTTCGTACCCACCCCGTGGCTTCCCCTCTGTCACCACTGCTCTCCTTCCCTGCCTGCACTGCTCTGCACAACTCCATACATTCATAAACTCCTACACTGCACCACAGTAATAAATACCTTATTATCCACAAAATGACTCCCTCCTCTGCACAGAAACCGTGGTTGCACTGTACAAAGATTGACAAAAGTAAGACAGATTGGCCACAGCCAAGTTGCCACTAGAAAAATCACTGTTGGGGCTAAAAGAAGTTAAAACAAAGCTCCAGGCAGGTAAAGATGAAATGGAATGAAGGAAACCTGACGTGCTTCAGTCGTGTGGCCTGAAAAAAGCCTGTGGGCCTCTACTGTTGGTAGCAACACTACATTTCCTGGTCTACAGGTCTGCAATAAATATAATTTCAGAAAGGGACAGCACTGTCAGTAGGAACAGCTAAGTTTTCATAAGGTTCTGAAGCTTATAATAAATCCTTTAACATTAGGGGTCTTTTTTCCCCCCTCATTGCAAGCTGCAAGGGTTGTCTGATAACACAGCTGGTAAATAATTCCATTTTTCATTATTAACTTGGAAGTATTTATAGTCTGTGATCATGTATCTCACGTGGATGTGCTCTGTTTATACAGTAAATAAATTTAAAGCCCTTAATCTCTGCTCAGACAATTTGTTGGTGTCATTTTTCTTTCCCTTGCTTCTTATAATTTGGGTGTTTGTTGTGAAAAGCACATAACTGCCATCATTTCAGTTTTGCTTTTTTTTCAACAGCTTTATAACCTCAAGAATATTTATAACTTAGCTTCTTGCTAAGAGGAAACCACTGATATGAACAGATTGACAGCAGCCTTTTCACTGCCCCTGAGTTCAGGTAATAACCTTACTATATCTTTCCTTTCTGCTGCACTGACACCTCCACGTATCAGGATTTGATGCCCATTTAAATTATTTTTTTTCTCTTATTATGTGCTGCTGTGTTTCAGCATCATTTCCCCTGCACCCTCATGCCCTCCCTTGCTGCACTCCCTGCTTTACCAGGCAGGACTGTGGCTGTGATGAGCAAAGGTGAGTTTTAGCTCCTCAACACTTCACTGCTCCCATTTTTCCATATTCCTGACAGAGAGTTGAGACATCTTTCAGGCTGCCCTGGAACTTTCTGGAAAAATTAAAAAAAAAAAAGAAAAATAGGTGGGTTTTTTTTTTATTGTTTGTTTGTTTTTTTTTTTTTAAGGCACGGGTGAAGAACTGCTCTACAAGTTCATGTTGTCGACACACTCATATCCATTCTAATCTGTTTGGGATCAAACTCCATTGGAAAAGCTTTTCCATAATAGCTTTCTGAAAATTTCATGCTTTCTGATGTGTTTTTAATCAGTTCATAGATTTTTTTAATAAGCTTATTTTTCATAAACATATTTCTGTAAGCTTATTTCTATATAAGCCTAATTTCCCATCTGGTCTAAACAGCACCTGAATGAGTGTAAAGTTGTGCACACCCATCCAATCATTAAGCTAATTAAAGCAAGGCATTAGAGCTTTAGGCAGTCTAATTGTTTGTGGTGCTGAAAATGACAGCACATTAACTGGGTCCTGAGATGACATGAGACAACTCTCTGTGTTTATTTTATGTCACTTTGACACCTTAGGAAGTGCTGATCCTGTGGTCTGCTCAGGATGGGTAGCTTATGTATTTATCACAACAACATTTGCACAAATTGCAGTATCTCTGTCAAAATCCTGAATTAATATATGATTAATTTGCATTAATTGATTTGATCTGTGTTGAAACTGCACTTGGGCACTAAATTTTGTCACAACTTGGAGCAGAAAACGTGGACATGTGGATTCAGAGATTGCAGCATGTCTTGACGTAAAAGTAGTGTAAACTTCATATCTGACCAGATGAATTCCCCTCTCTCCTTATGGTATTGATAATTAATTATTGAAGATGTGAGCAAATGATTGCAAAAATTTTGTAACCTCCAGGTTTTCTCCAGGATAAGCCCTGATCCTTCAGTTACCTTGAAGAAGGTGGGCCCTCCAACTCAGCATATCCACTGGGAAAAATGAAGGGCAAAACAAACAAACAAAAAAAAAAAGTGGAAAACACGCTCTTTCCCCACTTAGCACAAAAGTTTTAGAATTTAATTTCTCTGGAACTGAATGATGAAATAACAACAACAACAGCAACATTAATGAAAATAAAATCACATATGACATTTCTGTGAGTGCTTGACAGTACAGCAGAGTTGTTACACACTCTCAGATTCGGACTCAGATTTGGGGAAGACATCACAGTGCATACCAAAACCTGCTCACTCTCCTCTGGACATCAAAATTTGCAGACATAAAAGGGGTCACACACTGGCATGACTGTTGTTCAGCTCATCAGACGTTTGACAGAGTGCAGGCAGAGAGATAAGGACTGAAAAAAGTCAAAATTCACTGACTCTACCCTGCCAGCCACCCCTGTCAGTAAACAACCCTGGGCTCTCGAGCTGCTGCTCTCTCCTTTCTTCTCTTTAAACCTGCAGCTGAGGGGAGTCTGGCTTTGTTCCTGTCTGGACATAACACACGACATGGTTGTGTGGATTTCCAGTTGTCCTTGGCAAAGAGAAAGAAAGCCTCTTCCAGGACCTTTTCTGACCTGGAAGAAAATTGCTGCAGCTCAGTGGAAAGGGAAACTTTTGAGTTTTACAGCTTCAAAAGGCATCAAACACCACTAATAGTTCTGAAATAAAAGTAACCATGAAGTCTTCTTGAAGATAACAAAACTCAAAAAAACCCTCCCTCTGTTTTGTGACAGTGAAACCAGAGTGACGTGGGATGTGAAGAGCACTGTAGTGCTATCTTTCCTTTACAGAATTTTAAGTGCAGACAAAACCCGTATTTTAGACAACTTGAGAAGTGTGTGCACTTCAGACATGCCAACAATTTCAAACAAGGTAGGAGCAATACTACAGGACTGCAGTTTTACTGCTTTTCCCTCCTCCCACAAACACACTTTCTCACAAATTTCACTTGGCTTGCCTTCTCCTGAAAACATGTCAACACTTCAGCCTGTAGTGTAATGCTTGGAAAACATCAAATTTGGTGAAAGCCGTGAGCTCTGTGCAGCTCGAGTCCCAGAAATCATCCACTTACTTGGGGAATGTCAAGTGTGTCAAATCGCAGATCAAGCCCTCTTCAGAAATTTAACCCACAGAGGCAAAACCACTTCAAAGATAGCAGAAGTTCAGAACTTATGAAACTGCAGTAGTGATGGCTCAATTAATCAGCCAGGTAAAGCTGTTGTTTTAGGTGACAGACAGTTAAAAAATGTGTACTGGAATATCATGTCCCCAAAAGTCAGCTGCTCACCAACCACATGTGCAAAAACAATTCACAAAAGTTCAGTTGGATGTTAGATGGTGAAAAGAAAACCTTTCCTTAAAGCTAATTAGCTTTACTTGCAGGGAACAGTTAATGGTGTAAAGCTGTCTCAGTCAGCAGGATGCAAGCTGTTTAAAATTTATAGTACGGGAAAACAAAGTTTCCTGTATTAAAGAGTTATAATCAATCACATCAAATGGAATAAAAGATTAAAAATCTGTACACATTGAGTTGTCTGACAAAATAATCTATATAAAATATGTCTTGTCTTTCAATTAATATGAACTACTTGATGTATGTACTGAGTCTTTCAGAAACCCACACAATTATGTATTTTTGCTACTAAAAATAGAATTGGTCTCAGGATTTTGTTTGAAAATAGTGAGAGTTTTTGAGTTCATGGAGGTCTAAGATTTAACACAGTCCAGTTAGCAGCATTCTTTGTGTCATCTTCCTCTCCATTTCTATGTCTTCTATTTATTTGGTAGAGGTTTCTCACTGCTAAAAAATCCAAGTCACACCTCTTTAAAATGGGTTAATAGTGGTGAAGTTCTTAAAGGATCTGATGAAAATATTATCCTATCTTCAAGTTAAAGAAGGTTGTGCCAGTAGGATTCTCTCAAATTTAAAAACTGTTCTGTTTGTGGTTCAGAAGTTTACTGAGAAAAGAAAATATTTCCAGAATCGCCCAAAGGTTGTCCAGAACGAGCTAATTTAATAATTACCTTTGTGAAACTACTTTCCTAATCAGACTCTTTAGGTCAAAAAACTTTTCCTTTGTCCCTCCTAGGCTTCATTTTGAGTTGTGCAGATTCAGAAGAAAAGGACAGTAAAAGCCATTCAGCATGTGCTGACAGGTCATGCATTATACATGGAGAAAAATAGAGACTCTTCAATTCCAATTTGAGACACCCTCTTTGGAGGAAATCTATTTTCCATCTCCAGCAGTTCTCAACAAGCCTGCCTGAAGCCAAGCTACATAAAGCCAGTACAGATGTGCAAATTCATTTTGAATAATTAACTGCAGCAGATGACAACTCTGTATTACAGTGATTGTAGTCACTGAGTGCAAAAGTTCATTATAATAATTCAGAAGCAGTTTAGGGAAATTTGATTCCCTGCCAGAGCTGAACACCAGGAGGAGAGCAGGCTCTCTGAAGTTTCTGAGTCAGCCACAGATCTGTAGAAATTGGGTTAATAAAGCACTCAGAACAGCACTCTGAGGCATGACCTGCTGTTCTTGAAATCTGGGCTCTGAGGTGTATTACAGGTAAACATCTTTAACTTCACTAGAAAAGAACAAATCTGGGGGGTCAGCGAGGGCAGGTGGGATACATCTGTCTCAGCAGAAGTGACTTTTCTGAGCTGAGTTCTGTCCTGAAGCAGAAGCACAAACGCAGTGAAATTCAGGTGGGAGTTAGGAATGAGATTGTGCTTCCTCCATTCCACTTCTCCAGCTCACTGGAGAGGGCCCGGCCTTCTCGGACAGGCAAGGAACCACAGGCTGGAGAACTCAGGGTGAAAAACCAATTATCAACAGTAATTTGATCTCAGTCAAACCCAATCCAGCTGCTCAGAGCTCTGATAAATCCCTGGTGTCTGGTGAGCCCTAGCAGGTGGGAGAAGCAATCTAAGCTGCATCAAGACACACCAAGCAAAGCTGTTCCACCCAGATATATGGTGCCACCAACCTGTTTGCACATGAATCGTGCTGAGTTTACATGATAATTCCCCTTTGCAATAGGTCTCCTAGGGACGTTTGGGCCTCATTACTTCGTGTGCCCCAGATCTGAGAAGGTCTGGGGTGAGAACATGAAGAGAAAAATGGTAAAATTGAGAACAACAATGCATTTCCAGCAAGAAAAGACAGAGGTTTTATCTGTTACTGCCACCATTTAATGACTGTGCTGATGGAAATGCCTAAATCGCATGTCTATCAGTTTTTTAGATACTTATTCTTGCCATTATACTGTTAGTAGTATTTGTATAAAATCAGCATATTTATCGTAAGAACCACTGCCATTGTATCACTGTATCAAATTAAGAATGATTTCCCAATGACAGAGAAATCCAATATTTTATGTAGGAAACTATATCATTAGAGGCAGGGGAAAAACAAAATTGATAATTACAAGTGAAACATTTTCTTTTCTTTTCAAGTCTTTCAAAAATCTTTCTGAATACATAGGCGACTACAAAAATTGACCTAACTGTAATTTATTTTATTTTTTTTTTCAGTTTCTACTCAACAAGCCTACGATGTAGTTCTCCTAAAGAAGTCACTTATACACATGTTATAAATTTGTGCAAGAAATAAAGTAGATAAAGTAATTCCTGTACTTTACAGGTACTTTACAGGTACGCAGACATTGGAAGACAAGACGACAACTGTTTTCCCAAGTTCACTTCCATACACAAAAGTATTATTGGATATGAGTGCGTGCTACTATTATTTTCTTACAAATATTTCCCCAGCTAAAATGTGTCTAAAATAACACTGTGCTCATAAATGCAATTAAAAGTTTGTGTGAATGCATCCCAATCTGTGAGTTTTTTAAATTATTGCCTTTCATTGCATCCTCAAGGATTTTCTGTTCAGCTGTTAAGTTTGTGCAATTAGTCACCAAAATTAGCTGTTGCCATAGAAACTGTCAGTCTATCACTGTTCATCTCTCAGGTATAAAATCTGAAGATATAAGCATTATCCATACGTTAAGTACAGTTAACTCTTTGGTAATTCAATTCACTTTTTAAAGTTATGGATGGAATTGCATTGATTTTGATGAGGTTGCCAACACATAATAATGTGGAAATTGACTCTGGTGATGAATATTCTGTCCCAGAGTGAGAGAAAACCAGGGGGATATTGCTGCCTCTACTGAATTCTCTCCCAAATGACATTTAAAGTATATCATGCTAAACTGTGAGGAAAAAAAAAAAAAAAAAAAAAAAGAGAGAAAAA
>VWZN01001877.1:77188-93299 GCA_013396955.1 Regulus satrapa
TTTTTTTAATTTTTTTTTTTTTCAGAAGTTGTAGCCAAAATTGCACAACAGTTCTTTCAGAGTTAGGCCTGGCTTCAAATCAGCTGATCACCAAAGAAGATTACATAGCCTTGTACTTTAAGGGAGATTTAAAATCACTTGCTCAGGTGTCCCACAGTGGTTTCAGCCTTAGGAGGCTTTCCTTGAGAATCATGTTCATTCCACATAAAGCCAAAATATGGGGCATTTTCCAGCTTATGCTTTAATTTATGGCCAGCAAAGAAAGATGAGTTGTGGAGACAAAGCCCAAATCTGAACATAATCTGTGATTTAGATCTGAAGGGGTCAACAGCAGGTTCTGTCTGTACTAATTTATTCTCTTTTATCGACAAGAAGAATGATCTTAACGTTTTTCTTGGTCTTGTGCCTATAGCTGTGTGATCTTTGGAAGAAAGTCTTGTCAAAATCAGTGTTGCAGAGATTATCCAACACCTGTCCATGGGAATTCTACAGAAAACACAGGGAGGGTTATGCTGCTCTTTAGTGCCTTTCTGTGTTACTCCTTATATGTATTAGTCCTTCCTCTAAGCAAAAAACTGCCCTCAACAGTGCATTTTTATGATTCTCTTTTCTAGAGAAATTGTAAATAAATAAATTTTTAAATCCCATGACAGTTTCTCTAAGCAGTATGTCAGGGTTGCTGGCTATTTCTGTTTGCATACATGGGTTTTATAACCTTAATTTGACTGAGCAGAGTAACATGATCATTATCAGAAGTGAATTTTTCTTATTCCTAGTCATTGGATCTGCTTCTAGAGGAGGAGGAAAAGTCAGTCCTTTGTTTGAGTGCATGCAAAGAGAGATCTTACAGGTTGTGATGGTCCCGATAGTCTGACAGCAAAGCTATGTCCCGGTAATTCAGTGTAAGTACCTTAACTTTAGGAGTTCCAAAGGGACAGGGAATTCCTGAGGAAGACCATGTGAGGTAATATTGACATGATACTTGTGCTTACGACAAGGCCTGCTGTGCACGACCTGAGTTGGCACTACAGTGGCACTCAAAGTGAATGAAGACATAAGGAACAAATAAAAAAACCTTTCTCTTAACATGGAATATTGTTTTTATAATCTTGTCTCAGAGCATTGTGCAACAGGAAAATGTGATGAGTACTGAGAAGTGTAGAGTCCTTATGCAGTGTTGTATAAAGAGTTAGAGCTCACAGCACTAATCTAAAACTTACAAATACCACAAACCTTTAAAATAATGATTTTGGCTTGATTTCACTGGACCCAGGATTGTTCTGAAATTTTGCAGGCAGTTCACGACTCTATACATTCTCATTCATTTCAGGATGATGTCTGAGACTACTTTAATTTGAGCCCTGGAAATGATATTTACTGATGATATTTATTTACTGACTGATATATTGGAATAAACCTGATCAAGTAAGGAATAACCTGTAAAGGTTTTGTTGTTGTTGTTGGTTTTGTTTTTATTTTTTTCTCAGCTTGCAGTGTGTAAGGAAGCTGACCACTGCTTGGCTGTAACTGGAGTTTTAAGTGCTTTACTGTTCTTTCTGTGAGTTTGCCCCAAGCCTTGGGTATTTTGTGTGGATGAGGAATCCAGAATCCATTTTTCCCTTACCCTGTGGCAAAAAGAGTGGGTCGGTTTCCTGCTTCTGATCCTGGTGTGGAGCCTGTCTCACTTGGCTTTAGCCTCAGCAGGGTGCTAGTAGGGCAGCTGTCCACATCTGCCTGGAGTGGTTAAGGACATGGGAATGTTATGAAAAAATCCAAAAGATAGATCAGGAAGCATGAGAAAGCAAGCAGAAGGAACATCTTATATTCATTTGTGAGGGAATGATAAATTAGGTGCTGTTGGGTGTGTATATAAACATGTATAGATACTCTCTCTCTCTCTCTCTAAAAATATATATAAATATATATATATATAAAATACACATATACTATNGGAGCTAGAGAAACGTCCTGGTGAAATGTTTTAAAGGTCTCAGTCTGACTTTCCCACTGGTGTTTTATATTGTTTGCAGTGAAATTTTGCATCAGTGTTTTAGAGAGTTGAGCATCTCAAAATCTCTGACTTCATGCCCTGTGCCCTCTTATCTTTTTTTGGGTAGAAATGGAAGGTGAATGTTACTTGACAAGATCTCCTTTAGTTTGGCTGAGTTCTGTTTTGCTTCAAGATGACTTATTTTTAAGACCTGTAAAAATGTCTCTGCTTCTCAGCCACGATGACCAGAAGAGAAGAGACTTCCACCAAGACCTTCAGTGCCTCCAGGGCAAGTACAAGGATCCCGTGGCCCATCCCATGGGTCAAGACAGCTTATGGCAGAGCATCTTGAGAGCTGTTCTTCCCTGTGAAGTACATGTATTACAACAACAAGACTCAGTCTAGCTTTTGTTTGTAGGTTTGTTGTACTAGTTGTTTTTGTTTATTTGTTAGTTTTTGTGGCTTTTTTTTAAAATAAAACACCAAAACTATAAGGATTGTGGAAATAGTTTAAAGAGAAACGTGTTTTACAGTGGTATGTTATGTCTCTTAAAAACATATGTGCTTTTGTCTTTCCACCAAAGGTGGGCTGTGTGATTGTTTTTGGCTGCAAAATGCTTCTATCTTATTTTTTTACCCCTGAAATGGTGAGAAGTGTCCATTTCATTGTGAGTTTGAATTGCTACTCGTTCTAGACACGAGCAGTTGTTACATGTATTATCTTTAGTCAGCACTATTTTCAGTAGGTTTTGCTCCTAAACCAGATGCATACAGGAATAGGGTAAGAACCACAGAATAATGTATATTATGTCAATAATTTTATTTATACCAAGCTGAATTCTGTTAGTTTCTCCCCTTTCCTAAGCTATATATTGATTTGGAGGACCAGTAAAGAGGTGAAGTCAATATATGGAGCCTTTTTCTCAAGTCAGTTTCTCGTAAAGGAGGAAGAATTCCATTTGTGAGGTTGGCCTTGACACAGAAACATCTTTTAACATGTGAAACACGTGTGTTGTGTGGTCTTGGCAGCACCAGCAGAAAGCCTCAGCTCCTATCACCATCAGCTGCAGGAGGGAATACAAACAAACTTAACAAGAGGCAAAGGGGGAGGTGAGGAATGAGTGGGGTGAACGTGACAAAATTTCAATAGTAGGTGCCAGCTACTCGTGTTGGGCTGGAAACAGGAGGTGCTGACACAAAAGGGGTGCTGGAAAGTAGATGATCATAATGAGAAAAGGGGTGAGGTGATCTCCCCAGCTGCTGCAGCAGCAGCCAGAGAAAATCCATGCTGGAGGACCTCTGAAGGTGACCAATCCATCAAGACCCAGCTAGCTTATAAATGGTGCTAACATTTCTATTGTGTGGGCAAATGTTGAAAATGTCAATTACCACAATGAGCACCGCAATTTACTTGTGCAAACTGATAAAACACAATAGGGAATATCCAGTTAATATAATG
This sequence comes from Regulus satrapa, assembly GCA_013396955.1. Classification (NCBI taxonomy): domain Eukaryota; kingdom Metazoa; phylum Chordata; class Aves; order Passeriformes; family Regulidae; genus Regulus; species Regulus satrapa. The sequence continues at coordinate 80,638 of VWZN01001877.1, forward strand.
GTTTCATTCAGCCATCTAATGTAAAGAAATCTTTCCACTCAAGATAGTAGTAGTTGGATTAGGCACTTTCTCATACAGTGACAAAACAATAATGCTAAGTGCTGTAAGAAAGGCTTTCTTAGGTGAAATGTAATTTGAATTGTAGTAGTTGTAGGTTTCCTTTAAATATTTTAGCACCTAATAAATATTCCAGCAACAATGTAGATGAATTTTAACAGATTGTCTTGCTGGTACTAGTCCTGCTAATTTGCAAGATTTACAGCAATTACCATTCCTGAAAGCTAAAAAATAGTGAGTTATTTCATGAACACATAAAACAAGGCCTTTGAAAACATTTAACAGGACTCTGAAAATGAAATACTTGGCTCAGATATAATTTGGCATGGATACAAAATTAAAGTGCACTGTAACTCCTGACATTCATAAAAATAAGTTATTATGCATTGTTTCCTTCTCTTTATTTCAGAATACAGATCAGTATGAAAGACACAAGATACTGTCTTTTGCTTCTTCCTGAGGGTGTTGGGAGCTTGCTGTGTGCATAAGAAGCCAATTAACTGGAAACCAAGAATCCTCTTTCACAAGTTTATGTTTACTATGGAAACCTAGGAAGACTGGTCTCCTAAGAAACCAGAACTTTTTGCAAAAAGTGTATTAAGGAATTTTGTTCATTTCTTATTGCTTTTTTTTCCATACATTCCTTAGGCTATTTAATCTGCAGCTATTCCAGAGGAATCTTACATGTAGAGACTTTTAAAGGGGAGGCAGAGGGATAACACATGAGAAGGAGTTCATGGTGTCTCAGTTCAGAGTTAAAAAAACTAGACTGTAGTGAAATCAGTGAGAGAAAAATCTGTTTATTACTGAGAAAGGTCTTACTTATCACCAACATTTTCCTAGAAGTTCCTTTTGAGGATTTGTGTGTGTGCTTCCCTCCCTCTGATGCTTATTCTCCTGTTGAGTTTATTTGTATACCCATACAAATTTCACATCATAAGGTACTGGGTAAATATTGCTTTTTTACCATCTCACTTAGGGATCTTGTACTGATCACTCTAAGACTAATTAATAATATTTTTCTTTAATCGTAAATCTCTGTTTTTCATTTTGGTATCAAGGCTCTGACATTCTGTACTACCATGCAAATTGTTCTCTCAAAATGGTGCCCTATAGAAATGTTTTGAAGATCAACAAGGAAAAAAAGTCTTCATGAGCTGGAAGCTTGTAGTTAAATAAATTAGAATCTTTACAAGATACAGAAGAGCTCTCTAAAACTACTCTCAGTATAAATATATATAAGTTGAGTTCTGTGGTACTGTCATAGTCTTTGCTGAAATTAGGTTTGTGATTTTCCACATCCAAAATGTTCTTTAATCATTTTTAAGTTCAGATGGAGAATTGAAAACACAAAATGTAGTAGCCTAGTTCCCCACAATTAAAAAGGAAGAAGCAGATGAGAAGTGACAGTGTGGATTAAGCCATACACAAATACATGATACTGCATGTGATATGTAGCTGTACTTGTGCAAATGTAAGGGTAAAAGTGATAAAATTTATCTCAGCCCCTGACTGTGGCCATGGGAATAGTTGAGTTGTATACTTTAGCCTTTTTTTTTTTTTTCTTCAGGTGTTCAAGAAAAAATATTTTGAGCTGCAAAGCAACAATTTCACACCATAACAGAAAAGAAACTGCATGCTTTTGTTTAAATTACGTCTTTTTAATAGGAATATACTGATAAATATATAGAAAAAGCAACTGGTAAATGCATAAAACGTTCAACAATTTCAAACATGAATCCAGGCTGGATAGAGAAGGGATAGCAGCCCCGGAGGAGCCCTGGGGGCGGCGGGGCAGAGCCGGGAGCCCCAAGGGCCCGTGCTGGGCTGAGCCCGGCGGGGGCAGCAGGGCAGGGGGATTCTGCCCCCGGGCCCTCAGCTGAGACAGAGCCCCCCTGAGAGCTGGGCCAGCCCCGGGGCCAGCCCGGGAGGGAGCTGGAGCTGCTGCAGCCGGCCCGGAGGAGGCTCCAGCACGGGCAGAGCACGGAGCGGCTCTGCCGGCAGCAAAGGCTGCCACAGCTGCCATTGCTCAGCCCGGCCACCAGAAGCTTCGGGCCGAGCTCGGAGCCCCTGGCAGGGAACGCGGAGAGAGACAATTGCCAAGGGCCATGGGCAGGGACAGCGCCCAGGGAATGGCTGCCAGGGCCAGAGGGCAGCGCTGGCTGGGACATTGGGATCCAGGAATTGTTCCTGGCAGGGCGGGCAGGCCCTGGCCCAGGGTGCCCAGAGCAGCTGGGGCTGCCCCTGGATCCCTGGCAGTGCCCCAGGCCAGGCTGGACACTGGGGCTGGACACTGGGACACTGGGAGGGGGCCCTGCCCTGGCATGGGTGGCACTGGGTGGACTTTGGGGTCCTTCCCAACCCAGTCTATCCTGAGATTTTATGAAATTTTTAAAAATACACTTCTAGGTATTTCTGAACCTGATGATATTCTTTAGACTAATGCTTTCACAACTAGGTGATGATACATGTCCACTTATTTTACGTAATTAATAATGACATGGAAGCAGTTGGGTATTCCTTCATTTAACTTGAAAATAGAGATTGTTTTTTCTAAGAAAAATTTAAGCTTGGAGACTATTTCCATTTGTATTCTTTAACTGCTCTATTTGCAAACAATCTTAAATGTAAGCTCTTTTGAATGTTGCCTCATGAGCATATACTGCCACAATCACAAGGAATTCCTAAATTTATGCGTAATGTGCCACACTGGAATTTTGAAGTGGCTTTATTTTCAGTTCAATTAGACTGTTGCTTTCCTTCCCATTTTTTCATATCTATATTATATACAGACACACACCAGTGCTGTGTGTTCACTTTGTCTTGCAGTTGTTTGCAAATGACACAGAACAGGCATCCCCAAAGCACATTTCAGTGGCAAGATGAAAGAGAGGAATCTTGCTACTAAGTTTTTCAAGTGGTAGAGAGAGCAGCTGAGCGGTGCTCTGGCTGTAAGCCATGTTCATGACTGCTTCTGGTCTGAAATTCAGTGTCTTCAGCTTGACTGACCCATGCAATTGCCAAATTTCATTGTCGTGCCAACATCTTAGTCCGAAAGTACCAGTTGTCTGCTGTTCTCTTGCTTCAGCCATCAGCAGGAAGCTCTTTTTTGAAGCTGTTATGAGTAGGCTTGAGATTCAAGGGTCATTTTTGCCATGGCATGCTGGAAGAACCGACAGTTCCATGGTAGGGGGTTAGGTTGGAGGTCAATATATGTGGATGCTCTTTCATGTCAAGAGCAAAACGTGTCTCAGTCAGCACAAGATGTGTTTTGCCATCTGGATGGACAGCAGTTGGTTTCTTTTTCTCCCTCCCAACACACAGACAAAGCAGCACTACACATAAATTGTGTTGATTTTTATGTTTAGATTGAGACGTCTTTAGATTGAGATTATGTGTGAAGTTATGCAGAATAATATAATCCAAATATTTTCTTTTTTGATAACTGAAATATTTTTAGTTTTGAGGTAAATTTGGTTAGTTATTCACTGGTTGTAAGCATTTCTGAAAATGGGTGCAAAATAATGGAAGTTAGATTAAGGAAATAAAAAAAAAATGTTTTAAAAAATAACTTTGAAATTATATGAGACAATATATGTTTGCATACCCTCAACACGTGAGAGAAGGGGGCATGTGGGATGCATGTCCAACAAAAGGCCATGATGATTGTCATGATGGTGGTGATGATGATGAAGAATGATGATGAGACTGGAGCATCTCTTTAATGAGGCAAGGCTGAGAGGGCTGGGATGGCTTAGCCTGCAGAAGAGAAGGTCCAGGGAGGAACTCCTGAAAGTACAAATACCTGAAGGAGGGTGCAAAGAGGAGGAAGCCACACTCATTTCAGTGGTTCCCTGTGATAGGACAGAAATTCTATCAATATAACAAATGGTAAAAGTATTCCTTAGCATACTATAAAATTACTAATGTGTTTTAGTTAGAGACCTAGAGATTTTTTGTTGCATGTCTAATTTCTCTAGTTTCATTTCAAAGGAGAATACCATGGGGTTGCTATTGTAATATATTTGACATTGAATTAACAGATGCTGTCAGTGTTGTTTTTTTGGCAAGGGATTAATCAAGGGCAAAAAAAAAAAAAAAATCAATTTCTGTAAGATTAGGAAACAAATCAGATGGACTAAATGGGGAAAACACAGGAACGGGTTTGTTGGGAGAAAAATGTTCCTGGTTGTGAATATTTCTCAACTAGGTGCAAATTGATAAATGTTGGAGAAATTTCTTGGTAATTTTAACCTCTTTTAATTTTGTTTTGTATCTCAGCTTTTGTATCAGGATGAAGCAGGAGGTAAAGAACAGAGTGTGAGAGGCAATACAAATAGAACTTTTATAATGGAGAGAGAATTAATATCAAGGGCAATGGAGAAGATACTATCACCCAACTATCCTTAAATGCCCAAATCCTTATTTGTAGCTAAAGTTTTTGTTTTGTTTATTTTGCATTTACATTTCACAGCTCTCAATAAAATTAAGTGTGACAGAATTGATATTTCCAGCCTAAGCCTTAGCCAGAGGAAATTCAATTAATAGAAAGGATAGGAGAAAAAGATAAATAATTATTGCTGTTCTTTTTACCTTTCTTTAAATGTAGATTTATGTTCTGTGGAACTAGATGTCAAAAAAAGATGTTGGGCACTTGAGGAGCTTGTAAATAACATTTCCAGCTGGTTTGGCTGCTTTGTGTTAAATAAATTAGGCTTTTCAGTTTTATAACTGAAACTCCTTTTTGCTAATTTATTGAAATGATGCTCCTTTTTTGCTTTACACATTTTTAAAGCTGATATTTGTGGTTTAAATATTTTCAACATCAGTGCTCTGTTTAAATCCTTATGTTTTGTAGACCGGCTTTGCTGTCTTAGCATGACGTTTATAATATACATTGGACTGGTTTTTGCTTCTAGAAATGAAGTTTGAATGAATTAAAAAATAAACAAAAGACTAGAAAATTAGATCTGGCACAGCATGAAAAGGAGGAAGTTTTTCTTGAAGCAGGCAAGAAAAATGAGAAATATAAAAAGCAAAATTACTTCAGCTGGAAGGAGGACATCAAAACTGTTAGTACATAAATGTAATTGCCCCATGACATAAATAATCTGTTTTTAAAGATGTGACAAAAATTACTGGCGTGAAGAGGCATTCACATGTTTTGCCATATCCTTATGGATATTTTCTTTCTCAAGAGTGTGTGCTGACATTCTTACAATTTGCATTAAGTATGAAATTTCCCATTGTTATACACTTATTAAAACTATGCTTGTGCATAAACCGGATTAAAGGCACAGAAGATCTATAAAGTCATTCAGGACTTTACTAATTTATTTGCAAAAGTAGAGTTTGTCAGTGAGATCTGCAGTCTGAATGGACTCTTGGAGGCTTCACAAATGTAGCAAAGGTTTTGTTTGGTTTGCTGTTTTTTTTATTTAAATTTTTTTTTTATTTTCAAGTGAGAAAAGAAATCCTGTCAGGTTGTCTGAAAAATGCTACCAGAAATCTGAGGATTTAATTGGGAACTCATCCAATTTATGGAGGGCAAATTTCTGGTAATCTCTTAGTTTAGGAGTCTGAACCTTCTGGAGATTTTACTGACACAAAGGGAATTTCGACAGATTAAGGGACAAAATTGATTGCAAGTGTAGAGATAACTATTATTTACTGCCTTTCCTTTCTTTCTTTTTGGTTAAGTAATTCTATCAGCAGATGTTGGAGAAAAACTGACTGGAAGACTCTTTTATGATGAGAAGGGATGGGAATTTTGCCAATACCGGCAAGATCTTGCCCCAAACATTAATTTTCTGAGAGTTCTATAGGACTTCATTATAGAGGTGATTCCTTGGATTTCCAGTATTAATTTCAGATTAATTTCCTTCATTTCAGTTGGTCACTTCCTGTGGGCAAGCATAATTTATTGCCATACTGTTAATTACCAGAGAAATTAAGACTAGCAAACTAACATTAAAATATATATTTAACCTGATACAGAGGATAAAGATTTGGGGTGAAAACCTCGATGCCCTGTCGGTGGGACAGGTGGCCAGTAGGATTTCTCATCAGTTTAATTTCTGATCATTTCAGTGGTGTGATTTCGAGCAGTGCTTACTCACTTACCTGGATGTCCGAGGAAGTGACTGATACTAAACAGCTCAGGCAATACCTTGGAAATGTGTTTCTCTGGTGTGTGACTGGTGGTATCTGTTCGGGCAGCATCACCTAGGTAAGATTAGCTAGATGCATGGCATCTGCATTTTATTTGGTTTCATGCTATGAGAAGGCTGAGTTTACAGTTTTATTTAATGCTTTGGTGGGTGAGATGTGGCCAGGAATGATGCTCTTTCATCAGCTGCTCTGAGAGGAAAGGGGGGAGGGAGGAAAAGCAATGGGTTTGAAAATCAGTCTCAATATTTCATCCTTTCCCCCCCCCTCCCTGCAAAGGGGAGAAGTGGATGCACATTTTATGGAGCTTAAATGAGCTTTGCTGGGAAATAAGTGAATGTTGCTTTGCAGAGAGTGTTTCCTTGGCATCAGAGTAGGTCATGCATGGAATCACAGAAGCTTGTCCCTGTTAACTGCAGTGATTCTGAGAGGGGGGAATATCACAAATGGGACAACTGCAATTATCTGGAGAGATTTCCCATCCCAGTCCCAGCTTTAGTTTATTTTCAGAATTATGTTCCCTGTCTGCCTGAAACAATGACAGTTAATCCTCGTCGTACACATAACAACAACAACAACAACAACAACAACAACCTAGTTTCTTTCTTCTCCACTCATGTGCACAGAGCACCTATGTCTACACAGGTTCATTTCTCTGGAGGTGTTTGTTGTCTTTCTCCTTCTTTTTTGCTGAATTTACTTAGGACCAGGAGCTGGGATTGGTTCTGTTCCATGCTGCCATGCCATTGAGGATGATCTTGGGCAGCTCTGTAAAGACACTGAGAGTTTGGATTGGAGAATTTAAGCAAGGATCTAACTTTTAAAATAAAAAATATAGATTAAGATTCCTAGAACACCCAGCCATTCATTAAATATAAATCACCTGGATAATTCTCAGTTCTTGACATCTATAGTTTGAGTAGATATCTGAACCCAAGGGTGTCCCAAAAATTTTAAAAGAAAAATAAAATTAAGTAATTAATTAAAAGAAAACAAAAAGCCCAAGAAAATTGAAATTGTGTAGTCTTTTTTTATTTTTTTAATTTTTTTTTCCCCCTGAAGCTTCTTGTAATCCTTTGTTTTCCCACTACTTGGGCATGAACAAGATCTCTAAAGAGAGATCACTTAGGGTGCCATCTAATTGCAGGCCTTCTGTTTTAGCAACTGTAAGAGATTTTATGAACACATTAAGCAAGTTTTTTATGAGAATTCATGTAATTTCCCCTGCTCTTGGGCAAGGAGGTGCCTTAGGTGGCCTCTAAGCCTTCTTCCATTTGCCTTCCTCAATTCTGTGATTTATGGAGGAGTGATTAATTTCTTTGTCCCTCCTGACTGCCTTTAAAGCTCGTGATTCTTTTCAGGATGCTGTGATTTCTTACCTCACCCCCTTGCAGGTCTGTGTTCCTGCCAGAGTCCTGGAAGAGCTTGCCATTGGCCACTGGGCTTCTGCAGTGCACAGCATTTGCTTGAGAGAAAAGCAAGGGGAAGAAAAAAATATAAACAAGTCAAACACAACTAACTTGCTGGAAAGCACCCATTGGTTAGTTAAGACCTTAAAATCAGATTTTCCTCAGTTCTCAGTTGTGTAGTGGGGCATTTTATCTGTACCTGAGTCTCAGCCAAGTGTTTGTGTCTCCATGGGACCAAGGAGTGAAGACACTAATTTGGTCAGAGAATTATGTTTATTAACCAGGTGTAGTTCTGGAGCTAATAAGCCATCCTTTCATTAGGAGATAGCTTTTTTACTTCTGCATAGTGACAAATTGAAATCGGGTTGTGTTCAGCTCTGGATCTTAAAGCACCTTCATATTTTTGGTTTTTCAGCTTATCGAATCTAAACAACAGCATAAATCATTTTGCTGTGGAGCAAAAGGATATGTCCAGATTTATTTATTTTCCCAGTGACATATGTCAGTTACCTCATGGAGTTTCTATGCTCCCAAAGATATGATGATTGATTATATTTAGGCAACAGATTTCTTTTAAAACATCATAATGTCAGACATATTAATATTTAAAGGTTCATGTTCTTCTCATATTTTTCTGTATAATGTGAATGGTTTTCAGTCATAATAGTTGGTTTGATAAGAATAGAAGATAACTGGAATAAAATCTATCACTTTTTTTTTTTTTTNTCTCTTTTAAGAAGAGAAAAGTTTGAAATAATAAAAGGTTTTTTCATTCAAATTTAAAGCAGATGAATATTTTTTAGCTTAAACAGGTCGATTTATGCAAGTCTGATAGAATTTTATTTGTAAATGTCCAATTTTTATCTTGTTTTTACCTGCAATAACAAAGCTCCTGCAGCACAGAGCTTTCACGTCCCCATTAATGTACTGTGAGCTCAGCCCTTGCCTTGCACCCGGTGAAAGTAACTCAAACTTTGTTCACCTCTTTGGCTGCAGTTTGTGAAGCTGGGTACCAGCAGCAGCCTTGCCCCTCTCCTCTCTATTCTTGCTCAGACTTACCCCGGAATTTGCAAGCACTCAGGCAGCTGGCCCAGCTGCACTTCCTTGTGCCAACCCTTCTCTGACAGGTGTTCCAGAGGAGAGCAGTTTAAAAATGCCTTGTAAATGTCTGTAGCAGCTGTAGGTGCACCTTCCAACTACAGCACGTGCACACCTTTCTTTCCCTGATTTTGTTTTTTTCTTGTACTGGCTCTAAGATGGTGGAGAGTGAAAAAGTGTGGATGCTTTTTTAGGGGGCAAGGACAACACTTTTTGAAGTAGTGGTCTCATCTGTGTTGGAGGGGAGCACTGTAGGATCTAAACCTCTTCATATGAAAGCTGGTTTTGTGAATTTTAAAGTTTTAGATCACAGATTTGTAGGTGAATTGTTGCTACACCACCAGTCACTGGCTGTGGCCCAGCTGCATAAATCTGGTTCTGGTGAGTTAATTCATTTGCTGTTCTTATGATGATGTCAGAAATGCTAAATAGACCTTACTTTACCACTTGCTTTGGCTGTAGCACAACTTAAAAGCAGCAGTCTACAGCTCAGTTGCCTTGCATTTTTTGTGCCTGTGGGTTTCTGAGGTGACAGATGTGCAGATGTGGGAGGGACTGCCCTGCCCACGCTCTGACTCAACTCCATTTTGATGTACAGGTGGTCTGCTTGTATGTGATCAGATTTCTGCAGCCATTTAATGAAGGGAGTGGGTCATATCCATACTTTCAGGTAAGCCATGTACTCTTAAACCTTCCAGTGCTAGGAGATTTGTAAAGTAAGTGGAACCTGGATTCAGCAGCACTGAACTAATTTGTGTTCTGCCTAACATTTTTTACCAGGCTTGACTTTAACTTACGCTGCCCCTTTTGGTGTCCTGCTGTATCCTTGTCTAAACAGAGAATGGTTGTGGTCCTTTTGTGATTCAGAGTATGCCTTCAGTGGCAGCATGTCCTAATTTTAAGACACATCTTTACAACCAGATGTGAGCTGGAGGAAGTTGAAGAAGCCAATCTGTACTTAGGTGTGGTTGTACCAATGGATCTCCGACAGAGTAGCAGCCTCTGGCAGAAACTGTGGGGCTTTGTAGCTGAACAAAAAGTTGGAGCACTCAGCTGAATATTGCAGCAGAATTCTGCAAAGCATGGTCAGGAGCAAGATGGAACCGAGCTGCAACATTGCTATTTTGCACTGATACAAGAAAAAAAAACCCAACCAATGTGGTTTATATTTACCTTCATGCTGTGTTGGGGGAAGTGCCAGACCACAGCATCAGACATCCACAGGCATCTCTTTAACCCTGTCCTGACAACTTTCAGCCTCCCTGGTTACTTTTTTCTTAGTTGAAAGAATGAACGAACTCTCTGAGAAGCCAGATTTCAAACGCTGACTTTCTTTCTCTCTTCCTGTAGACAAACCTGGGCTGACCCATTCACCACACGTTGCCTTTGTTCCATGTGTATGCCAGGAAGAATTTTCTGATGCAGCTGTTAACAAGTTTTCACATTTCTATAGCTTCCCCCTGGAAAAATGTATTCCTCTCACTATAATCTTTCCCCGGCTTCACATTTTGTATTTTCAAGGACACAGAGGTGTTTGTCTGGTTTTTCTTTTTTTCTCTTTTGTTCTCCTGAAAGGAAGGATTGTCAGTTCTTTGTATCACTGCAATGCTACTTCTGATGCAGCCAGCAGGAAACAGAGAGGTGAATTGAAAGGTACCCGTCGAGTTTGGGTGATCACTGTGAACAGATTTTCTGGTTGAAATGTTACACTGATCTTTTGGGTTAAAGACTTTTCTTCGACTGTGTGATGAGGTCAGAATTCTGCAGGCAGCATTTGTTAAGAGCTGCTGTTAACCTGTGCTGCTTCTGCCCAGTTTCCAGAAAGCACACAGGGTCAGTAGTTGTGCTGCAGGACTTTCATGTCATTTAAAACAACATTAATTCTCCCTAGTGTATCACAAGTACTTTCCTCTTACGTCCTGGCTCATTCTACCCCTCCTGTTAGTGCAGTAGATGTTTTTATTTCACTATGCAGTGCTTTCCAAGTCTGGTTTGGTCACTTGGTAGCTGCTAAAAGCCGTGGAATTTCTAAAACTGCTTCTGGCTTTTCATAAAGACATTCTCAGACACACTTGAGTGTCACTATATTAATTATGCTTTTAGCAAATAACAAAAATAAGAACTGTGGATCTTTGTTGTGGTGTTTATTTTGAAAGGAAAATAAATTAAAAGGGAAGATACAAAGAAATATTAAGAAGAGAATAATTTTCCATAAAGTGTGTGCGTGCACCTATTTTTATCCCTAGTCAAAGAGGAAAAGTTGTTGTCATTCCTGGTCACAGGTTTGTAGCAGTGTGGGTATTTGTCTGCCCTTTGTAGTACAGGAAGAAACTTGCTTTCCACTTCAATGCTAGAAAAACAGATATTGATCTCAGAGTGAGTGAGACTTTAGATGATAATAGAAATCTGTAAAACTGAGTGATCAAGATAGGCCAAAAGGATATTTTGAGATAAAGGATGAAAATATGCTTTCAGAAAAGCATCCAAATCTTTTTTTTCTGGCTAATATCAAGCACTGCCTGGATAGGATTGTCAGCCTTGTGCTGGACTGCATCAAAATCAGTGTGAGTAGAAAGTTGAGGGGTGGAGTTCTCTCCCTCTGCTCCCCATCTGTGAGACCCCACTGGAAGAGTTGCTCTGGGGTCCCAAGGTANGCAGAGTTGCTCTGGGGTCACAAGGTACGGAGAACATGGAGATGCTGGAGTGAGTCCAGAGGAGGCCACGGGGATGCTCTGAAGGCTGCAGCTCTGGAGCCAGGCTGGGAGACCTTGGGGTGCTCCTGGAGAAGGGTCCAGAGAGACCTCGGAGTCCTTTCCAGGACCTAAAGGGGCTCCAGGAGAGCTGGAGAGAGACAATTGCCAAGGGCCATGGGCAGGGACAGCGCCCAGGGAATGGCTGCCAGGGCCAGAGGGCAGCGCTGGCTGGGACATTGGGATCCAGGAATTGTTCCTGGCCGGGCGGGCAGGCCCCGGCCCAGGGTGCCCAGAGCAGCTGGGGCTGCCCCTGGATCCCTGGCAGTGCCCCAGGCCAGGCTGGACACTGGGGCTGGACACTGGGACACTGGGAGGGGGCCCTGCCATGGCACGGGTGGTGCTGGGTGGGATTTGGGTCCCTCCCAACCCAAACTATCCTGGGATTCCATGTTTCCATGTATGGAAATTCTCTAGTCATCTATTTGAATCAGTTATGCACTTGATCTCTTTGAAAATTTGGCCTGGAGCCAAAATCAAAGATTTATTAAAACTCCAGAATTGTATAATCCTGTTTTTCACTTCTGAAATGTTGACATTTAAAGTCAATTTGCAAACAGTGAAAACTTTTAATAGGTCTTTGACTTCCTTTTCCAGCTGATTTTAGCAAGACTGACTTTAGGAACAAATTATTATGCATGATGTTGATGATGATGGTGATTATCCATTGTCTGGCCCTCTCATTTGTTTCCTGTGGTCTTGTGCAGCCCTGTGGATTCCCAAGTAAATATGAGCACTATCTTCTCTAGTCTTTGTTTTAGTGAAGAAGGAAAACAGGTACAGTGCTTGAAATTCCAGCAAGATCCATTCTATTGATTCAGATAAAATGTGGTGATTAAGAACACAGTGCTCTGTCCTCTCTCAGATTCTTGATTCTGACTTTATTGCTGGTTTCTAAAATGATATTAGAGATGAATAATGTCAAAAATAAGCTTTTCTCATGTTTTCTCTTTAAAAAAAAAATTGCAAAATTTTGAAACTTCAGTTCTTTGTATGGCTTCAGGGTTGTAAAGTGATTTGATAAGCTTTTCTGGAAGTGTGCTTATTTTATTATTTTTAAATTTTACCCTGTTGGGTATATCATGATGGACCACAAAGTCAAAAGTGTGTTGGTGCTAATGCTTCTAATTTAAAAAAAAAATCAGTGTAGGTTTGTTTGTTTTTTTTTTTTTCCTAAGCT
>VWZN01001878.1:2158-24023 GCA_013396955.1 Regulus satrapa
CTTCAAGAATAAAATTACTATTTACCAAATTCTATACAAAACATAACTTCTTAAAGGAAAAAAAAAATAGTTTCCTTCAAAAATACAAAGGTTAGGGCTAGAAGTACCTTCTTAGCTGTGTGTGCAGCTTAACTAGCTATAAAGCAAATTAGCTCTCAGCTAGCGTGCAGTGCAGCCACTAAAGCACAGAAAGTGCATCATCAGGCAAAATGCCTGATTATTTGTCAACTTTCTTGCACATGGTTGGTTGCAGTCCTGATTCAGGAGTAAGGAAAAAGGGCTGCCTTCCTTAGGGAAAGAGACTGAATTCCTGCACAGTAAATCCACAGCCTATATTGATCTTAGTGGGGTTGTAGTACTTGTATTATCTAACCTGAGCAGTCTAGTTCAAAGTGAGAAAAAAAGAGCTCAGCCCAGCAGTGGTAATTGCAGTGGGTTTCATTTGCTTCAGTTAAGCAGCAGGTGAGCATGACAGCACTGATCAGTACCCTTCTAATTCAGATCTTTGCATACATGATTGAAAACTTAAGGTTTAGCCGGAATTAAATTACTTTCTGTAGCAATTAGGTGGAGAATTAATATATGCCCTCAAATGTGAATCTATTTCTAATCCAGGTGTCACAAAATAAACGACAAGTATCAGTGCTTACTTGCTTATTCCAGTGACCTGGGCAGTGAGCATTAAACATAATTAATTTAGGTTTTCACACTTCATTGTGTAATCTTAATAGAGAGATACAAGGTGTATAATGGGGACAGTCCTATAAAAGCTTTAAAAATCTGCCTGCCATTCATTCTGGTTAAAACTGGCTTTGATTACAACTGATATGGAAACGTGTTTATAGTACCGGGATAAATTGCAAAGTTGCAATTCCAACAGATGGGAAAGCCAAAGTTATTTGGGGGTTTTTTTGCACATTTTGAAGAAGATTTCACTATTCTAGTCACTAAGCTTGTATTTTCATATAAGTTCAGTTAGCATTTTTGTCAGAGAGTTTTGTCAGCAAAATCTTGGAAGGTAATATCCATTTAGGGACTCTGGCTGGGGTTTTTAATATTTTTTTTCTCTTTTCCTGTAGCACTCTGTAGTTTCTTCTAAGATCTTAGGTGTCAGTGCATTGCAGGAGTAAAAGAATGTATTTGATGTGTTTGGAAGGTAAGGAAAGAGATTATTTTGTACCCTACACTGTACTTTTCTTTTAAATAATTTGAAATGTAAATTGATGTTGATATTACAAGCTTTAATTTATTGTTTAAAAGTGTAGACACCTCTTGAATGTATAATTTTTCTTTTTTATTTTTATAGGAATAAAGGGTTAGGTAATGCTTTTCAGTAGAGCTTTCTTGGGGTTTTGAACTGTTTTGAACAAAAATATAGCCACCATTTTATGCATATTGGTTATATGGCTTACAGTGAAATAAAGCAATTTTTGGCTATATGGTTTTATTGTGGCTTATTCAAAAAGGAAATAAGAATTACATTTAAAAGTTACTGGCCTTTTTGATAGGAAAGGAATCACCTAAGAAATCACACATGGATGCAGCTTGAATTTTGTCTAAGCAATCAAGCTTGTATGGGAAATGTCTGGTCTATATACCAAAGTTAAAAAAGGAAACCACGTAAGTCACAAATTCTTAGGAATATTTCACTTGCAACAAGTTTTATGAAAGAGGATTTTCTTGATTAATTAGGTCAATAAATCTTTGCAGTCCTGCCATGCAAGGCCACATAACCATTTGAGTACAGATTTTCTTTTTTGCTCCTATGTATGAAATCTGCAGCCTGTCCTTCCTTTTGGGATTTCACGTGTTCTCAGGGTACTCACCAGACATGTCTGAGTAATCTTCTACACCGTCTGTTGCCCCATGGTGGTTATCACGTTTTCACAACAAATCAAAGCCCAGTGATGCTGTTCTTGAATTATTTCTGTTTACATGCATTTTAATATGCAAGTTCATAAGTTTTAAAATAGAGAACACATTGAATGAAACACTAACAGATGGATAGAGCATTAACCTGAAAATATGTTTGGGATTTTGTTAAGAGCTGGGATGGTTGTTAGCCAGCACTTTTTGCTGTTTACAAGGCATGGCTCTGCCTACTGATTAGTCTTTTTAAGCTTTAGGCCAATAACCCTTCATGATGAAGTTATGAATTCAACAAAATCTCAGTGAAAGGAAACACAAGGCCAAAACCAACTGTCTGGACAACTTGCACCCAGGATATGTCTGCATGTTGGAATCTCTTGGAGGTACTTTGAGAGCTATCAAGATGAAGGTTTTGCTAGAAACCCAAACAGAGCAGTTTATGGAAAGATGTACTGGTGTCTTCAGAGCTTGATAGCAAGATAGAGTGCAAGAAGGGCCTTTTGGAGGAGATAAGGAAGAAAAAAACTCCAAGCTTGTAGCTGTACCGTAACTGATTGCTAGAGGGGAGGAGAAGGCTTTAGAGTGCTTGTAGAGTGCTACACGGGATTTTTGGACATGAAGGTGTTCCATTCCTCTGTACAAGGCAATCCTTTAAAATCCTTATGTGGCTACCCCACAGAGGAGTGAGGTGCTCCACTGGGGAGCCAGGAGTATAGAAGGAGTGCTTTTAACATAAAACAAAAGACTCCTAACAAGTAGTCCTCGCAGGCAAGAGAACCTCCCTTTTATAACAGTCTTGCTTGAATTTGTAACAATTGGGAATGTAAATGTCAAATGACATTCCCCAGTATATGTAGAATTTTCATGTCTAGCTTTTTCATGCCCAAGTTCAGTGCTATAAACATTTTCAAGCAATGACTCAATTTGTCTTCCTTGTAGTACTCCAAGTAAAATATTTTAACTAATATAATAAAAATTATCAATATCTGATTTCATGTTGATTTAAGATTAAGTTGGTTTTTTTGGTTGTTTTTTTTTTTGGTCAGTCCTAGTATAATGTAATTAAACTGGATTTCATGTACTAAAAATAAGCATGCAATAAGCATGTGCAAAAGCCAATCTGCTAAGAAAATTTGTTTCTTCATTTTGAGCGGCAAAATTCAAAGTTCACAATTTGTTAAAATGAAGCCCATGAGAATAAGTGCAAGTCATTTGGGGGAGACTGAGGTCACTGCTGCTGGGTTCATATCTAGTTCAGATTCCTGGGTCCAGCTTTAGGAATAAGGGGCACCAGTATTCTGCTGGAGTATGATAAAAGGCCAAACTCCTCTGTACACTCCTGTGGCCGGACACTGCTACCGAGGAGCTCAAATACCTGACACGCTCTATTTTTAAACAAAGGTGTTCTGTGATTTACTTCTGTTTCATTGAGTTTAGCACCCACCCACAAAAGATGAAGCATCATTTGTACCAGGAGCCTTTTAGTTCATCTGTGCATCGGCTACAGTTTAAAAAATTAGTTAATTGGCACTGAAAGGACAAGGTTTCCTCTGCACTAGCTGTATCTGAAGCCCAAGGGTTAATTGCACGGGGAGTCAGGTTGCACTGGTACAAATGATGGTGTGAACTGGGATGTCAAATGGTAATAGCAGATGGAAAGGTGTGTGAAAACCCTCAACTGTATACTTTGATGTAGCCCAGAGTGCTGTTGGGAATAGGAATGCTGATTGCTAATGGGTTTGTTCCTGCTTAAGTGTAATTTTAGCCTTCAGAGCTTTCTGTGTCAGTACAACTGCCCCGTTCTTTTAGACCCGATAAATTCTTATTTTACTCCTTGCTAAGTGGTTTGTCTTTTTTGAACATGAGAGTCCTCAGCTCTGATCTGGGTAACTCCGCTGGTGCGTGTTCATACAAATGTCATGGAAATGTAGTGTAGCTCTTAAGCTTTGCATTCAATTATACAGATTCCAAGTTAACATAGGCTTGCTGCTTTCAAATGGGACCAATTTGCTTATGTATAATACTTACCCTATAGGGATAAAGTGACTCCAGCATTCAGGTAATGTGCCAAAAACTGAAATACATTTTGCCTATGAAGTTACTTGTTGCTGCCTCCTGACTGGTTGTGAGTGAGGTTTTTTTAGAAGAGTCAGGGTTGTGTTATTTTCATCTGTGCTGCTGGTTTGATTTTTCATTTGTTTGTGATGTTTTTCATGTTTTATTTAGGGGTGTTTTTTGCTTTGTTTGGAGCTTTTTTTTCCCCCCCCTTTTAGTTTTAAAAACACTGCTACAAGAAAATTTCCCCACATTGTACTGCTGAGGACACTTGCATTTTGAATAGAGGATGTTGTTTTGTCCTCCATGGGAACAGCTCTCAGTACAGTGATACTGCACCTCTGCTACCTCAGTAACTCTGCCTGCTCTATCAGATGAGATATCAGCACAAGAGCAAATGTCTCAAGCTGTCTCAGGTACCCAGTTGGGAGAATGACACCTCTGTAGAAACTCTTTCTTGTACAGTGGATAGTTCCTCTACTTTTGGTAAGAAACCCAGGAACTGAGGAGAAGCAGTACTTCCAGCTGAAGGAAAGTTAGGACTGAGCAAAGCCTATGCAGGAAACCTACAGAACCCAAGTGTTATTAGACCTGCTCAAGACTGGAGGATGACCGTTTACAAAGAGCTTCCTAAGCTTCTTCCTCCTCCTCCCCATTCCCCTTGGATTTTTACTAAGGGAAACAGGCTCTTCATCTTTAGTCCCTGTGGCAGGGAGTGCATCAGCTGGTCTGAGCTCCCTTTGGAATGGGTAGGTTTCTTCACTCCTACAAAGTCATCTGTTCTCCCGTGGC
The DNA here is from genome assembly GCA_013396955.1 of Regulus satrapa. Lineage (NCBI taxonomy): Eukaryota > Metazoa > Chordata > Aves > Passeriformes > Regulidae > Regulus > Regulus satrapa. The sequence continues at coordinate 6,875 of VWZN01001878.1, forward strand.
CTGATGGAAGTCGTGCTGGTCTTTTCCTCTTTGGCCTCTGTTATTCAACTTCACCCTCTACGGCAGCAACTGCTCAGAACTGGCCTGGCTTAAAACTCCTCAGCAGTGTAACTAAGAAGCTCCATCTTGGCAAGTGCTCTTATGTGAGTCATAAAGATTTATTTAATGGCATTACTTACAAATATTATCTCTTTATCAAGACAGGATAGGAGGGTGTTGTAGAGAGAGAGAAAGATAGATGTGTATGTGAGCACATATATAGAAAGAGAAAACAGAACATGTGAGTGAATAACAAAAGTAGCTCCAGAAATGGGCAGAGAATACATAAATTCAGTTTGACTTCTCAGCCATAAACAGTATTTAAAAGGGTCAGTCTAAAATGAAGCTGGCCATATAGGTAATGTAAATAATACGTATAAATAAGGAGTGGGTTTTTTCTAGCATGCTACAGTCGTTTTTGTACTGAAGTAAGAATTTGATTCCAACTATTTTTTAAAAAATCTGTGTATAAGCTGGTTTTATTATTTATATGCATTGGATTTTGCTTTTGTAGATTCCTGTAATACATGCATAATTTACTATTTCAAGTAACACTGAATCTTGCTTGCTTTATTGCCATCTGTGTAAACTGTTTACTCTTCTGTCATTACAAGGTTATCTAGATTGAGGATTATTTTAAAGGTTAATGACTTAGGAAAGTGATTTCCTGGTATTTCAGGGAGTTTAGATGGCAGAGAATAGGGAAAATAAAATACTTTATGTAGCAATGATTACATTTCAGTGATATATTCAAGCTCAAGTTTACATATCATGCCTTTTGCCCTAATCAAGCCAATTGTTTTCAAGTTTGTAATCTGACACAGTTAGCGTGCTTGATGCTGAGCAAATAACTATCAAATGCAATCTCCTTTTCAAGGAGCCTTCAGGTTAGTCCAGAGGATTGACAAAACTGTTTATACGTGCACAGTCAACCACTGGATGGTATATAAGGAAATAGGTGTGTGGCACAATGGTTAAATATGGAAAAAATAACTTCTTTAATAACTGCTCAATTACAGAAACGGGGCAGATATAATTTCAGCAGATATTTGAAGAGCAGGGGTTTAGCTGTGTGAACTGATGGAATTACCAAAACATCCAAGTGCAAAAGGAATGATACTGCATGGAACCTGGATTATCCAAGTATAGCAAGAAAGAGAGCACGAAGTTGTAGAAACTGGAAGTACAGCACTGGCAACATGCCTTGAGAAGAAGCCCACAGTGCAGAGCCCTTTCTGCAAAGAGCATTGATGCCCTGGGCACACCTTGTTCTCACCGTGTTCCTGTTGCCTCACAGAAATTGCTCCTTTCTGGAATTGTGCTAATTGATTAAAATTCTTACAGAGAAAGGTGTTGGTAGATTTCACACATTCCCTGTTGGGGGCGGTGGGGGGAATTAGCAAGAGCTGAAGTTCAGCAGAAGAGAATACATTTTTGTATAGCTCCCCACAAACAAGGTACTGTAAGTGTCTTGTTGCCAAGCAAAGTTTGTTTTACAGTCGTGTGAAATGCAGTTATTTGTATCTTTCTCCCAAGGTTAGGTGCAGAATCTCATGGCCACAGAGCAAAACTATTGGATGAGGGAAGAGAATCTGAGGGCCAAGCTGTGATTCTCTGCCCATGCCAGGACTGATGCCAGAATTCCCCAGCTGACTACCAGAATGATTTACCCATATTCCATGGGTATCCATTTTCCTACCTGTGGAAAATACTCTGTGGAGCACAGTACTAGAGGATTTTCACACTAAAAATGATTGGATTTCTGGCTGTGGCTGGTGGCAAGGAAGCAATAGGTTTGGATGGCTGCACCAGTACTAGGCAATTTACATGATGGTGGAACATTTGGTTATCCCAAGATGAATTTTTCTCACGCTTTCTTAAGTGTGGCCAACTCGCTATCCTCTCAAAAAGAAGGATTCATTGCAGAGCTGCACTCTGCTCCCCCTCTAGCAGTGATTGTCCCTTCCTTATCCTAGTTTGCTCTCCTCCACCACTCACAACACATGTGCCTCCCCTGCACATGCAGCATGCACTGCTAAATTCTGGTCATGCTGAGTGGGTAGAAGTGGGTGAGTTGCTGTTGTGCTGGAACAGATGGTGTCTGCAATGCAGCCACTAGTTATGTTCATGTGTTGTAGGAGGTTGCTAAAGGAAAAGGAGAAAATTTAGAGTTTTTGTTGAAAAGGTTGGTTACTTTTAATTATTTGGATTGGAACAATTGGAAGGTTGAGGTTAGTTTGTTGGTTTTTTTCAGTGGCCAGTAGTTGTCAGTTGTTTGGTTTATTTAGATGACGTGTATGGGGCCAAGGTAACTCAAACAGGAGAGGAATCTAACCAATTTTTTTTTTTTTTTTTTGTGTGTGTCTTGATTGCTTTCAAGTACCCAGATTTCTGAACCACAGTCCACAACTTCTAGGTGTTACCTCCCTCTTCTGCTATGTCCCTGCCACTTATTGCAAGCACGTCCCCTACTCAGGTCAGCTGCTCCCCACACCATGTCTGCCCAGCCTGGTACCATGCCCTGGAAGCTGCTCACATTCCCTCACAAGGAAGAGCCTGTAGCCACCTCCTAGGTTTCTCCTGTGGACCCCTGAAAACTCCCACTCTCATGCCTCTCACCAGAGATCCCTATGCCTACACATCCATCCTCAGGCAGCTGCAGCACTGAAAATCCCTTTACTACCCCCTGCCCCAGGGGCTGACATGCTGTGTCTCTATTCTCAGAGACCTCCACCTCCCCCCCTCACCCCACTCCTTGTGGGGTGATAATTCACATATGTTGTATGGTTTTCACAGCTTAATTTTTCTTGCTGAGTGGTGTAAGGTAATTATCAGCCAGTTTCATGTATTAGATCTCTGCCTGCACCTCCCCACACTCGGCTGTGTGTGGATGGAGGCTGACAACTCTGCCTTTATGAAACCTTTCCTTGCTCAACCCCATGACTAATGCACATAATTATTTTTAAAACAGCTCTGGATGCCACTGCAGTACGCTTTCATGTGCACACAGAAATGTGTATTTACATTCATCTGGCGTTTGTGAACCCCAGATTTCCTTGTAAACCTTATTCCTACTGTGCTGTTTAAATACTTTGTGGCACCTGTGTCATGGTGGGGAGTCAGCACAAGTGATCTGGATTAGCCAGACATACAAAGCAGTAACTGTAAAGTATACAAATAAGGAGAAACATTTAAAGATATCTCATTTCATGGCACATTATTAAGCTCCTGTATTACCAAAGTCCCCCAAGGTTCCTCTATTTCAGTCAGAAACCAATTATTTCTCCTTTCCAAACCTAGCTGGACGTAGGGGGAAAAAAAAAAAAAAACAAAAAAAAACCAAACCCAAAACACAACAACACACAAAAAAAGAAACCAAAAAACAAACTAACAAACAAACAAACAAAAAAATAACAAACAAAAAAAACCTAACTCAAACCCAAAATGATGGAGAGGGGATCACAAAAAACCCCCAAACTAAGCCCACAAGTCTCTCTCAGATTTTATATTCTGGTATGGCAATGCGTTAAAAACTAGATTTATTTGATGTGCATTCTATTAATGAGTTGGTGATGTTGGTTGCTTTATAGCATGTTTGCTTACAGCATGTTCACATCGATAATTTGTTCCAGTGCTTTTCTAGGAATTGCAATTGAAGCCACTTGCTCTGTTATCACTGGACATTTAAGTAATTTTTTTAAGGACCATTTTATTCTTCTGTTTTCCATTATCCAAGTTCTCAACAAAAGTATCTGGTCGTGCTGACATGTTCTCCCATAGGCTGATGAGCAATCTTGGTACATTTCCTCAGGTCTAACCAGTTAAAGAAGCTTTCAGGCATTTTCTACCTCACCAGAGTATTCTATGGCTTGTTCTCTTCTGGTATCATCTTGGCTCTTTTAGCCTTTCCCTGGGTGTTATTTTTCTGCCCATCCACTCCTAGTTGTGTCTTTTTCAGTGCAAAGTAGAATGTATTACTCCATTCTTCAGGGCTAGATGTACCCTTCCCACTGAGAAGTGATCTGTTTTCTTGCTAATGTATTAATTTACATACCTTCCTGGTAGTATTGCTGTTCTCTGAGCCTGTTCTGTGTCTTTGGCCTCTGATTTTACCCTTAAGAAATTCATGCTCTCCTGTCATGCTTCTCCTGAATAATTTCCCCTATGTCCTATTTTCCTATTCTTCTCAAGTTTCATAGCTCCTAGCAGAGCCAAGTTGCTCTCCTGCTATGCTTCCTCCGCACTGGCAGAGCGTGTGTGTGTGCTTTTAATACTGTTTCTTCAGAGAGCTACCCATCCTCCGAACCTCCCTCTTCCCTTTAACTTTGCAGAAAATCATTCCCATCCTATCCCAAGAAGATCTTGAATCTCTTGCCTGTTTCATAGCTTTATGTTGGGAAGGGGAAAGGCTACCAAAGTCTTCAGCTAATGACTTTTTTAAAAAATTCTTTTTTAAGGAAAATAAATTACAAGTCTATACCTAGTGCTGCTTGTTAGATGACCTATAGCAGACCTCTCATGTGTCCCAGGCCACTTCTTTCATTTTCTTTACTAAGTAGACTTTTAAGTTTGTCCTGTGTCCTGTCAGACTAAAAACAATATACATATTTTTAAAAAATTATTCGTTGACATACCAAGTATACTCATACTTGCCCTTTCTAAAAAGCTATTAACTTATTCCTTAATAGTCCAGCCACAGGTGTTGCCTATCAAGCTTTTGGTATTCCAGTTGTTTTGATATCACTTTCTTTAACTCCTTTACAACCAGTCTGTTTGCTTTTTACAAGGAAGCTTTCTTCAGAGTGTTTTTATTTTTAAAATGAATTAAAGTAGTAGTAGTAAGTTAGTAAGATTTGCTTTAAAAGTAGCAGATTTTGCTAAAAAATAATCTTAGGAGAGCTGTTGGCTTTCTTTGCACTCACAGCGCACACATGACATGGAGCACAGAGGGAGCCAAATAGAAAGTGATGGGAGAAGCCTCTGAGCGTGGCAGTGAGGCAGGGAAAGCATTGTTGTGTCAGGACAAGAGGACAATTTTGGGAAAGAAGGGACAGGACATCCTCCCCGAATAACCCTAACCTCTGTTCATATCTAACAAAAGAAGTCCAAACCTGCAAACAAACAAACTAACAAAAAGAAGAGCTCTGACGTGGTTCATTCATGCAGGCCTTTGAAGAAGCACCCAGTAAAAGGCTTTACATGTCCTGCTCACCCTCTGAGCCTTCCAGCTGTCCTGAGTCCGAATGCTGCTCCAGCATTTTAGCCCTGTGCAGACTCCCCAGGAGGGTCCCTTGCTCCTCAGACCACATCTGCTGCTGCTGCTTCCTGAGGATAGAGGGCAAAGCCCTGCAGTGACTGCTGCAAGCACTGGCAATGCAGCTGGCAGAGAAGCCTGAGGAAGCTGCTGTGTCTGGTCTGGATCATACCACAGTGTTTAGCTTGTAGCTGTGTGCCTGCTCTGAAGGCTGCCCATCAGAGCTGAGAAGCAAAGCAAGTGGTTCTGCATTTTTGTTATTTCGCCTCCTCTGTTTAGCAGCAGCTAAGCATAAAATCCCAAAAGGTTTCAGAAGAAGGTTATTGGGAATTAATGGGTCTGTTTTCTTTTGCTTTGCAGCCCACAGCATTGATTAGCTGAAGTAAAATATGTCATCCTGACATTTTATCCTCTTCCTTGAAAACGGATCAAGGCAATTAGGAGGCTGGAGAAGCAGGTTAACTCAGCTGCATCCTGCCTCACCAGGGGCTCCTAGGAAATCTCCTGGCACTTTAGCAGTGCTTAGATTTTATATGTGGTTTGCAGTTGGCGTTTTTTGCACATCAGTTTACTACTCATGATGAATCCAAGAACAATTCAGATGGATATCTGTAGTCACCATGCCTCATTTTCAAGGGGCAATGTGGCAATGTGTGCAGTGATTTTGTAATGCCCCAATACATCTTTTCCCTCAACTGGTGATAAAGCCATGAGCTGAGCAGCAGCTCTGCACACTAAAACTCCTTTGCTGTCCAATCCACCAGGGCTGTCAGCCATTGATTCCTGATGGATAGAAGAGGAAGACTACTTTGCTTGCTGTTTTCCAAGTGCAAGATGATATTCTAAAAGCTGATCCAAATTATTTCCATCGACATTTCTGTTGGATAAATTGGGCTTTCACAGTGATTGTGGAAAGTGCTGGCTATTCACAGGAGTAAGGAACTTCTCACCATGAGAAAGAATACTTCCAATGAAAATAATGATTTTTAGTCAATCCGGATATCATAATGCTTCCTGAATGATATTTTAGTTTTTACCAGGCAGGCTCTCTTTCTTGGCATTGCCACAGGGAGCAGCAGTCTTCCTCCTACCTTATATACCCAGTGAGGAATGCTTTGTGTGAGCCTGAATGGGAGCCCTAGTGTTCAAAAGAGACTAGTCTAAAAAATTACAAGGTACAGCTTTTATCAGGTCCTCAGTGACACTTGCAGCTAAAACCACTCCAGAATGATTTTTTTTTTCAACCCCACTTTCATCTCATTTTCCATGAAAACTATTAACAATGTGACTTTTTTCATCAAACATTTTCCCTCAGGCTAGAAATTCATTTGCTGCCCTCTTGAAACTCTTGTTTGTTAGACCTCAGGGGAGGAATGCAATATCTGAGTCTGGGATACTGCAGCAGCACATGTACAATATTCTGACAAGCAATTGGAAAGTAAATCTATTGTATTTGCATCTCACAGCAGCTGACATTAATGTGCAAAGTTAAAATTAATCTAAGCAATATCATATATTTATGATCAATACTTAAGCAGGTTGTTTACTTAGTAATCAGAAAGGCTAATGATGATTAGTTCTGTCTGGAAATATGCTGGCCTGCAATAAGTAATGTTTTTATCTCCTTTCATAAATGAATTATGTCTTACAGCAGTGAAGGGCTTAAAAAGTAAACAAAATCTTTCCTTCTAGCTGTGTGTATGCTTCCGGAAGTCTTAGAGACAGACTGCGTTTTTTTGGTTTTTAAACAGCAGTAAGTGCTTTGAAAGCTAAGCCTGTTGGAACACTTGTGCAGGCAGCCATTGGAAAGAAGAATGCTGTGAATAGAGCTGATCCAGAGCAGCAGTCAGCCTGGCATGGCCATTACCTGAATTGACTGCTGAGCAGTGCAGACCCTTGTCTCTGCATTTATACAAGTGCTGAGTTCTTCCCCAGAGCCTGTGAGTGGGAATGGAGGATCTCTGTGCTCCCTCTCCTTCCCCCTTTCCTTTCCGTGGTTTCTAGATGTACACAGTGTCTTGAGACCCCAGGGGGGTGTGCATATCCTGAGGCAGCAAATGGGGGGATTCACAAAATCCCTTACGGCCACTTATTTTCCATCCTTTGTGCACTTTGTGCCTGAAACTAGAATAACACTGAAGGAAACATCTGCAACTTGTCAGGGAGATGAGCAGCTCCCACAACAGTGTGGCATACAATATGCCCTTAGATGAGCATTTCCCCATCCAGTGGAGTGGGATGACACTTTCCCAGCTATAGCTTGTGCCCAGGTTGATTCAGCAGCTCTTACAAAGGTTTGCCTTTTTAATTTAATCTAGCCAACCCTCTGGTTAGAGAGGAGCAAAGAGAGGAGAGGCAAGACACTCTGGGCCAGTGCACCAAGCAGAGCTGCATCCAGGCTCATCCTGGCTGTGAAGAGCAGAAGTGGTTCCAAAAGGGTGCCCATGAAAAGCTGCCAGCAGGTAAAGCCAGCTGCGTTTTGAGCCTGGTGTGTGCAGTGTTCCACTCCTGGGAAGCTCCTCAGGAGCTGGGATGGGCAGGAGAAAGCAGGGCATGAGCAGGACCACTGGCACCTGGTGAATGTCAGAATCCTGCTGGGAAATGGTCACAGATGTAAAAGCCTCTAAGTGTGGAGAACACAGGTTTGCTACTCACGAGGATCGTTTCCTAGAGCGGAGGCTGCTTGAAAAGAGGGAAGAGCTGGCACTGCAAGCAATGTTGGGGATGTTGCTATGGCCACCAGTAAAGTGGAGAGGGGGGGCTTACAGGAGTGCAGAGTGGCGGTGATACGGCAGCTGCAAAGCAAACCTCTATTAATCATCTAGGGGATAGTTCTTGCTGATCAGCAGCACAGAGCAGCCCAGCTTCTAGCTGAAACTCTGACCAAGTTATACTGGTTTTTTTGCAGCACATGTGAGCACAGCACCCATGCTGCTGGAGCAGAAGTGTAAAGTGTAAAGAGTGTGCGTGTGTGTGTGTGTGTGTGTGTATGTGTGTGTGTGTCTGCTGCTGCATTGTTGAAGGGGAATTCAGTTAATAGCAGAAGCTATGCAAAATTTTTCACTTCCTTTGGTCCTCTGCAAGGTGATGTTAGCCAAGTTGGAACGGTCTCTACTACAGTGCATTGGGCTTGAACATAGCTGGAAAAATGTTTTCTATTCCCATGTATTATTCACTGTAAGATTTGAATATTTCATCTAAGGCAGGTTCTTGATGTTCACTTACATTCACTTTCTCTTTCTTCTCCTTTCCTCCCCCACAGCCCAGAAAACAACTAAGGTGGAAATACAGTATCCAACTTGTCTCCTGCAAGCAAGAAGAGTGAGAGATGCTGATGGAAGCTGGCTGTAATTGAAAAGAAATGTTGTGCGAAGAAGGAAAGGCTAGGAGAGATGTAAAAAGCCCTTGGTGCTTGCCTCTGTGCTTAGAAATAAATGGATAATTTATTCTTGGGATGAGAGGTGTCACTGTTGAAGAAAGGGATGCAGACAGCAGAAACCTCTTCTCTGGAAGCTTTTCCTGCATTAAATGTCCTTTAATTTCTATTTCTGCTGCATGCAACATTTTGGCACATAACAGGGGACACGCGCTCAAGTTAAAGAACAGTGGCTGAAAGGTGACACGTCTCCCTAGAGCTTACAGCCATGAGCGTGATGGTTTCTGTAGTGCTTGAGAAACTCTCTCACCATCCCATGTGTCTGTGTATGGCTGGACACACCCTTTGATCCTGTGTAATCATGAGAATTTCTAAGCTGGAAATGCCTCTTGTTGTGCCAAATTACCTTGCCATTTCTAATCGCAAAATCTTCCCTGCAACAATGGGTAAGCAAAGGGGATTCTCAGACAGCTCATACAGCAGGTTTTACAGATGTTGTGTGGTCTCTGCCACTTAGTGGGATGGCTTAGTTTATTCAAATACCAGGCTAGAAAAAGAAAATTACCCCTGGAAGGCCCTACAGGTGGCCAGCTCTGATCAGCAAGGTGGTCATGGGTCCATCTCAGAGCTCTTCTGGGCTGGAAGCGGTGTCCTTAGGATAGGAAGGGATCCCAGAGGCTGCCTAATCTTACATGTGGCATGAGTCTTCCTACCAGCCTCCCAGCAAATTTCCAGAGAAATCCCAGCACCGTGGAAGTAAAATGGTTTCAGAAAGAAGAGGGGTCTTTTTGAGTTCTAAGTCATGAGGCTTTCTTTAGCAACAGGAGGAAGCCCTAAGCCAGCTTTTCATGTTTTTGTTAGTTAGGATGTTCAGAACAGAAATTTTCTCCTTTGAGAGCCTGGGCTTTGTTCTCTTGTTAGGGCTGATGCTGCTTTGGTATACAAAGAGCAATAACAATCATTTCTGCAGTGTCCAGGACAGATTTCCCTTCATTGACATTGGCACATGTCACTGGTGGGTTTGCTGACTTGATGCTAGTGGAGAAAACCCACCCCTTGCTTTTTCATTCTGTGTAAGGACAGTGAGCATTTTAAAATGCACGGTTTTTCTGGCTATAATGTGCCAGCTGGACAAATATGCTGTTCCCTCCCCTTTCCACTCTCTGACCCCTTGCTGGAGATGAAGATTTACTCTATTTAGTTTGGTGAATAAATTGAAGAGGTGTGAGCTTCTTTGCTCATTGATTTTTCTCATCTCTATAACTTTTGTTGTGGCAGCTGGTCTTTTGGAGCGTGCACAATCTTGAATGACTGCAGCTATAAAGTGTTCAGACTGCGAGGTCAGCTCACCTAGCTGGAGAGACAAACCGGTCTTTGGGTTTTCTTTAATTGGTGGAGCACCAACCACTCTTTGGTAGCAGAGTTGGCTGCTATCAGGAAAGAACTCATCAATTACTCAAAAATAACTTTTGAAAGCTTGCATCACTCTTTTCCATGCAGCATATCCTCAGCACATTCTCTGCTCCCATTATTTCTCCCAGGCACTAATAATTTCTTCTTTTCTGACCTTTAATGTCTCCCTTCTCCCAGAAGACCCAAAGAAGTTCAACGCAGTGTGCTGATACTGTATGCTCTCCTTAAAATTCACAACGCTGAGTAGCCAAGCAGCTGTACAAAGAATGAAACACAGAGCCTTGGTCCAGATCCTCAGTGCTGGGAAATCTGATCGTGGGATTTTTTGTAGTTACAAACTACTCTTCCACTCCCAAGCTGCCTTTGTGCTACAGCTGTACAAGTGGTTACAGGCTTCACTATATAAACACTCTTGGCTTTTCTAATTGGGAAGGATTGTGATGAAAAGCTGAATGTTGCAAGGGCCTTTCACAGAAGAACAAATAACCTTTTAGAGGACAAGTAACACATAACAGGATTGAAAAGCTGATATGCTGTCCTTATGCAGTCCCAGGTAAACGTAAGGGGCCTTTGCAAATGTGTCAGCCTTTCCACTTGGAAAAAAAAAAAAAAAAAAGCTTGTCCTTTTCCTCCTGGTACTGAGCCAAACTGTAGCAAATCTCTGGTTTACCTTTCTACTGAAGCAGACCAGATTATCAGCTGCTCAAAGGCCATGTTCTTTTATTTATATGCATTTACTAACTTTAGAACAAAAGTAATCTCAAACCGTGTACAAAGAAACCTCTTCTGAAAGAAAGCCCATTCCTTTGAGCCCAGAGTAGTGGTTTGGAAGGGTTTCTGTCAAAATACAGTGAATACGTCTCCCAGCAAGCTCTCGTGTAATGATTTCTTTCAAAATAAGAATCCATTATTTAAAAGAAAGAAAGAAAGAAAAAGAAATATTAAAGAGCTCCATCCCTAACAGTACAATATTTCTTTGAAGATTAAAAATTTGCTCATTAGAAGGAGACAATCTAACAGGGCCACCTAGTGATATCCCCAGCAAAAAGGCACAGTAAGGACCATGGTAGATCCCAGCCAAATCACCAACCTCCTCCCTGCAGAAGAGGAGGAGCCAAGACAGACAAGCTGGTGCCTGTGTTCCCAGGAACTCTGGGGTTCCTGTCAGAAACTGGCCTCAGAGGTCTCTTTACAATGTCTTGGCTCAAATAGAGCACCTGCTCTGGACAGACTAAAGCTGTTTCTAGGGAGAGGAAAACCAGTCATGGAAGTTGTGAAAGAGCCTGTGCCAGAACCCACCTCGCAAAGCTCAAGACCATACCTTCTCCGGGAAGGAAGGTTACCACATTGTTCCAAGGGAAAACTATGACTAAACCCAGGTGCTTTTATACTCTCTTCCCTTTATTTTTAAGGCTATCTGGCAAACCATATAACAGCTCTATTCCTTTTTGCTGCCTGATTTCTCTGAGCCTATAAGGGCAGCATGGTCAGCACACTGTAGGCTGTGACTTTGTATGTAAAGCTTGGCAGTTTGCTATGTCTCAAGGAAAGCCCTTTATTTCTCCTATTAATTCCCCAGCAGCCAGATGCACTTCACCTCTTGAGTCATAAAAATGTAAGCATGATAGGATTCATGCCGGAGGAAGGAAGAAAAAGCCTTGAGACAACATTAAAACATTGAGCAGATTCACTGGTTTCTCATGGAACTCCCACACAGGCTGTTTAGCCAGACACTGGTCATCTCTTGTAGGAATACAGGTGGGTAAAATCATCTTGGCTGCTCACCCTCAGCATCTGTGGCAAGGCAGTTTTGAGCCCATTCAATGACTTAGATGAGGACAGGCCATGAGGTCTTCACTTTTGCAGAAGTTGGCAAACTGGCCTAAGAGACCTGAAATATGTATTTTCTGCTAGGAAAAAGCTGGGCCAGGTCAGCCGAGGCAATCTGTTTTGGCAGCCCACTGTTTCCTGGGACTGTGGGAATGTGTGCATGTTTTCCAAGGAGCAAATTTGGTTTCAGTGATCATCTGATGAAGCCCACGCTACATGTGCAAGCTGCCTTCATCAAGCACAACCAAGGACTTTCAGTGCCTATACTGAAACCTGGCAGGGGCTCTGCCAGGGGTTTCTACTGCTCTGATGGGTCATGAGGCTTTCTTTGGCAACAGGAGGAAGCCCTGATGACAGTTTATCACATCATTATCAAGGAGGTTGATAAAATGCATTCAGCTGTCCCTGTGCTGGCTGTTGCATTCCTTTTTTCTATGACTCCAAGATCAAATAATAGCATAGGTCTGTATGTGTCACACTTGCACATAACTTGTACAGATTTGTAAGTGCAAAGATATATGTGCCCTGGGCCTTATTTGAACATGCTTTTAATTATGGTGAAATTGAAATTAAACAATCTTTGGAGTCTCTTGCTCCTCAAGAAGGCAGAATCTTAAAAAATGAGCAGTTTCATTCCGTGCTCTCTTTGCTTTCTTACACTAATATTTGCAGAGGATTATTATGTTTGATCAGACATTTTTCATTACTTAGAACAAAATCTCCACTAGTAAATCTTCAAAGAGAATTTTCTTTTTTTTAATCGGAGTTTTGGTCCTAGAAAGACATGATAACATCCCTTCTGTTTCCTGATGCCATGGAATATGCACTGTCACCATCTGTTTTGTAGGACAGTGGAGTGACAGAGATGGATGCTGGCTGATTCATCCAGGACTGGTTCAACAATAGTGTCAGGCAAATGACCAGGACCTTGACTCTGTGGCCTGCTTTAGGAGCTGGAGCAAGACTCTGGGTTGTGAATGGTATGAGTCCCATCAAGTCCTCCTAAAAATAACATTTTCCATGACTCCTGGAAAATCATTTGTCTGGCCAGCTGTTGTCCAGCATTCTCTTTTCAGACTCTTGAGTGTAGGAACTGCTGCATCTGGAATCTGGGATCTCAGAGTTACCTGAGCATGTCCAGGGTGTGCTGCAAAGGAACCTTCAGACCTCAGATGCCACACAGCTAAAAACAAGCAGCAGCCACAACTTCTCCTATCAAGGGTTTTACTGGGGCACCCAATACCCAACATTCACAATATTCTAAATACCAATGTAGTAACCCAGATACGTGATCCCAGATCAGCTTAAAATATTTTGTATCAGAACAACGTAAGCTGATTATTTTTTCCTCAATTCATTCAGCTTTATTTCTTCTAGGTAAGCAGAATTGCAAGAGCTGGGTTTGATATTTAGCTGACTAAGTTCCACATAGCCTTATGGGGCTAATGCAAATGAGGTGCATGGATTGTAATCAACCCTGCTGACAGAAAGATAGAAATGTGGCATGTCACAACTGTGAGAGGTAGGGAATCACCACATTGCTGGGGTCCTGTGCATCTCCCAGGTCCATACAGAGCTCAGGCTGTAGTCAAGGAGCTAAGACCTGTAGACTCCAAAGCAGACAAATTAGTCATGATTAGTCAAATCAGTTAATTATTTAATTAGTCATTTCATTGGTTTTATTCACAAATATCACTGTTGGGTTTTTTTCAGTGGTCACAGGAGATATCACTCCTGAACTGCTGTTGTTTATGTGGTAAGACAAAACCATACTATTTGTGCACAGGGATGTTTTGCAATGCTGCAGATGCCACAGTAAAACTCTGGCTGAGCAGGAGAGACTGCACTGCACTGTGGGCTGTGCAGAGGAGAGTGAAGCATGAATTCCTTTGAGACATCTTGGTACTGTGTCATAAATAAGCTACTGGACTTGGGCTTAAATCTATCCACTAACACTTGGGTTTAAATCTATCCACTCAAACACAACTTCCTTTCTCTTGGAGCAGGCAGCTGGTTCAGTGTCTGCCACAGCAGCACAGCAGCCTTGCAGCAAGATGCATGCTGAGGTTGCTGGTGGAAGGGCTGAAGGACGTGTCCTGCTCTGCTGCAGGTGAGTTTGATAACCCAAAAAAACCAGCAAGACCAGGAGCCAACAATGCCAGGAAGCTGAGGCCCTCAGGCAGGGCACGGGGCTGGCTGTGAGGGGGTGGCAGGTGGAAAGGAATGAAGAGCTGTGACTCCTCTTGGCTGAGGTGGAGTTTCCCCAAAGCTCCTGCCCATTCATTCACCTTGTGTCTGTTCTCTCACCAGCAACCAGAAAGGTCAAGCCTTGGATATGGATACACACAAAGGTTTTCCTGAACTTACCCCTATTGTCAGAGAAAAGATTGTGGATTTTGCCTGCCACAGTCTGAAACTATTTGAGAGACACAGATGCTATCAAAGCTCTCTTTGCTATTGGAGCATGGTTTGCGCTTTTACATTGCTTTCTGAAAGAATCTTGATTTGACACCCAAGGAGTTACAAGAGTGTCATGCTCATGTCTTTCTGTTGCTGTGACACCTTGAAAATAGGCTAACAAAGTCACACTAATTCTGCTTCCTATAGTCAAATTGTCAGGCTTTCATGTAAAGGTGTACATGCCACTCTATAAAAGTCTGAATTACTTCATTCGGCCAAGAGGTTTTTCTGTGGTAATTATGCCTGGGAAATTGTAGGCTGTCCTTTGCATTGATAGCACAGCACAGTTGTGGTGTAGGAAACAATGTGCTGTAGACCACCCAGTATGCTAAATGTTTCTGGGCAGGCCACACCAGCAGAACCAGTATCATTTCATTCACAGTTCATCTGACCTGCTGCCCTGGATGCAATGTCAGCTGGCTTTGTCACCCAGCTATAGCAGAGTTGTGTCTTCTTTTCCTACATTTTCCTGTGACACACCAGAGCTGTATTGCACAGAGGTCGCTTGGGGGAGAAGCCAGGTGAGGAACAGGGAAGAAACCGGAGGTCAGCAGCACTTACTGCTACAGGAGCTTCTGCTCCAGCCCTAGCAGGACTGAGTGATTAGTTTACACGAAGTAAACTGGAATGTGACTTCTCACAGGGCAGTTCTAACCTACAATACATGGCTGAATGCGTAAGCAGAGAGATTCAAAGAAAATAAACCCTTTGAATCAACTTGTCCAACCAATTCTGGATGTATTTGTGTATGTGAGCACTGCTGGCTTGTCCTGAGGAGCCTCTTCTCTTCAGATTGGTTTATGTGAAAATGGGAAAAACCCTTCAAACCTAAACACAGTTAGCCTTAATATTCAAGAGCTAAAAATCTGCCCCCACTCAAACCTGTGAGATGTTCTCAGCTTACTAGGCCTCCCTGTCCCAGTGTATCAGAGTGTAAAATGTGTGCCAGTGAGAGTGCACAGCATAGATCAGTGTTCCTGTTATTTCTCCCTGCTGCTTGCAGGTGACCCTGTTGCCTCACATCCTCATCCTTGTGACTGTGCAGATGTACATAGCAGTGCTAGCCAGACCTGGGATTTTCAAGCAGTTTGTGAAAAGGGGGAGAGCTGTTTTTCTAGAGGATGGAAACAATGGAAAACAAGCAATAATTCAGTGGTTTGACCTTGCACTGACTGTGAGTGGCCCTGACTCCCAGTGTTCAGAAGTAAAAACTGAAAAACTTTTCTTTCACAGGTCACAGAGTAATTTCAAGGAAAAGAACCATCC
Source organism: Regulus satrapa (assembly GCA_013396955.1). NCBI lineage: Eukaryota > Metazoa > Chordata > Aves > Passeriformes > Regulidae > Regulus > Regulus satrapa. The sequence goes on from VWZN01001878.1 coordinate 22,513, forward strand.
TGCCAGCCTTAAGCAGGTGGGAAGATGTTCAGGCCTTGGCTGCCATTCCCCTGCTAACAAATCCAGTGGGCAGCCCAATCTGGAATTCAGTCAGAGGGAAAGGGCTTGAAAGCATTGAGTGTGATTGTTGGCAAAGAGACCCAACTCAAACAGCCACTGCAAGTGCTCTTCACCTGCAGGAATCACACCCCTTTTGCTTCCACCTCTCACTACAAGGTCATCTCCAGGACGTATCTCAAGCAAGGTTTTGATTTCTCAGGTAAAATTCCACAGGTTTTACTTTGGACTTTTATCCTTTCCTTTTTGGACTTTACCTGAAATGTTTTCATATACTGCTTTTAAAACACAGGTATCCAAAAGGTAAAGCAGCAAAGGAAGGAAGGAAGGAAAGAAAGGAAGAAAAAGTTATCAAGAATCTGGTCAAAATCACCTTTGTGGAAAGCAAAGAACTAAATCAACAGTATTTCCCAAAGCAGTAAAAGATATTAGATGGCTGCATTTGATGGAAAAGTGTTTTCATTCAGCCATTCAACAGAGTGAGTCCAATGTCAATAAAAACAGTAATTCAGAAAATAATTTCCCTCACTATGTTTGGAAGCTGATGTGCTCACTCATAAATGTGTGTGTGTGTGTGTGTGTGTGTGTTCTCTATGTGCATGCCTCACACACGAGTACTCTTTATTTCCTTACTGCCTTTCAGCTGCATATTAGCTCTTTGCTTCATTTTCTAATTAATCAGCATCTGTAAATGTCATGAACATGTTATTCATCTTTTCTAGTCACTCATGCAGATGCTAAATGGAACCCATCATGAAGAGGGTTCCTCCCTGAAAGCCTTTGCCACATCCCTGATGACCTAAAGACTTTGACTTAATGGGGCAGATGGCTGAATCTTCCCTATGGCCATTGCCTTTGTGGGTGACAGATGACAAAGTGAATTTCTCTCTAAAAGCACCTTTCCCACATCTCTTCCCTCAGCATTCTGGGCTCTCTGAATCTTCCTGAGCAACTTTTGGGGCAGCATTGATGCTTTAAATTTCTCTGAATACTGAGAGAACTGCATTTTTCTGCTTTGCTGGGTGGGGGGTGTAAACTTTGCTTCAATTGCTCATATAATTTGATTTCTTAAAAAAAACCTTACATTGTGTGCTGACAACTACCATTCCCAAGTTAGGCTATTCTTTTATATGGTCAGCACTTAAAGCCACATGTCCTGGAGTAGCCTATTTAAAAAGGTGGTTTATATCAGCCCAACTTCTTGTGGTACTCACACACTTATCCTGTCATATCTTCAAATTCTGCCTTAGCTGTATTGCTCAAAAGATGATGAACAGAACTTGAGATAAACAGAATTGGAATTATTGGCTAGATACTAGCTCACTTGTCTGATGAGCTAGTTGAAAGCCTTTCTATTAGTTTTGGGGGGGTTTTTTGTTTGTTTGTTTGGTTGCTTGGTTTTGGCTGGGGTTTTTGTTTGTTTGTTTTGGTTTGGTTTTTTGGTTTGTTTGTTT
>VWZN01001878.1:24095-90653 GCA_013396955.1 Regulus satrapa
TTGTTGTTTTGTTTTTGGTTTTTTTTTTTTTGTCACTGGCAAATGGTCCAGAGATTGCTACTAAATTCTTCACTAAAATACAGTGCTGCCTCTTCTGAATTGATGTACTCAGTTCAATACCTAGTATTATTTGGAAACATTTGAAATTGCATGCCTTTAATGTGACAACATTTTGTCTGGTTTTCCACCTTTCTCCAGTTTCCTCTGGAATGCACCCAAAACAGGTCAGTGTCATTAGCAAATCTTGGAAATGAAACTGAATTTCAAACTGTGGAGAACTGTTTATGGAGTTCGGTGTGTTCCCACCTGCTTTTATTTTATGCACTCATGTAAGGTTTAATTGAGACTGATACAGCTTCATTTTTAAGACAGTGTGTAGGCACTGATGCCTAACTCTGAAGGCCTCTTCTGTATCCATGAATCCTGGTCCCACCCAAAAGATGCAGACATTTCTGGAGTGGATACCATCTCCTGTGCTGCTGAACAGGCTGCTGGCACTACCTTGCTCCTGGAGCCTGGTCTTGCTGTTGCATAAAACATTTGCAGATTTCAAAACCAGCTTAAGAAATTTTTCTGTTATTTTTTCTAATCCTTAAACCAGTGGCCTGAGACTTTGCCTAGATTGCAAATATCAAAGGGCTGATTGAAACACTCTGGACTCTCCTGCCCTCATAAGGAATGCTCTGTAATCCTTTTGCTATGCAGGTTTTAGTTTCTCCTGAGATACAGGGATTTATGGATAGGAGGGGATGGTGTTTCATGTGTGAACCAGAAGCTGCACAGTTTCTTTCAGGGACAGAAGTTCCTTTGGGCCTTATTGTGTGGATGACGACTGGGTTTGGCACTGGCAGCTTCACACCCCTGCTACTCCTCTTGGAGTGGGTCTTGCTGCTGTACCTGCTCCCAGCCTCCTGCTGGGATTGCAAGGCTCATGACTCAAGCCTCTTGAGGGGGTTGGATTTCCCAAATACACACACACACTAGGCATGGGTGGTGCCAGAAAAGCTGTGTTTATGCACAGGTAAGTCCCTGTTTGTTCCCAACCAGGTGCAAAACTGCATGAAGTAACAAAGGTGGTAGCCTCCTTTCACTCTCCTTTTTCAGAAATAGGCTAGAACACAGCTTGTTGGGGACAACTTGTCCCCAGGTCAGTCTGCACTGTAGCAAGGAAAGGGCAGCATGTCCTCAGAAGTGATAGCCAACTTCTTCACTGCCCTGCAGCCCCCTTCCTTAGGCATGATGTATTGCATATTGAGCCTCCCTAACCTAAAGGAGAAATATATCNGAAGGAAAAAAACCAGAAACTTTTAATAACTACTTTGGCTACTAGAAGGAAAATCAAGAGGCTGATCAATAAATCAATAAAACAAACCCTGAGGGAAATGCCTTTCTTCCCCTTTCCCCATACTGATCTTCAGTCCAACAATTCTCCTCCACCTTTCATGGTCCCCACTTCCCTGCATGTTGCACTCAGTCCCTCCCTGTGCCTTTGAGGGATGTGACAGGTGACCCATGAGGCTGGGCTGGTGCACAGCTGGTTTTTCTCTGCTGATCCATGCCACCCCCTGTTCCTCATCCTGTTGTGGGTCCTTCATGGGCTGCAGTCCCTCCAGGGTCCTGCTCAGCAAAGACATCCACCACACAGGTGTGTGTGTGTGTGTGTGTGTGTGTGTGTGTGTGTGTGTCTCCAGCCCTGCCCCTGCTGCTTATCTCCGCTGTGTAATTTCCCCAGATTTTGGAAGCTACAGCAGTAAAGTGTTGCTGTCCCTCTACTGTCTAAATTTATTCTCTTCCTGGCACATTAAGCCTTTTCTTCAAATAAGGTTGTGTCTTTTTTCCTTAAGCCACTGCAGTCTATCTGCACTGGCTCAGAGGGTTTTTTTCCCCACATTACTGGTGGTCTTCAAGCACTTTTACTGTTTCTTTTTTCCAGGTGGAAGTGCTAAACTTGCAATATTTAAGATCTCACGTTGATAATTCCTGGCTGAATAGTTCATATTTTGACAGACATCAAAACCTCTTCTTTTCAATATTCAAGGCATATTTTAGGTGTATGACTCTTAAATATCCTCTCTCAGGTTTATGTGAGAAATTTGTGGAGTGTGTGCTCAACAGAAGGAGCACTTCTCTGGAGTTTACTATTGAAATGAAAAGGTGTGGATGTCCTCTGGAAAATGCAAACTGCTCAGCACGTATAGCAGTACTCCTGAGTCACTATGATGCAAAAACAGCTGCTATCTCTTTTCCTCTGTTCCTCTTAAGGGACTCAAGGCACAGCAGTTTGTTTGTGTTTATTAATTAGTGACTGCGGCTTACTACAGTTTTTGAACTAGGTATGAATGCTTAAGCAAACATGGCAAAGGATTATAGCAGAGATATCTGCAAGATAGTCATGTAATACAAGGAATGATTGTTTTGGTAATGAGTTCACTGACAGAACCATGCTTCCTATCTACATCTAGAAATGGATAAGGAGCAATTTTCTTGGTCATTTAATAATGTAAGGAAGATAATGACAACATGTCTATCCCTTCAGGTCAAAATTCCCCAACCCTGATGTTTATGTTTGGGTACAGGTATAAAAAACTCCTCTTTGGTGGGTTAAGAAGCCTTTGCAGATGGAAAACAATCCAGTCTATGACCTCCACTCCACTGATCCAGAAATATAGTTTTGTTTTATTCTTCAGATTTTGTGTCTTTGAGAAGAGACCTTTCAGCTTTATCTCCACATTCCTAAATCCCTTTCAGTGCAAGGGGGTTGATCCTGTACAAATTATTGTTGCAAAGGAATTTGGTATAAAGCAAATACCCTTCCTGACTGAAGCAAAATGTGTGTGCATGCTCAATGAATGAATGTTGTCCTGAACTAATGGCCATCCTCACAATGATTCTTCTGTGGCATGGAGGAGGAGGAGGTTGACACAGGCTGCTACTTTTACAGATGGGCTCTTCAGAGATTGCTCCCACATGTTGGACAGCACGGCAGGCGAGGTCATCCTTACTGAAGTGTTGTATCTGAAATTCCTTTCCAAACACACGTATCTGCTCACAGGTGGCCTGCTGGAAATAATCTGTGTCCCCTTCTGATTCAATTAGGTATCCTCAGAGAGCTCAACACAGGCAGAAAGCAGTGGGCAGTCTGCCCATTCTATGCCTTGAACATGAGGTCCTGGGCACAGGGCACTTTCAGTGCAGATGCCCTGATAAAACCCCCAGCAGCTGCCCTCTGGATGTTGCAGTTGCCCTTGGGTTTGAGGGATCACTCCAAGCTGCCTGCCAGAGGTTGGCAGAAGGCAGACGCTGCTCACCCCTCTGCACCACTATTATTCCACCCCTAAAAAGCCCTGCTGTCCTTGGGCCGTTCAACAGGGCTGCTCATGGGCAGCTCACCCACCAGTGCCAGCTGTCTCCTCTGCTGGTTTCCATTACAGTGTGGGCACAGCTGTACCATGGTTTCAGCAAGTGCTCATCCACTGAGATTTGTTCACCTCCAGCTATCAAGAGCTGAGCATTTGCTTATCTAATCTGAGCCTTGTTTTCTGAAACTTACCTCTGTTGAAACACGGCTTTTCTGTTAAATTCTTTGATATACATTGTGCTGCTTTGGGAAAGGCTGGGTCAGTCCTGTGTTGCTCTGTGCTACTTCAATGCAGTACTGGTTGCTGTACCCTGATTTTTCTGGATGGGTCATTAAAAGGTGGTGGCAAGTCTTATAAAGTCTAAATAATAAAATTTTATTTTGCTGCCCCTCATGAGGATTAAATAACAGGAAGAATGTACTGTATTTGGAACAGGAGCCCAACCAGTGTCATGTGTCTGCAATGACACATTTGAAAATCCTTTTTCAGCTAAATCCCAAGTATAAAGTAAGTAAAAGGAAAAGAAAACCCAAACAACAACAAAAACCAAAACAAAACCAAAGCAAAACCAAACTAACAAACAAAAAAACCCCACCAAAAACTCCCCCCCCCCAAAAAAAAAAAAACAAATCTCAAAAAACCCAAAAAAGGAAGAATACCCCACAGATTATATCTGATGTATATTAATATCTGAGCTGTTTAGTTACACGTGTAATAGCTTGGGACCTGACTGTGCTGCAGTCATTAAACTTCATCTTACGGATGAAATGAAAGTTGTTTTCGTGAAAATTTTCTCTGACCCATCTACAGGCAGAGTCACTGCTGCCTTTTTTTGTCTTTACATCCTGCTGAGATAGCAGTGCTGAAGCTAGAAGATGCTGAAATGAAAGGTTTTGCTGTCTGTTTTGTCAAAGTAAAGGGTTGTGGAAAGGAAACTTTTGAGGATGATGACTCCAAGAAGTCATCCCAGCATTAGTTTCTGTTGCAGGAGTGGCAGACATCACTTAAAATCAGCTCTCATAACCCTTGGAGGTGATATTCATGGCAGACAGACCCAACTCAAACTTCTGTGTGCTTTACTAGTAGTTAAAAACTACAAAACTTTTGTCTGACTGTTTGGAATATGTTTGCAGGGAGAAAATAACTAGCAAATTTTTAATACACAATAAATTGAGCTGGATGTAGCTATTTGCTGCTGGTTCTGATCTTTCAGCTGCACCAGCCACGGGAATAAAATCAAACCTGTTTCAAAGAGGAACACACTCCTAGTCCTTAGATGTGGAAAAGCTTTTTAAATTCAAAGTTTACCTTGAGAATTACTGGAGAGCTTGCAGCACAAGTTTGTGCAGACCTGTGCAAAACATCCTATTCCTTACACCCAAGGAAAGCAAGTGATGCAACCTTACTTAGCATTACAATTGACTAGCACTGACAGCTGAAGATACAATAAAATTATCACCTACCAGCAGAATATCTGAGATGTTTGAACATGATACATGTTGACTTCTCAGGAGTCACCTCAATTTGTTGAGCATTTTAAAGAATGGAGCTTCTTCATAAAGAAGTGGGAGGACATATCTATTCTTCCTCCACAGCAGCTGTATTGTGTCATCCATTACACATGAGAGGCCAGTTTTGCAACTAGTGCAAACGATTGTTAACTCCATATTGGAGAAAATAATAAGATCTTTCTGATTTATACCAGCAGACTTTTGTTTCTTCCATTTTTGTCATGAGTCCATTAACAGATGAACGCAGGGACCTTTTTAGGGACTTCCATGGACTCAATTTTCATTGCATAGGACTACCCTTATGCATCCTTTTCAGCGCGAGCAGGGGGAGGACTTGTGCAGAAGTATGGCACACGAATCTCAAGCAAGTGGGAGAGGTACCCTTCTTTCACATTCTAACTTCAATGTCAGGAACAAATTGATATGCTGGTCAATTCCAGGATTCTAAATATGAATGTTTGCATTAGTAAATTAGGTAGCCTTATTTTGCATGAATTTTCAAGTTCTCTTCTTATTTCTCCCTTTGTTTTAAAAATAAAAGGTCAAAAGTAGAGCTGAGCAAGGGACTTGAGTGGGAAGGGGATTGAAATTGATATCTAAACTAAAAATTTGGAGGGAAAAATAATTTGCTTGCATCTTCTTTTTGTTTGATTGGGATCTTTTACTTAAAAATGAAGGGGGAAAAAAAGCTCACCAGTTTGACTCCAAAGAAGGCCTTTTGTATGAAACCTGTTCTGTGAAGTTTGGGGTCTTTTTCATTATTTTTTGGATGCACTTTCACAATTGATGTTTAAAAATTTTATGTCCAGTTGTTAATATGAAAGGATTATTATATTTTTATTGAGAAAGACCAAACAAACTGTCTCTTAATGTCTTGGTTTTTAGCAAAAGATTTCAATTTGATTTCCTCTGTACTTCTAGTTTCTTTTAGTAGAGATTTGTATTTCTGGTCAATCTTGTTAAACGTCTACATCAGTGCAGTCAGTGTGTAGTAATAAAGAAGAGAAAAATAATGATCTACTTTCATAACTCTCAGAAGAATTTTCTAAAAACTTGTCTTTCTGCTTTCTAGATTAAATTTTTTAAATTATCATTTTCTTCCCTTGATACACTACTTTCAAGGGCAAAAAACTAAGGGCATCTCCTGGGCTCAGTTTATCTGAAGAAATGTGCATGGTAGTCACTGCCCACTGCCTGCAAATGTTTTTTCTGAAGGTCTGTCCTGGATTTTTTCAAATATGTCTGTTATGTTTTGTTTTGTTTAATCAACTGTTTTCTCATTAGTTTTACTCATGCAGTTTAACATGCACACAAAGAGCTGTATGTAAACTATAACATGAAACTACCACATAGCCAAATTTCTGTTAATATACCAAAGCTATCCTTTCTTCTTCTCCTAAGCCCCCCCGCCAAAAAACCTCACCAACAAGGGAAAATAAAACAAAAATCCAAACCAAATCCCACAAAAAACCCTCAAAAAATCCAAACCCCAACAAAGTCTTATCAAAATTTAGAAAAATAGAAGTTATAGCCTAGAACTTGCATTACAAAATTAAAGCTCTTGTTCTCTTCCACTTGAGGAACCAGACCTTGTCTTTTTCATGGTAGTATCTTAGAGAAAGGTAATTCCTCAGGCAACACAATCAGATAAAAGATCCTTGTTAAAAACTTACTTATCATTACTGCTTGGAAATGTGCTGAAATAGCAGTAACAGGTCCCGTGACAAATTTACAAGCAGCTGTGCCATTGTTTCTCACTACACTGTGTATCTACACAGACTCTTGAGGTGCAAAAATAAATAAATCCTGGGTAAAGAAATCAAATTTTTTGTTGTCTTGTAATAAATGCCTTAGAGAAAGATGAGGCATGCAATAGTGTCTCTGTGTGGGGGAAATACTTATCTATAGTTATAGTTTAATTACTGACACACGTGGATTTATTAGAAGAACTTTATGACTTGGGGCGTGGGTGGAAAGCCCAATGACAGGAGTACTTGCATACTTTCCCAACTAATCTTCCACGTGATAGAATAAAGACAAAATTTAGGTACATACACTCTGGAAACATACGTACATCACATAGTTTGAAGAATTACAAGGACGAGGGAAAGATCAGAGCAGGCCAGAGTGTGTTTCATAGTGTCGTGCTAGAATCCCACGTAGAGCCCATACAAACTTACTCTCTAAGTTACACCTGCTTTGAAACAAGTGTGTCAGTCAAGGATTTGGCTGTACCATGCCCTTCTTAGAAATTTGTAGACATTTGATTGTTGAAAACCAAATGTATATACTTTCACATTTTTTTTGTACATCCACATTCTCTGAACTAAAACATATTACCTTAAAAAATCTGGAATTCAGTTTTTATCTTGCCTTTGTGTTTGATTCATTTGTAGGGAAAATGGTCCCTAGTTCAGTCAGGTCTACTGTAAATCAGATGTCATTTTTTAAAACATACATAAAATGTTCTTATTCAGAGGAAAATACTTAGGTGAAAATACAATGGATGTAACATCCCCCTCTATTCCACTCACATTTTCCATTGATGCCTCCCAGTGATGAGAAATGCACTATTATGTATAATTCTTGCTGGGATTCTTTTTCTGCAGGACATTTTTTGGTTTAAGTGCTCCTTTGGTAATCCATATTTAGCTGTGTTTTTACCATGAGCCCAATATCAAGAAAGTGCAATCCCCAGCTAATAAAAGTCTCCTTTTACCTCTGTTTTTGAGAGAAACTGAAGGAAGAAAAAAACAAATAATATGCTTCTTTTACTTTTCTTTACTACATTTACTTAAGGTTGACGTAGAAGTTGTGTCATACTCCACAAGGCTTTTCTTTGAACATTCCCCTAAAACTAAAAATAACTTCATAACTGGAGCAATTTTGTACTTCCGTGTACATCTCTCCACAGCGTGATGAGATCCTACCTATTTCCATGTGCAAACCCAAGACATCACTTGGCCCAGGTGGCTGTACTCACTTGTATTGACCAGGAGCAATGTGGATGTGAAAACTTGCTGTGAAAATATCCACACTGCCTGTGCTGCTGCACAAGGAACGTCCCCGCAGAGAGCTGAGAGGCACTGCTGGTGTTGAGCCAGTCTCACATGTTCTGCTGGGTGAGGGGCTCTGCTTTGTTGTTTGGAGTTTTTTTTAACAATAGTAGAAATAATACCAGGAAATATTTTATTGTCATTTTTATGACAGCCTTTATAATACTTTATGTTGCAAATTCGTGTTAAGATGGCTCTGCAAATGAATATGGCCTTAATGTGAACTCCTTAATTTTTCCCCGGGGAAAAGTAATGTGTTTTTCATGATATATTGAAGTTCTTTTCTCAATGTTTTTCTCTTGTGGAATCCAATATAACCATTCTTTATTTTCTGGATTGCCACTTCTCTTTGCTACTGTCCTCTTTGGAGAGGTAAAAACCCAGGAAATAGACTGAGATATGGATGAGGAGAAATAAAATGGAAAGTCTCTCCCAGGCATAAGTTTTGAAATTGATACATCTGGGAATATCCAAAAAGGAAATATTACAGTATGTGGTTTCCCACATCCCTGCTTCTGACAGTCTCTAATGATGGGTATTCAAAAGCATTTTAAATTCAACCTATAGAGTATTAGAAAAAGATAATTATCATTCTGAGGTTTTAAATTGCTTCCCAGTAAGTTCCAGGGGGAAATTCCAGGTGGATTGTTCTTGTCTTTGATCCAGGGGTGAGTGGAGGTCAACAACTGGATTTTGGATCTTGCTGTTTTCAGCTGTTTTTGAATTAAGATGTGTTTAAAAAACCTGAACTGTAGCAGGGGCAGTGGGAAGATGTTTCTGTTCAGTGTCATATGGGTGAAATGCAGATTTTGACCCTCAACTGCTACCATTTAAGCAGGATGTTTAGCAGCTTGAGCTCAGGTATCTCCTTTAGGCTTTTCTTTAAGAACTTTGCATCATGATGACAGAGTGAATGTCAGCTGGTTTGGATGGTGCCTTAGACTACAGGGATGAGTTTTAAAGTTTGCTAATTCCAACCGTATTTTTTCAAGTGTGTGCATTAAATAGCTGCAGAAGGATTTTATTCACAAAGGTCTTGTGTGGATTTAGAGATGTCAAGATGAATAATGTACATTTCTGTATTTCATATATGTGTGTGTGTGTGTGTGTGTGTGTGTGTGTGTGTGTGTGTGTGTGTGTGTGTGTGTGTGTAAAATAAGGCATAAGAATACTGGCAATTCTCTGTGTTCACTCATAGATGGCACTAGAAATTCTTGTAATTCCTGTCTTTGGAAAGTAAGTACTTTTCTACCAATAGATGGAAGTAGTAGTGTCTTTGCTACTTCTGGACTGACTCAAGGAGAAATGGTTTCCTCTTCCTACTTCCATATAGTTAAAAAGTAAAATGCAAGCAAACAATCTCCTACATCCCAATTGTCCTACCAACACCTCTCAAAGAGCAGCCCTCTTCCCTAAAAAAATAAACAGTATTGAGTTTATTTCAATACACGGGCAGAACAGGCTAGCAGAAGCATAAGAAGAAATCAATGGGATTTTGAAGGGAGGATGCTGGCATTCTCCTGCTCCCAAACAAGCTGGAGAGCCAGATAGCCAACCTTTACCCCTCATTTTTATAACTCTGTCTTTCCACCTGAAATCAAACCTTAAATGTGATACAGCACAGTGACCATGCTGCCTGCCAGCTGCTCTCAGGTGTTCATTCTATCCTCATCAGTATTCTTGAGATAATGCTAAATGCATGAAAATTAGGGCAAATGGTCTAATTTCATCACATTTAAATTAGGTTACATTCACCTCTGATAGCTAAACTTAGAAATTGGCCTCCTTAGTCTTCCAGCATTTTTTCCTCCTATACAATGCAGATGTTAGTGTTTTAATTGGAAACTATCAAGTATGCAGGGCTGATGGCCTCCTAGATTGATGTTACTGGAAAGAAGCACTTCAGGAGAAGGTGAATGAGGCACTGTCCAGAATGAAAGGATGTACTGAGAGCCCCTGAAAGGGTGAATACATCTCTTATTAATGTACAGCAAGGGCACCAGGATGAATGGGGCTGTGTGTGTATCTCTTCGCTTTTTGATGGGCTGAATGAATTAGGCTGTCTCAAAGGTTTATCAGTTCTCGTTCCTGGCTGAGTGAGCTTTTCCTTTGACAGAATAAGGGAAGAAACCCAAAAGTTATCAGCTGTATTTTTCTCACCTCACATTCCTTGATTGCCTTTCAATGATGATATGTACATCTGTGTGTTCATGAAGAAAGAAAAAAAAGAGCCCAAAATCTGCACACATGGGAAAATAATTCCTGTTTGTAAGAACCAGCTGAGCAACTCAGCAAACCAGAATTCTCTCAGATACTCTGCAGCACTGAAAACAACCTCTTCTCCAGCTCTGTTCCCACCATCCGGCTTAGTGCTGCTTAAACACTGAACACAGGAACCCTATACATGGGAAAATTAATGGTTTGAGCACCATTCCTTGCAACTTAATATTTTCTGTCTCCCAAGGGTCATGAATGGTACCAAAGGCAAGGCTTTTGCTGCATTTTTCTGCCTTTCTGTGTAGGTATTTCTCAGGTTACTCTCTGGTTAAGAAAACATTGCAAAGCCTAAACTGTTCACTTGCATCTGACTTGGCAAGGTCTCCTGCATGGCCACTCCTTGGGGAAGTGCCTTCCTGCACTAGGAACATTTCACACCACTTCAAAACAGCCTAGTTGAGTCTTGTCCAGTAGTTAATTTTCAGTTGGGCCCCCAACATACAAATCTTCGAGGAGAAGAAAGTAAGAAAAGACAAACAAACAAACAAACAAAACCAGTTTTCAATATAATTTTGTCAAAAAGGAACATTTTACTTTGATTTTTAAATACTCATCCTCCCTTTCCTAAGAATTATTTTTCTTGAGAGCTTTTTAAAATTGTTCATTCTCTGTATTACCTTGACTTTTAACACCATCCCCTGTACCTGATACCAGCAATATTTATTTATCCATTTTTATTGTCTAGAGTAAAAAGAAGAAAATGAGTGAAGGCAAATAATGTTGAGAATTAACTAGGATTCTGCTTGTTTCCAAGGACAGTAAAGCACTTGGTCCAGACTGCTCAGTATACCAAATAAAAGGATGATCTCTGTGGTATGAAGGGCTATGGTTTGTTAACCTTATGAAGTTTGGTAGCCTAACATTAGTCTATTTGGATGGGCTTTGTACTTGTTAATTTACTTAAAATTTTCTCTAATCTGTGTATCTCTGCAGAGCTGTTCCAGAATTTGGCCATTTTGATAGTTAGAAACCTTTAGTTTCCATAATGTTAATTTAAGGCTACTTTACTGTTATTATAGTAACTATTTTAACTGGCTCTCTCCTCTTGGAGTTTATTTACTATTCAGTGTGGAGCGCAGAGCTGTTGATGTCTATTTGCACTCTGAAGAGGCCTATGATTATAAAGTGCCATATTGTCTACCATATTACCTTTTAAAAGCTGCTATTTTCACATGGAGAGAAGAAAGAAGTTTGTCCAGAGACAGGTGAGGAGTTTGCATGGTAATTGGGGCAACCTCAGGCAGCAAATCTGTGTGTCCCAGCATGAGTTTGTTTGGTCTACAGGACACTCTAATAGTTGTGCTCCTAAGTTAGTATATCAGTCTTGGGCTGTGTTTGCCACAGTCATATAAGCAATGCAGTATGTTTCCTTATCACCCGAAAAGCAGTTTTCTGATGTAGAGACTTGATAAAAAAAGGGTACCTCATCCCACAACAAAAAAGTTACATTCGTTTCAAGATATTTCCTGTTCTACCTGTCTAGAAACCTGCAAATTTAACTCCATAAAGTGAAAATATTTCTTTCTCAGCTCTCCAATGGTTAGAAAACTCATCTAAAGAGGAAAATGCCCAGCTTCAATTCTCTACTCTACCCTGCTGCCATGCCACACTTAGACCCAAGTTACTCATTTATTGTCAGTCAGTGAGCAGCTTCTTAGTGGTTCAAGTAGCAGCCACTGGGTGCGCTGGTTGTGCTCAGAAATCTCACCCAGAGCGTGAATAATTTTGCTGTGAAATGTTTCCATTTGGGGGAATCATCACAAATAGCTGTGTTGTCAAAACAATCTCTGCTGGCGCCTGACGAGCGACCAAGGAGCTCTTACACAAATACTTGCAGGAGTGTGCGCGGTAGGGACGGTGTCAAGTGCTGATAAACATATCTTCTTGTAAATCATGCAGAAAGCTGATTAATTCTCTGAACCTACAGTGCATGGAGTGCCCTCAGCTTCCTCTGAAGTCAAGGATAAGTGGGAGCTGTCCCTGCTGGCAGGGACAAGAGTCAGGGACTGCTTTTCTGCGCTCCTTGTAAGTGGAAGAAAAGCTGTAGGACAGCAGGTGTGGGAAAGCCACCTGAAGGCCAAGGAGTGGCCAGACAGACCTTCAGCCAGATCCACATTCAGCCATGAGCTGAATCCACCTGAAACTATAAGCAATTTGCTCCTTCCTGAGCAACACACAAGAGCAAGATCCAGCCCCAGCTACTCAGTACTCTTGCCTCCACATTGACAATTATTTTTTCCCCATTGAAACAACACAGTCAATAGTAATGCCAAAGAGAAAAAGCAGTTCTGAACGAGGCAAGGGGAAAATTACTGGACTTTAAAATTTTATTTCTTGTTCATTGAGCTGGAATTCAACAGCAAAATCAATCTGAGGTGGGGAGCATTTGTATTGTTAGCTGTTGTGCAAACTGGGTTTTGACACCTATTCATTAGTACTCACATGAAAATTTAAGTTGCTCCTTGCAATGTTTTAGAGACACACAGCTTAAAAACACAGGTCTACTAGGTACTTTTTATTTTAATTTTTTTTTTTAAATTACTGCAAATAGTGCATATCTGAAATACATTAAAGGGAAAACCCACACTTTTATTTTCCTGGACTGAGCATTTAAATTTATTTTGCACAAAATTTTGAATTTGCATCTCCCATTAATAGAGGAGAAAAAAGTATTTTAGGAATGGCAAAGCCCAACTGGCAGCACCTTTGTGACGGACAAAGGGAAGAGACAGATGCTTCCCAAACTTGTTCCTCAGATTTTAAAGTTACTGTACCCTTAAGGAAAAAAAAAATTCATCTGTTCGCACTAATGCTGGTCAATAGTTACAATGCAACTAGAAAAGATATGTAACCCCACTTGATGTCTTGTACACTTAAAAGAAACTCTGAAGTTAGACTGTCCAAAATCAAGCCAAGACGTTTTCCTGAGTGTGGGTATTGCTGCCTTGGTAAACAGAAACTGAGACTTTTGATAACCAGGAATTCTGCTAAAGTAATAACAGTTCATGGAAGCTGCAACCAGAGAAAATTTAGATACAGAATAATTAACCATGAAATTATGATCTCAGCCAAGAAAGAAGTGCCAAGATTCATTCAACTAATTTCAGAGGCTTTTTTTCATGGTCATTATAAAGACAGATAGGAGAAAAATGATCTTATCTTTCATTTCTCCTCCTACTGTGCAAGAGAGTGACTGCCATTACTTTTTAAGATGATTTGTCTGAAATTACATTCATTGGTAAAAAGATAAGACAGTTTAAGGTATAAAAAATAAATAACAAGCCTGATTTGTGGATGTCAGCTATTTGCAGCAATATCACAGGGATTTATGCACAAAGATCAAAGACTGGAAAGTCCCATCAGCTGTTGGCAGGGAAGCAGGTACAGCACGACACCCCTGTGATAGTGCTTATCTCATGGTCAAGCCTGACTCAACTTCTGCAGAACCAGAAAATTTTCAGGACTTTGAATTGACCTTGATTTTTACATTTTTGGGGGTTTTTTTCCATCTATGTTGATCTGAAAATCACTGTGAAAAGGACTCTGTGATTAGACCTGTGGAAGTTGAACATGTGTGTGGGTGCTCCAAACTATTCACAGTGGCCGTGGGCTGGAATACAAGAGTGGGTGAAGTTTTTGCAGCAGAGGAAAAAGCATTTTAAAAATGGCAAATAACTTAAATAGAGATCATACCATCTTTGAACATTTTTTTTTGTTTCCTGAGAAATGAATTTCAGCTTTTATTTTGTGAAATATCTATCTTATAGATTATACTGTAAAATTCATTTTCATGGCTGAATCTTATAAAGTTAAAATTAAATATGATAACACAAATTAAAAATGGGGGCCAGATGGAAGATCTGGGGAGGCATAAAACCACTGTGCAGTTGGTAAGAGATGACAAAAAAAAGCCTATTGACCCAGGAGTGACATGTCCAAGTGCAAGAGCAGAGGCAAGGCCTGCTCTGGAGAAAAAAAAAAAAAAAAAAAAAAAAAAAAAAAAAAAAAGGAGATAAATTCAGAGGCTGATCTATAGCTATTCCATGAAGAGGCTGTGGATAGCCTTAGGATATGAATCCTAAAGTAAGGGTAGAAGCATTTAAGAGTGAGAGCAACAAGCAGATGTTTCTTGTTAAGGGCAGAAGCTACAAGTACAGATGGACCTTAAATTTTTGCTGATATAGAGCTTGGGTCTTTTTTACAAGAGCATGACAAATCATGTTTAATAAATTCTGTCTCATTTGCGGTTAAATTCTGTCTCCAACTTGAAAGAAAAGAGTGTGTCTTTCACAGAATCATCAAGGGTGGAAGAAACCCTCCAGATCATCTGGGCCAGCTGTCAACCCACCACCACCACAATCACTTCTAAACCACATCTCCAAGTGCCACATCCAGACGCCTCTTCTGTTCCAGAGACAAGACCCCACCATCTCCCCAGGCAAATTATTCCAATACCTGACTGCTCTTTCAGTGAATATCTCTTTTCTTAACACCCAATCTGAACCTTCCCTGACACAACTGAAGGCCCCTTCCCTTGGAAGGCATCCTTCCAAGACAGACAAGCCTGAACCACACCTCACTACAATCTCCTTTCAGGTATTTATAGAGGACAATGCCATTTCCCCTGAGCCTCTTTTTCTCCAGGATAAACAACCCCAGCTCCCTCAGCCGCTCATAGTCCCACAGGACTCATGCTGCAGACCCTTCAGTGGTTTCCTTGCTTTTCTCTGGACACAGACCACCACATCAAGGTCCTTTTTGCAGCGAGGGGCCCAAAGAACACAGTGCTTAAGGTGGGACTTCACCAGCTGTTAGTGAATTTCTAAACACAAGAGGGAAGAAAACCGCCTGCAGCTTCTGAGTGCTGTGTGCATTTGTGAAGCTCTGAGGTATTTTGCATTTAATAAGTGACAGTGGAACATGTACAACAGAATATTTGGAAAGCATAACTTTACTGTGACCGGAGCATTTTCCTACTGTTTATAATTCGGGGGAAAAGGACAAAATTAATCTGATGGGGAGAAAAATATGTGCCATGTGGAATTAGTATAGGGTTAGACCCAAGAAGCCTTGGTTGATGTAACTCTCTGGATGACACACCTGACACACTGGCTGGAGGCCTGGTGCTGGGAAGAGCTTTGCCAGTATGCAGCTTGTGTTGAACAAACTTTGAGCTTGGTGCTCAGCCAAGCAGGACAAAGCAGCACAATGCTGGGAAGCTCCAGGCTGAGCTCATCTGGGTACTCATTTTGTCGTGCACCAGGGCGAAGTAGGCTAGCCCAAAAACCTGTAAGATGCCCCATGGGCTGGGAACTGTGCATTCCTCAGGGCAGAGAGCCCACAGTGAACTGTACCTGCCAGGCAAGATGACAACAGGACAAGCCCACACATGTTCTGCCACGGAATTACAAAATGGGTGTGGAGCCCTTCCTGCAGCCCTCGCAGCCAGCAGGAGCTCTGCCAGCACGCCACACGCTCCTGCAGCCTGGATGGGTCAGTGCCTGCAGGACACTGCTGGTGCAAGCAATGCCCAACTGCAGCTCCCATCAGAAAGGAAAAGCCATGGGGGGGGGAAGGATAAAATATTAATTTAAATTGTATTTGATCAATTTTTAATATGGTGAGACCAATGAATTGAAGGCCAAATCTAATTTCATTAGAAAATGGAATTACAGTGTTTTGTAAAATGAAACCAAAGCTGGGATTTTGAAGAGTAGGGATTTTTTTTCTGAGCTCTACTCCAGCAGCAATACTGTGAGTCACACATTTCAGCGAATAATAGCCCTGTGTTCCACTCCTTGGTGCTTTCACACAATTTACATTAATTTGTGAACGCAGGTCTCTTGTACTGGATAAGCTGCTTTTCAAGGTGACATACAGCCATTGTGGCTTCGCACAGAATCTGTGACAATTAGGAGATTTTCTATTTTACCCAGTTTCATTCTGGGAACACTAAATATGGCAAATCAAGATAAAATATTGACCTGTCTCTGAAAAGAAATGTGATTCAGTTTGAAGAATAGGGTGTTTTTCACACATGAAGAACATTACATCCCCTTTTTTCAACAGTGTTTTACAGGCCTAGGGTTAATGTGTCATCTGAATTTGTCCGTGCTAGCAAAGGATCTGTCAATGTATAATATATTTTCCTTCAGATACAGGACATATTAATATATTTTCCTTCAAACTGTAAGGTATGTGTTGGAATAAATAAGTGACTATTTTAGGAAGAGAGAAGATAGTAAGTTGGAAGGATTTATGCTCTAGCTGCAACTTTTTATTATTACTGGTTTTTTTCCTACTTGATTAGCTAGAATCAGGCAAGTTGGACAAACAGATGAAATCAGAATCTATGATTCCTATTGCATGCCAGGTACAAGAGAGAGGTCTTACTTGTGTCAGTCTTACAGGTAATATTGTTTAAAACTTCCATGTTAAGAAAGAAAAGAAAAAAAAACCAAAAACAAAACAAAAAATAACTAAAACAAAAAATAAGAACAAGAAAGCATCATGAAGACTTTTGTTTTGGCTTAGACATACGTGTTCTAGAAACCAGGCAAAAAGCTTTGTTTATGCAGTTCTTATAGAAAGCACCAAGGCACATACACTGACTTTCATAATGAGAGAAAAGAACAGAGACCAGAGCCTGAATTTTCCAACACGCAATGATGCTTTTTCCAAAAGATAGCGTTTGGCCTTTTAACAAAATCAATAGGAACCCCATCCTCTAAACATCCTTCATTTTTCTTTAAAACTACAGAGCATAAATGGGGCATCCAGAAATTAAGTCAGATGGGAGCTGCATGGTAGTGATGAAGGGACGTGGGTGCAAACCTCTGCAAGTAGCTCAGAGCAACAGTTCATGAAGTTTCCACAAACCTGTGGCTGTCAGGTATGATTGCTCACTCTTTGTCTTTCTTATTCTGCATTGATGAACTTCCTACTTTATTTCATCTTTTAATTTGAAGTAGAAATAGTCATATGCAGAATTGTGTATGCATATGCCTGGTGTCTGAGAGTCTGCCAAGCAAGCTGCTGCTGATACATTCCCTGAAAATGGCAGGGACCCTCCAGCTGCCTCCTCCATCCCTCTGTCCTCCCCTCCCTTGGCCAGCAGCTGCTGCTGAGGCAAGGACCGTGTCTGGAAAAGCTGGGCCACAGGTTTGGAGTGTATTTTTTTATAGCTTTTAAATCTTGCATCATTTTTTGATGTCAGTGGGAGTGGAGAGGGGGACATTCAAGCACCAAAATACACTCAGGATTGTTTGTGGTTTGTTATTTTATGTTTGTGCTTTCTCAAGCTGCTGTTCATTCACATTTCCTTTTGAGTACTGCCTTTTGATGGGCTTCACTCAGGGTCTTGTGCTGGCTGCCTTGTTTATTTATCACCAAAATGTTTGCTGCAAGGAAGACTTCTGGCTGCTGAGACCACTGACCCACTGCAGCTCTGAGCAGCACTACCTGTGGCACTTAGCATTTTTCTAAAGGTAATCTTTGGTTCTACTGTTTTTCCAGCTAACTAGTGGGCTTGGTAGTTTAAATGTACTGCTCATCCAAGAGGCATAGAGACTTTTGAAAATGGAAAATACACAGATTTCTTCTTAGACTATTGATTTATTTTGAATTCAGTTGGAGCTTTGGCTCTGAAGTGGTGCTAACAATGAATTGGTAACTTCTTGTTAGCTTTTAACTTCCTTTCCCTATTATTTTAAAGCTCTGTTGCAGCCTGCAGCAGGGTCAGACCTAAAATATGGAGGAGCTGCTGAGTGCATTTACAGACCCTCAGGGCTCTTGTGTGCCTAAGCCTCTGGGGTACTGATACCAAGCTGAGCATCCGCCCAGTCACTTTACAGCAAGCAGAAGCTGAAAGTCTTGCCACTCCAGTCTTGAGGACCTGAGCAACTGGCTCCTTATGCATCTGCTCTGGGCATTGTCCCTGCTCCTTTCCCCTCCCCGCCTTCTAGGCAGGGCTTAAAAGCTGCCAGAGAGGAAAAATTACCTAACTATTTCAGGACAGTATCTGTGCTTTCTGAGTATCCAGAGGATGAAATAACCTCTGTTCCCTCAGGGAAACTGCCTGCCACCAACATGTCTGCATGTCTTGCCCTGTGCCTGTGTGGGTAAGGGGACCTGACCCAGGGCACCCAAGAAAAGATTGTATTCCAGCATGGCTCCCCATGCACTTTGCTACCAGGCTAAAAAAATTCTCCACTTAATTTTTTTTTTTTTTTCAGAAATGTATGAATAAATTTTCCCCATTTATTCCTTACCTTGCTTTCTTTTCTTACTCAGGCAGTCAGTGTGTGGTTTAGCTTTTATATCCCAGTTGGCAAGGGTTTTGTTTGATGTTGTTGTTAATTTTGCTGGATTGGAAAGTGCTCCTCTGAAGGACACTGTCTGAATGAGCAGAGCTGTTATTTATTAGTGCTCACACATTTGCACACAGATCATGAAGGACAAGATGATTTCTGTCGGAGTCAGGAAAAGACAGCATGGATATCATTTGTTCAGGCAGAGAGTAACCTTGGAACTGCCGGCAGAGAATGAAGTTGCCTCACTGGATGGGGAATAATGGGGAAATTGGCTGTATTGAGCAATAGTGAGCAGGATTTAGTGAATTTATAGAGAGGGGAATAAATTTCTATCTTAAGGCCATGTTATGGTTGTATAATATCTCTGCTTTCAAGGCTTTGTTCTCTCCTAGAGCCAGCATATATATTCTGCTTTTATATAAATACAGCCAGTATAACTTATGTAAGAGTTTTGGTCTAGGATTTTTACAATTATTATAAATATGTGTGTACAGTATTTATAGTATTCTATATTTGTACACACATATTATTGTAACTATATATAGAATACATTCTTGCAATTGTACTAATTATTTGTATTATAAACCCATAATAGAATTGGGTTGTAGGAGTTTATATTTTAACAGGTAAATTCTCATTATTAGGAGTAGAATAAATCTCCTGCCCGTTAACAGTAAGGCAGTAGTTAGAGAGCACAGCTGAGATGAAGGACATTTTGTTATTTTGCATCTCTTTGAAGCATCAAAACTTCCATAAAAGCACTTTTTTAAACTTTTAAAAGGTGCTGATTCAGCTAAGTTTAAAATTCTTTGTTGAATTGAAATAAAAATATTTTCATGCAGTTAATGTGGTTTTTATTTTGACCTCATAGAAATAGAGAGCATTTGATTCAAGTGGAACGGATTATTTCAACTTTATATTTCCTGTATAATGACAGTATTATGTCAGTGTTAGGTTCCATCCTATTCATTTAATCAGATTTAAATGTGATTTTATTCTGTCCTGTGGGAATACCAATGTGTCTGGTTTTCTGTCTTGGTTCTATCCAAGCAAACAGAACCCAGAGAAATCAGAATTTCCTAATGGTGGCAGAATTGATTTTCACTGACCTTAATTCTCTTATATCAAGGTTTAATTTTATGAAAAACTGATTATCCGTTCTCTTAATTTCTGTGGGGTTTGCATTCCAGGTAGTGAGTGCCACACCCCCATCGATGTCCTTTGACACAAAATGAGTGCAGAATGAGATTGACTTGGCAGGGGAGTAGGGGGATGTGAGCAACCCTTCAGGGTGCAAAAGAAACAGGCCTGAAGAGATGCTCACTGAATCACAAAATAGTTTTTCCATACTGGATCAAAATTGCACAATTCAGGAGTTTCTGCTCCTTCCTCTTTTCTCAGGCCTCAATGCTTGGGAGAGGTGTTTTGGCAGCCATCTGTACAGGTAGGGGAAAGAAAGAGAAGCAATAGCTAGCAGCTGGCTGCAGAGAGTAAAACAGAAATATAAAAGGGCTTGCCTGGATTCTTCCTCCTCCTAATTAGGTGATTTGTGACTATATTCTTATCAGTGACCTTGTTAATGCATCTGTAACCATTCTCATTAGCTTCTGAGTTATCCTTGGGATTTGCCTAATGAGAGTATGCACTATCAGGACGTCAGATGCATTGCATAGTGGCCCTCACTGGCAGTAAAATTTCCAGAGAGAGCAGTCTATGTGGGACTGGCTAGAAAAGAAATGAGCTGCATGAAATAGATGCATTCATTGATCCCCATAACATATTTTGCAGTTTTCTAATTTATCAATAAACCTAAATGGTGACAATGCAGGTTATCTCTGTGCCCTCCATGCAAAAAAAAGAAGGTAGTCCTGGAAGTGCTAAGGGTAATCATGCAGACAAGCAGGAGAGATGGGCTAGAGTTGAGAGATGTTTGCCACACACTGCAGATGATATTATCATAGCAGTTACTTTGGGACTTATGTTTTGGTGCACCCAGTATTTAAAAGTGTCCGTTTCAACAATTACAAAAAACCCCATCCAAAACAAATCCCTATTTTCATTACAGCAAGGAGTTGGAAAACGAGCTGCAGAGTATCATGAGACATGTAGTATTTAATTTGATTCCTTAAAGTGGAACAGAAATTAGAATTCTAAAGGCTATTTGATGAGAATGAGAACAACCTAAGGAAAAGTGAAACATATACAAGAAAGTGATTTTTCTTTGACTTGCTCTGATCTCTGCTGTCCTGAATCCTCACACAAAGTCCTGGGTACTCACACAAATGATGTGTAAAATCCTACAGGATCTGGAAGGATCCATTTTATACACATGGAAAATTTGTGGAATCACTCCAAGAGTCACACCATGTGCTTAAGAGAACTGTCCAACACTTTCTGAACTCTCTCATGTGGGTGCTGTGACCATTTCCCTGCAGAGTGGAGCCTGTTCCAGTGCCCGAACACCCTCTGAGTAAACAACCTTTCCCTGATATCCAACCTAAACCTCTCCTGACACAGCTTCAGGCCATTCCCTTGGGTCCTGGTCACCACAGAGAAGAGATCAGTGCCTGCCCCATCTCTTCCCCTCAGGAGGAAGTTGTAACTGTGATGAGGTCTCCCCTCAGTCTCCTCCAGTCTGAACAGACCAAGTGACCTCAGCTGCTCCTCATATGGCTTCCCCTCAAGACTCTTCACCATCTTCATAGCACCCCTTGGATGCTCTCCAGCTGCATAATATCTTTTTTATATTGTGCTGCCTGAAACTGCCCCCAGCACTGGAGGTGAGACTGCCCCAGTGCAGAGCAGAGCAGGACAATCCCCTCCCTTTCCTCACTGGCCGTGCTGTGCCTGACACTCCAGAGCAGGCTTGGCCCTCCTGGATGCCAGGGCACCACTGACTCATATCCAACCTGCCATCAACACATGGCAGGACCATGTTTAGATGGACCTGTGGAGAATCTCTCTGCATTACCCATTTGCAGCAATTTACATTCTTGCAGCCCCAGCTGGAATTGAAATTTGAAATGAACTGATCTAATGTAGATTTAAATAGTATCTTGTGAGCATAGGGGTCTATTACCACATACAAAGGCACTGCATTGAGGTGAGCTCTTGCTCGTGTCCTTACCAAGTACCACAGCAACAGACCCTTAGCTGTGCAATGTGCTGCGCTTGGCTGTAAAGCCCATCTTGGAGGTGTCTCTCCCAGATGTGTTATCCTGGTCACCAACCATCTTCTCCAAGCCTCTCTTGTGGTGTCACTTTGGGAAAATGGGGAGCTGTGATGCCAGCACCACAGTGGGAAGCCCACAGGCAGTGACAACAACAGTGTTGGATGCCCAACACCTCGTCTTCTCCCTGGCACACTTCTCAAAAGGCTAAAGTGTTTGACTTGTCACATTGCTCACTCTGCAGACAGCATGATGACCTTTCCACTAATGACAGTTTTTCTGTTTGCTTCAAAGTTGATAAAGCTGCTGTTCTCCATGAGTTCTATATTGGCAGTGTTACTAATATACCTAGGCCATTTCCACTCCATTGTGCTTATTGAACATGGACTCTAATTTTATGAATCCTCCTTGGTGCCAAGCAGCAAGTCTTTGTGCTACCTGGGGCATGTGGGGAGGGGGAATTTATTCTGTGTCAGAGGACAAGGTTAGAAGTGATGGCAATGCAGCTCAGCCCTGAATTAATGAAAGTGCATTTGACTGCTTGATCTGCAGCCAAGTTGCTCCTAACCTGGAGCAAAAGTGAGGCCTGAAATGGGCACATGTCGCTGAAGGAAGTTCATCTGCAAGCTGAGAATTGTAGATGGGAAAATAAAAACCAAATTTGTCCCTGGATATATCTCTGGCTTTTGCCGCCTCTTTTTCTCTTTCCTTGCAGAAAGAACTTGAAATTGGGAACTTCCAATGAAAACAGCACATCATGCTTCAACCAGAGCCCTGAAAGTGTATGACACACTACTGTACACTTAGCTCTTCCCATTCTTACTATGCAAATTGGCGTCATTCTTTTACTTTGGGTAGTTTCATGTTCATTTTGTCCCAAGAGAGGCAGCTCAGCCTTGCATTATGAATACATTAGCTGTGTCCTCCCTCTTTGTGTCAGTTTTGTCTCTTCATCATCAGATTCCCAAACTCCATTCCAGAATTTAACGTAGTCTCACTTATTATTATTTTTAAAATCTCATTCTGCAAGTGCTGAGGCTATTCTCCCTCCATCTGTAGTTCCAGAAAAGATGTGCTGCAAGGGCTGGACTATTTTCAAAGTGATACATCCCCATTCTGGGACAGAGGGTTGGAGGAAGAAGCATTCCAACTTGCCTTGTGGGAATGTTTTGCCTTTAGACCTTGCATTCAGATATCAGAAAGCAAGAAGAAAAACTCTTCTAGCTGCTTTTACCCCAAGCTGGAGCACAGGGAGCAGGGCCAAAAAGTGGATTACATCATATATGAGCAAACAAGGATCAGGACCAGACCAGGTATTCCAGAGGTACAGTCCGCTCCTTATATACAGTCTTCTTGCTCAGAGGTTGTGGCCAAGCCAAGGTGCAGCCAGCAGGTTTGGTGTTGGCGGCCTTGTATGGTACCTCCAGAGAGTAATCTGGAGTCTGTCAGGCTATTACAAAAGCTAGTTATTAGAGTGTTAACTATGTGACCACAATTCATTCAGCTTCTCCTTTGTCTTGAGCAGGCAGTTTACCAGCTAAGCTACCCTTGCTGCCGCTGTGAATCGGTTGCCTATTGAGACTTCCTATGCAGAGGAGGAAACAGACTCCAAAATGCTCAAGGACCTGTGTTCTGTGTCATCCTGAAGTTGGATTTTGGCTGCTCTGTGCCTTTTACAACCTGGATTTGAGGCATTTGCAGTTGTACATCTCCTCTGCTACAGTCTCTGTGTTCCTGCCTTCCACACGCTGGAGAGAGAGGAGGAGGAGGAGGAGGAGGAGGAGAAGGGGGGGGCGAGGGGGAAGGATGAGCAGTGAAACTGCAGAAGCACTAAAAGAGCACAGCAATGTCAGTGCCAGCAGGCAGAGAGGGGCCGACCTGCAGAGAGACCAATTTAGCCATGCTGAGCCAAGGCCTCACTTCAGCTGAACAGAGCCAGATACAAACTTTGCTTCCCAATAAGTGCCTTTGCCTTATGCTTTCATAGCTGCTAAATAAGGGTACTCTGGCAGAACCATTAAATCCAGGGAGGTCTATGACTTTCAGCAGGATCACACACAGCTTTGACTCAAAATATATCCTTTGCCTATGATCTTAAAATCAGTTGTATCCGTGAGAAGAGATAGGCTACTTTTTCTTTGTCTTTTTTTTTGTTTTTAACATATTAGAATTGATAAACAGAGGCACTCAGGCAGCTTTGTGGCTAAATCCCCTCATAAGAAGTGGAACGTGGTACTCCAGATAAACGGCTTAAACAAAGAACTGCCATTATCTTGCCTGTAAGGTGTTAATAAGGATTCTCTACATCATTTCAAACTGTAAGGGTTATGTAGGAAAGGTATATCTCTATGGTGCCAGTAAAATACTGACTGCAGCTGAAAGAAAACCTTTTCTGATTTAAAGTGAGACAGTACTGCAGTAGACATGCTTTTTAAAATTGGACAGCATTTGCTTTAGCAGTAGGTGTAGCAGTAATGGACCTGTGAGGGTTCTGCTTGCTTAAATTGTTCTACTTGTTTTTTTTCTTCTGGGGAGGTACTTATATGAGAATTGGGACTTCCAGTATTGTTGTGGTGATTTACAAAAATTATTGTTATGTGAAAGATTAGCTCAAATATCATTCTGCTCACTGAGTCCTCTGTTCTTTCAGTAGAGTTGTGTATGCTCCCCAACTGAAATTTCATGTGAGCTATGTGTGCATGTCTTGTTTTTAACATTGTTCTCATCAAAACATCTGTGTTTGACCAGTGGAAGCAATATTCCTTTGTGCAAAGCTATATGCCAAAGCAATGTACTCATGATATTGAGTCTGGAGATCTTTCCATTAAATATGTAGCATTGTCATGAATTTGCAAAGATTATTGCTTCTTTACCAAAAAATACAGAATTTCAAACCATGGTTTCAAATCCTATTAGGAATTATGAGAGAACAACATGCATGAAGGATTTTTTTTTCTGTAATTGTTGTAATTTTACTTCTAAGAAAAAGGGATTCTGCTTTTTCTGGACACACTATTTTTCTTATTTAAGGGACAAAAGACATATTATCAGTATTTCATTTCTTCACTGTTCTATCTTCAAAAAACCCATTAATACTTATCTCTCTGCATTTCCCCTGAAACAACTGGGTTATGGAATGTTTAATAGCTTTATCTTCTTAGTTAATTCCCTGTGATTTAGATAATTCCCAGTCTGACAGTGCCTTGAACTTTTTACAGCACTCCTCATTGGAGAATCCCAGAGTTCTTTAGCAGCAAGTCTAAATACAACTTTACATTACCTTGAGTAAAAAAGGGAAAGTAAGAAAAATTTGCATGTGGGAGGAAACAAGTGACAAAAGCTGAGGAAGAGGCTGAGGTACATTATGCCTTTTTTGCCTCCATCTTCAGTAGTAAGGCTGTTGTTCTCAGGGTACGCATCCCCCTGATCTGGAAGATGAATGGAGAGCAGAATGAAGCATAATCCAAGGAGAAATGATCGGTTACCTGCCATGAGACTTAGACACTCTGAGTCACTTTCCATCATTTACCAACAGTCCTTATGAGATCCCAGTTGACAGGACGTGAGAAAATGTGACAGCCTTCCACAGGAAGGATCAAACCAGAATTCAGGGAACGCCAAGCCTATCAGCTGGGGAAAATCATGGAGCAGATAATCCTGGGTGCCAGCACATTGCACATGCAAGGCAACCAGGGGAAGAGGTCCAGCCCACCAGGATTTATTAAAGGCAGGTCCTGCTTGACCAGCCTGGTCTCCTTCTGTGATAAGGTGACCTATCTAGTGGATGAAGGAAAGATTATGGATGTTGTTTACCTGGACTTTATTAAGGCCTTTGAGACCCTTTCCCACTGTGTTGTCCTGGAGAAACTGTTTCACCATGACTTGGACAGGTGTGCTGTTCACAGCGTTAAAAACTGTCTGGATGACCGGGCCCAAAGAGCGGTGAGTGGTGAGACATCAGTGGGTCCCCAGTGCTGTTCCCTAGGACTCAGTGTTGGGCCTGGTCCTCTTTAACACCTTTATCTGGATGAAGGGATCGAGTGCACCTTCAGACAGTTTGCAGACAACACCAAATTGGGCAGGAGTGCTGATCTGCCAGAGTGCAGAAAGGGTCTGCAGAGGGATCTGGTCAGTCTGGGCTGAAGGAACGAGGCCAGTGGTGTGAGGTCCACTAAGGCGAATGCTGCTGGGTTCTGCCCTTGGGTCACAACGAGCCCAGGCAGTGCCACAGACTGGAGACACAGAGTCTGGAAAGCTGCCCAGAGGAAATGGGCCTGGTGATGCCGGTCAACAGCAGCTGAACATGAGCCAGCGTGGGCCCGAGTGGCCAAGAAGGCCAGTGGCATCCTGGCCTGTGTCAAAAACAGGGTGGCCAGAAGAAGCAGGGTACTTATGCCCCTGTACTCAGTAGTGTACTCTGAGGCTGCATTTGGAATCCTGTGTTTGCTTCTGGGTTAGTGTGTCCAGAAAAGGGCAATGAATCTGGAGAAGCATCTGGAGCACAAGTCTAATGATGAGCACTTCAGCAAACTGGGATTATTTTTTTTTTTTAATCTGGAGAAAAGAAAGCTCAGGAGGGCTCTCTACAGCTACATGAAAAGTTGTAGGGAGTAGGATGATGGATGATTGATCTCTTCTCCCAGGTACCAAGTGACAGGAGGAGAGAAAATGGCCTCAAATTGTGCTAGGAGAAATTTATATTGGATATTAGGGAAAAATTTCTACACTGGAGGAGTTTTCGGGCTTTGGCACAGGCTGTCCAGGGAAGAGATTGAGTCAATATCGGTGGAGGTATGTAAAAGACAAGTAGATATGCCAGTGAGAGACATGGTTTAGAGTCACGTGCTTGATTTGTGGCTGAACTCGCTGATTTTAAATGTTGTTTCCAATCTAAATGACTGTATGATTCTATGAAAAATTGTATCTCTCCAAGATCAGGAAGCCAAGGGGTTTGTTCGGTTCAGTTCTGCAGGCTTCAGCCATTCAAGTCTACAAAGGAATGTTCTCTTCTGGTGAGTATGTTACCTTCTTTCTTTCCTTCCATTAATGATACTTTTCAACCTAGTCAGTCCATCTTTTGAGATAAAGCAGGCTTTGGAGAGCTTCAAACATGCACCTGCCTCTGCAGTCTGATTAAAGAGGCTTTGAGATTTTGAGTGAGAAGTTATGCAGTGCAAGCTTCTGCTACATGGAGCTGGTAACCAAAGTTTCCATCTCCTGCAATCTCTTGCAGAAGAGACTCACAGCAAGTTGGGGTTTTCTGCACAAAATTTGCTAGGTTGGTAAATCTGTTGGCTGCATAAGGTGGTAAACCAGCAAATCTATGGGAGATGTATTCATATGAATCTATGATAATAATTAGCCAAAAAAGGGAATCACATCAGAAGCAGGTGTGGATTTTCTGTACCTATTACTTAAAAACTCATGAACCAAAAATCTCTGACCACTGTGCTATATGTGCACCTCTGAATCTCAGACCTGAGCCTGGGCCTCTCCTCAGGTATGATTTTTACCCTTCTGACCAGCACAGATTTTGAAATATTACTTAGGGACATGCAAGTTACAGGTTGTGGAAATTTCCCTCTTCTGAATTGTGAAGCTCTGTAGGCCACCAGCAATTATGCTTGGTTACACTGGACATTGAGGCACATCCTCAACAGGAAGGTAAAAGGCAGGTTTGGTGACACCAGCTCATTGTAGCCTGGCAGTAGTGGATCTTCTCCAAAGTTCACTGATAAAGCACTTGTAAATTAAATTGGAGTCTTAGGCACAAACATACTTTAAACTGAATCTGGCTTTTGAGCTGGAGACCAGTGCACTGGGATGCAACATGGCACACAAGTTAAATCCAAGTCAAAATGCTTGTCCATGACTGCTAATGGTCCAATCTGCAGTCCAAATAGTGGATTTAATCCCTTAAACAGTGATAATCATCCCTGATTACATTATTCCAAACCAAGACAGTATTGGGAAGAGTGAAACAAGAGCATATAGTGATATACAAGAGTCCACATTTATTGGGCAAAACTAGGAGGAAGCCTGAGGATGCCAAGCTATTTGCAGTGAGCCACTATGTGTTGGTGAGTCAAGGTAGGTAGGCAGTCCTTTTAGCTCAGTATCAAAAAAGTAATGAAAGCTGATTTATTTGTCAGGTAACAAAAAACTCTGTTGGTTGGATACTGGACTGTAGTCTCTGCCTAGTTTCATAGCTGTGCCCTCTTTAATTAGCAATATGCATTGAATTAACATTTTAAGAATTCACGGATGAGTAATTAATGTGCTAATGTTGTTGGTAATAATCAACATAAAAGCTTTATAACTAGTTTGGCAGTTTAGCCAGGCCAGAAAAACAAAAAACACTCAAATAACCAGTTCATTCTCTTCAGGAAAAGATACCTCTAATATAACTGCTATGGCAAATGAGTCATTATAACATCAAAAATAAAGCAAGGAAGGACATCAAATTAGTAAAATTTCAGTAGAAGGGCAGCTGTGGGTTTTTAATAGCCATTTTCATTGGAAAGAATTGCAAGAAGAGGAGAGGTAGTACACTGTAGAAAGTGTACAAATCCTGAAGGCAGGAGGTGGTCTTCTTCTTCAAGGACCATTGCCTGAAAGCTAGAGGGTATCTGCAACCAGGCCTGGAGGTGGTGCTTTCTCTGCATGGCCTACACAGGATGGATTTAGCCTGAATCAGGAGTCATCATCTCTGGGAGTGAGATCCTCTCTCCCATGTCACACTGTTTGATTACAACTCAGAGTCATAGCACCAGAAGGACGGAAGAAATTCACGGTGCATAAGGGACACAGACTTCTAAAGTCTACAAACAAGGACTACTTGTGAACATGAGCTGTGGAGAGGGATGCAGCTGGGAAGGAAAAACCTGAAAGCATTTTTCACTAGAATTAAGTAACATTGTCCCAAGAGCTCACCCAAGAGTAAGAGTATGTACATGTTATAAAGAAACAAAATATATTTCCCCACTCTAAATGCTCACCTTGCAATATCTAATGTAATGTATTTACCCCCTACGCAGAAAGGGGGATGTTAAAAGCAGTGACAAGCTGCTGTTCACTCCTCCAGAGACAGATGAATATTTCCAACCCAGTTTTGTAAATCAAAATCATCTCAAGCATAGTCCTAACTACATTTGCCCATGTGTCTCCACGGTAATCCAGCCAAGCCTCCAACCTCCTTCAGGTTTACATAGGGAGAAGGTCTCCAGGGACAGCAAATGAAACAGGCTTGAAATCCTTAGAGGGAAAGCTTTGCAACAATGCAAACCTATTCATAATGAGATGTGTCACTTTCCTACTCAATACATGTTTATGTAAAAAAATTAACATAGATGCTGTAAATATAAATCACTGTTTTAGTACTCATTTAATAAAAATAAACCCGTGCAGATATTCCACTGGGAAAGCTAGGGTATGTTTTTCAAGATCCCTAAAGCCAAGAAATTCTCATCTGCTTCATTTAAGAAGTAATAGTTATTTGTATTTGCTCTTGGAGGCAGAGGCACCAAATCAGAAGGGATTTAGGAGGACTCCATCTTCCAGGACTCAGGGGGATTCTGCATATGTTGCACATAATAAGCTCGAATTCAGCACTTTCTAAGTGTTGTTTTATGTTGTTTTCTGGCTTCACCCTGTCTTGACTGAGACACAGCTGTCTTTGTAAATGGCACTTTGGGTTCTGTGCCAGGGAACAGTAATGGTAATGACAGGTCTCATTGCAAAGGCACAGGAAGGTTAATCAAAAAGCAGATGACGAGTTCCCAAACTCTTTTTAAGCTGAGTTGTGTGTATGAGGCTGCTGAGTGTCTGTTTTGTATTATGGGTGTTAATGACAGTGAAGGTCAGCAAGGGAGAATAAACTGATATTCTTCATAAAGAGAGGATACTGTGTTAGACCCATGCAATACAATGCCCTACCTCTTTCCACTTACCACTTCGTTAAGCTGGATTTCAGCTGTTGACAACACTAAGTAAAACCAATGGTAGTGTGTATTGGGTGTAGGTGGCAAGGTGTTACCAGCACAGATGGGCCTATTATCTGCTAAAAACATCCTTTAAAACACAGTAAGAAGCAGCCAGTGGCTGTCCTGTGCTGGACACAGCCATGTCTGCATTGGACCCACACACAGCAGAGCCAATCAGCCAGTGATGGGCACATCGTGGACAACTCAAGTCTTTGCACTGCTTGGGGTGGGATGATGAGGATTCAGGTATGAAGGAGTGAATCTGAGTCTAGGAAAAAAGCAGGGTGTGGATAGGGAGAAAGGGTTGGGTTTTGTTTGTTTGGGGTTTGTTTGTTTGTTTCTCACTATCCAAATCTATTGTAATTGGCAATAAATTAGCTTAAATATCCCAAGGTTTCTTTGCCTGTGATGATAGCTGGCAAGCAATCTCCTCGCCTTTACCTCAACCTCCCAGTATTTTCATCATTTTTTCTCCCCTGAGCCTCTTGAGAAGGGGGAACGAGAGAGTCACGGGGTGTATGCATGGCTGCTGGCCAAGGTTAACATAAGAGGATATCCAAGTGGTTTGTTTACTGGGTCCCTTCTCATTCGAGTCTTATACCTGACACTGTTTGTCTCCCTTGTCCATACTTCATGTTCTACTCTTGTCTCACTGCCAGTTTTTCAGCACCGCTGCTTCTCAGCTAGGAGGAATTGGATTTCCAAGAACTGTATGGGGAGGCGGAATAATCTGGTCTGCCTGTGGTAAGGGTGGGCTTCAGGAAGGACTTGTAGAAAGCTGACACATGAAACATAATGGGGTGGAGAGAAAATGATACAGTATACACATCAGCTAGGGGAGAGGTGTTCTATGTGTCTGGCACAAAGGTAAGTGCCTTCTATCAGGTGGCTTCAGTTCTACATCCCTGTTTACTTGGTAGCATAGCTGGTGTACAGTCAAGTCTTATTGGGACAGTGCCATATCTTGTGTGTAAATGCTTATTACAGTAGGGAAGACTATATGTGTTTAAAAGACACATAGGAAGGAAGATAATTTTGACACAGCTGTTTATCTGCTTAGTATTGCCATCAAATATAATTGCTATCACCCAAAAATTACTTTTAAAAATCACATAGAACACATTATTTTCATAGAGACTTAGCCAGTTTTTATGTTTGATATTTCTGGGTACATTTATTCCATTGATTCCACATTGCAATGTATTTGCACATAGTATACCTATTCTTTTTTTCCTTGAAAGGTCTCCATTATTAACAATAGTTTCCTATAAAGTATCATGTTTCTGTGTGCTAGCTCTTTGAGTGCTTTTTCCAATCAGTATTTATAAATATAGCAAATCAAGATATACTCTGAGATAATTATATTAAGTAAATGGCAGACCCATTTCCCTGAGAGGACCTTTCTGGAAAGAGTTTATTGCTGGACATTTAGAAAAAGGTTTTAACATATAAGCTGTTAACTGCTTTGCATCTTCTCCCATTTAATTACTTGGACATACATCCTGGAATACCTGCTGCAGAGAAAAGTGAGAACCAGATTCTATGTCCAGCTAATTTGTTGTGAAAGTCTGTAGTTGTGTAGTTAGTGGCTCTTTGAGTTCAAATTGCTTGCCAGAATCAGCTCCTGACCGCTGGCATTTAAAATGTATGCTGTTTTTCAAGAAGGTTTATTTCAGAAATAAATTATTTTATTGGGTAAATCTATGACACGATATGGGTAATATTAGGAGGTACTCATCTAGGAAATGAAGAGGACTCAGACAAAGCTTGGGTAAATATTTACCCCAGGGAATGATTATTTTTATTATTAGTGAGAGGGGTTAGAGAAGGATTAGAGAGAACTGAGTTTGTCTCTACTAAATCAAAAAATGGGTGAGGCACATCCATTAGTATGTGGGCACCAAGGTATTTTCTTCTCTTCCTTTGCATTCTAGCATAGATGTTGTATGATTAAAAGTTAGTGACATAAAAATTACAAAGCTGACCAGATGGTTAGGCTAGGCAGGTTATTAAGTGATTGATCCATATTCAGTGTTGTATTCTGCCAAATTCACTTGATAGATACTATAAAAATACCCTCTCTTACAAATAATCTGGCACTGGGAAGTTCTTCTGCCTCTAACTGACTTGTGCATGTTTACTTCTCTACTTACATCTATGGAGCTACTGAAGTGAATAGTGTTTCATCCACCATGGAGTCCTTCCCGCTATTTATAGGAATACTCTGACATGAGATCTCCCTGTCCATAGCTAGGAGTTTGTGCTATGGAGCTGGAGTCTACAGAAGTGTAGCATAAGTTATGTACTGGTTTTTTGTACAGGTGATTTTTCACTGACAGGTGAATGCTTCTTTGTTGCTCATGCTGTCTTTCATCCCATCACCTACTTCAAATGCAGGCATCTGGATCACTCAAATAGAAACTTTCAACAGACCAGTATGAGAAAAGAAAAAATGGGGTTGGAGAAAAATACAAATGACAATATACTTGTTGGACCCAAAGCCTTGATCACATTTAAGGGGTAAAGTCACTTCTGTGGGTAATTCTTATGCTGTACTGTATAGGTGTGCATTTTATCCATTGCATGAAATGGATATATTTGGAAAATTATTTTTATTATTTTCTTTTAAAAATGCTGAATTATGAATAATCATGCCATCTTAATTTCTTGTTATTCTTATTTTAGCAATGATTATTTGGAATGTCTACTTGGGACATTTCTATTTACTTTCTGAGAAGTACCTAGCAGACCAACATCTATCAGTGGTGCTCTGTCATCTTTCCTCATAGGTTAAAGATGGGCTGAAAAGCATTCTGAGGCTCCTATAGGCACTGAAGTTCTGTGTCAGGATCATAATTTGTGGCAGAAGAGTTCTTTGTAGTTGAGATCTATTCACAAATGTAAACCCCAAATTCTTTCTCAACAAAATGACTGAACAATCAAGGGTAGTGTAAGACATCTCACCACACTGGAATGCCAGGCACTACTGTCAGAGCTGATTAGCAATCTGTCTGATTCCCACAGCTTCTCACAGCACAGGGAGGCTGGGACTTTAAATATGTGTTCACATGGCACCTGTGTGTGAGCTGAGCCACTTTGCCTAGCTGGCCATGCCTCCCATCCCTGGAACAAACAGATGCCAAATTTATTAATTCAATAGAGTTTAACTGTGAACCTGAGCCTTGTGTCTCATCTCAAAGCAGCCCATGTTGTTCAGGATCTTCTCACAATTTCACTTTCTCTACTGGTAAATGAAGAAAAACATGGGAGCCTAAAAGTTGCCCATCCTTCAATATATCTTTGTCGCCTTCTAATAGTCTGGAAAACTTTAAAATCATAAAAATCCTGCCAGAATGACCTTTTAAAATAAACAGCCATCATTGCTACTCACAAAAATTAATTTGTGTCTCAAGCAATAAAAAGTAAACTTTCAATTTATAGAAGATTTTTTTAACATTAAGCACATCATATCATTCCAGAAATCCAAGATCCATTTTCTTTTCCTCATTTAAGCCATAATCAACACTTGCAGAGACAGCATTATTTGCTATTTGTGTTTGTATAGATGTGAGTGCGTGTTCCTTAACTAATGGGCTGGAAGATTTCATATTGTTATATTTAAATTTGCTAATAGTGGTTATAATGAAGTTAGCAAGGCAAAGAACTTTGGAATTTCCCAAAGTGTAAGGGGAGGGCTTGACTGCCTTTGAGGAGTGAGGCTTCTGTTGCAACTTGTGGAAACACCAGGATTCAGGATAAAAGTGCAACACAGGAGGGCTCATTTGTAATATTTGTCTTACTCAAACTGGAAGATACCTCTAATTTAACTTCAAACTTCCTGAAGTGAGTGTCTATTCTAACCAAATTCTCTCTCCTATGGTGGTAGTTTCAGTTAACAATTCTTCCTTCTGGTCTAAAACAGCTGACAGTGCCTATCTTTATGGAGCACAGATAGGATATATGGACTATAAGGAACAGGGCAAGTAGCTACAAATTAGGGATTGATATTTCAAACCTCTGTAAGTCCAAGTAGGAAGCCCAAAATGACAGACAGGCTTCTGAAATATAATTACTGGAAACAAACCTACTTCGGGTAACACAGAAAAAATGTTGCCTACTTTTTACTTTGGAAATAAGGTCTAGAAAGAAAGAAACAAGTAGCTGATTATAGTGCAAACTACAATGCTTGGCCCCATTCTCCACACAGATCCTGCATCATTTTAGGTTATTCAAAATACCTGGTCCTCAGCTGTTTCCCCAGACATGTGGGGGTTTCCTGTGAGGTTTCAGTCATGTGCCGCTAGTCCTGATAGATGGATAGGCCCATCTGTATCCAAGATGCTCTGTACCATCTAAAAAGGCTGTAGGAGTCCATGTTTAAGCAATTGCTGTATATTCTGTCAGCAAACTACCCCTTTTCCAATAGCTGCAGTACTGGGAGTCTGCAGTGAGGAGTAGGAGGAGATCCTCCAACTGTGTTTGAAATGCAGACCCAGATGAGGCTTACAGATGACAGGCCATGCAGTATTTTGAAAGCTTCTATTATTCCAGCTGTTCAAGGAAGATGCAAAGCTTTTTTTAGACACAGGGAACTTTTCTTTAGTTTCTGTGTCAACAGGAGATTTCTCCACAATAGTAATTGAAATCCCAGATATAGCCACACTTTGTATTCGTGTTTAGTGAGAAATCTAGGCTATGAAATACAATGAACAAAAAAAACAAAAATTAAAAAAAGGGAAACCACTTACCTCCACCATCCTTTTTAACACCCCATCCTTCTTGATCAGTGATAGTCAATCCCCAGATATTCTGAAACCTGAAAAAGCACAAAAGAAGCAACAAGTAGTATTGCCCTTTGAAGAAATAGAAAATAGGCTCTGTTTTTCTCTCTCAAATGCAAGAAAAATGAGGCAATTTCTTTTCCAAGGTTACACCTTTTGTAGTTTGTTTTTTCTGAGAACAAACTTACTTAAGATTATTTTATAGGAAATCTCTGTCTGAATGACAGACCTCAGATGGTCATGATCAGCAAAGCAGAATCCAGCTGGCGGTGCGTAGTCAGTGGTGTTTCCCAGGAATCAATTCTGGCTCCAGTCTTACTCAAGTTGTTTATGGATGACTTGGACAAAAGGATATGATGTACCCTGAGCATGTTTGCAGATGGTACAAAACTGGGGGGAGTGGCAGATAAACCTGAAGGCTGAGCTGCCATTCAGGACCTTGAGACGCTGGAGATTTGGATGAAGAGAAACCCAATGTGGTTCAGCAAGGGCCAGTGCAGGGTCCTGCACCCTGGGAGGAATAACCCCAAGTCCCAGCACAGACTGGGGTCTGACCGACTGGAGAGCAGCTCTGCAGAGCTGGGAGTCTTGCTGGATGACAAGGTGACAATGAGCCAGCAGTGCCCCTGTGGCCAGGAGGGCCAGTGGGGTCCTGGAGTGCACTGGGAAAAGTGTGGCCAGCAGGTCCGGGGAGGGGATCCTGCCCCTCTACTCGGCCCTAATGAGGCCACCTCTGGAGTGCTGTGTCCAGTTCTGGGCTCCTCAGCACAAGGAAGATGAGGAGCTGGAGAGGATCCAGTGGAGGCCACAAAGATGATTTGAGGTCTGGAGGGTCTCTCTTACGAGGCTAGACTGAGGGAGCTGGGGATGTTTAGTCTGGACAAGAGAAGACTAAGAGGGGATCTCATTAATACATACAAATATCTCAAAGGTGGGTATCAAGAGGCTGGTAACAGAAATCTTTGGTTGTGTCCAGTGACAGGATGAGGAGCAGTGGTCATAAACTAAAATACAACCTCAACATGAGGAAGAACTGCTTTACACTGAGGGTGGAAGAGCACTGGAACAGGCTGCCCAGGGAGGACAAAGTGTCCCTTTGAAGACATTCAAAAGTCACCTGGGCACATTCCTGTGTAGCCTGCTCTAGATGACTCTGCCTTAGCAGGGGGATTGGACCGAATGATCTCTGGAAATCACCTCAAACTCTACCAATTCTGCGATACTGTGCTTTCAAACAAGAAAAGAATCTTGTGACATGGGGAATTGAGAGAAGGATAAAAGGAAAACAAAAATTATGAGACAGCTAAAATTAGAGAAAGAAGTAACTCTGGAAATTCACACCTGAAGCTCATATGTACTTTGGTTATACCAGTATACAGACACACGTTCCTAATCTGATGAGATGAACGTCAGCAGCAGAAACAAACAGAAAACTTCAGAGACTTGCTAGCAAAACCACAGGAATTGTTAAAAAAATAAAACTAGACCTACTATTTATAACACTTATCAAAAAGTGCAAGGCCATGCGGGCTGTCTTATAAAGATTGCCCTAAAATTAAAAAAGTTTCTGAAATAAGAAAGGCAGGCTAGGTGTCATCTGTGCCGTTAAGAAACATTATCTGTGCCAGTAAGAGCCACATGGCTTTTCCTTATCCATTGGCTTTGCAAATGGTCTCCAGGGTCTCCATCTGCCTTCTTCCTGTATGTCATTCCCAACTGACACCAATGGAGACACAGAGATGACACTGCAGAGGTGTCTGTGGCCTCCTGATCAATCACAGTAACTCACGTCGCAGTACCAATGAATGTCAGGGCTGCCTGTCGGGAGCACACTGCAGTTCTCCTGCCCTGAAGCTGAGGTGCTCTCCAGAGCTAAGCAGCAAATGGCTGCAGTTCCTCATACCAGTCACTTGGTAGCATAAGCACGAATAAACACAAAGACCTGCTAAATCTGTTGAGTTGCAGGTGATTCCAGTGTGTATTAGCTGGATGCCTTCAGCACAGGAAGGAAGACAAATTTTGCATTTCTGAAAGGAGGGAAACAAATGACAGATGTACTTGATCCAGAGCTATGAAGGATTTGGGGTCTAGACATAGATTAGTGCTTAGCAACTTGCCAATTTCTAGCCACTCTCTAATATCTTCTCACTGTTTTTTTCCCTTTTGTTTTCATTTAACTATGTGTCAAAGCACTGAAGCAGCTTGTTGCTCTGCTACGACTGCCAGCTGCTCAAGCATATATGGCCCAAAAGCAGTTTTGGTGCTTGGATAGGAAAATATTGTTGGCTGTATTGGATACCAGCAGATGGCAATTTCCCTCTTTCTGTCATCACATAACACATTTTCAGTGAGTTGTTTCAGCCAAAAAAATGAAAACCAATTATGTGCTTTAAGTAACCCGAGTTTGTTTTGACCAAATTTGACTCTTTTTTCCTGTTCTCCTTAGCCATCCTTACATCATTTCAGTTCTCAAAGAACAGGACATGGCTTCAGCCCCCACAAAGCCCAGGTTATCTGGGGACAACATCAACGGCCACCTGGCAAGACCATGGTCACGTGTAGGTTCCCTGCGACTTTGCACCGTTTCTCTGTGCTTGTTTCCATTTCTCTTTCAGTTTGGTGAAAAAGCCCTTCTCATATTATTTATTCCTTCAGTGAGCCGCATTGTCTGCATGTCCTGTGCTGAGTCAGAAAATAGCAATTTATAAGGTGACTGTACACGGCAGGCAGTGCTCAAGAGCCAGGGTGCTTGCCAAGTAGAGAACTACAATGGTAGAAAGAGAGGGGCTGTCATCCCTCCATGCACACAACAAAACCTTTTGTTGCATGACCTCAGTTTTATTCCCAGGAAACTGTGGCTTGCACACAAAGTGAATAGCACCTAGTTTACGGGTAAACATAAATTTTTGTTGCTCTTTTATTGTTTAATGGGCTATTTACCAAGTGTTGTACATGAAATGAGTTATTCTTTGTTTTGTGGGCCTTTATGTGGCACTTGACAAACACTTTTATTTACCATGCTTCTTCAGTCAGAAAGGGACCTTCCTGATGGATGCTCTTTGACAGTAGCAACTCCACAGTTCACGGCCATTAAAAAAGAGCTTGGGTTGTCTTCTTCAACAGAGTTAGGGAGAGGAACCAGCCCTTGAAGACTTCATTCAGGAGCTGTGGCCTTGAGATCAACTGGGACAGAGGGGACAGTTCTCCCTGCTGCATGGCTTGTTTTACAGGTTTCCCCAAAACTGTTTTTTTATCACAGATTAAAAGCTGCATTTTAAAAGCAGCAGCCCACAGACTGGTCCATCCTGGAGCAGAGTTCTTTAAAAACCATGTGAGATATGATAGAGACAAATCAGCAGTCTGTTACATTGAAGTGAGGTAGGGAAGAGGAA
This sequence comes from Regulus satrapa, assembly GCA_013396955.1. NCBI lineage: Eukaryota > Metazoa > Chordata > Aves > Passeriformes > Regulidae > Regulus > Regulus satrapa. The sequence goes on from VWZN01001878.1 coordinate 61,936, forward strand.
TACTTTTACATTTCTTTGTTGATTTCATTTTTAGTACAGATAATTTTTGGCATTTTACTTTGAAAGCTTTTTTCTTTTCTTGTTTTAATGTACAGATTAGTTCTAGCCTTTTATTTATTACCTAGTCCTAGGAGGTCTATTATATTGTGTCTTAGGTTTTTAAAATATGAATGGGAAAGTGTGAAGATGTTTCTCTTCCCCCTCACCACTGCTGAGGGATAAAACAGGGTCCTACTCACATCCATGACTCATTCAAATCCATGTGCCACACTACTGGGCCTTAAACAGAGTGTCTTCAGTCTAAGTTAGTAACTGAAGCCAAGGAAATGCCTCTCTGGGAAGGTGTAGGGCCATTCGACCTTTTTGAGTGGGTCATCTTGCACAGGGTCAGCAATAAGGCAGGACACCCAGCAGTGAGGCAGCAGCAGGGCAGCACCTGGATACCTGTGAAACTTGCTGCACAGGGCCTGCCTGTGCTGGCCACTGAGTGAGCGAAATCCTAGAGACTAGGAGCTGTGAGAGCTGAGGAGTGGCCCAACTGATGAGCCACTCAAAAATGTCATTACATGTTATTTTCCCTCATTTCCTTCATTCAAGTAATTTTCTTTTCTGTCTCATTTAATGTTGACTGCAATAAAGAAAATCATTCTGTAAACATTTTTTCATGTCAGACTTCAGCTTTTGCCTAAAATTTTAGTTCTTACATATATATATATTTGCATGATTGGTATGATTTGAAATCAGTATTTTCTTTCTGTAAAACTGTTTTTTTTTCTTTAAAAAAGTTTTATAATTTTTCTTCTCTTTTATATCTCTCTATGCACAGCTCTTTTCCAGTCACCCTGACAACTGCAAGGCTAAATGCTGAGTATCAAAAGGCAGCCCTTTTCATATTTCACTGTGAAAAGTTCTCTCATGTAGCCAAAATGATTATTGTCAGGCTGATTGCCTGATGACCATATTGTTCTGTGCCTAAAAAAAAAAATACAAGTATTCTTCTGTGGGCTTTCCCTTTTATGACTCCACTTAGGACACAGTTGTCATTGCTGATGTTGTGTTAGCATTGAAGCATTGAAGCATTGAAGCATTGAAGCATTGAAGCATTGTCAGCATTGACAATCTGACTTGTAAAGATTTATGTTTTGAAATGATTGAATTTTTCAGAGGTTCTAGCTAGATTAATTTCTTTTTTTCATTTTCCAGCCTGTAGTCTTTAATTATCCCTTTATTTCCCTTTTTTCCACATGCTCTGGATACATGTGGCAACTTAAGGCAAGAAAACTTTTGTTGACAATCCAAGCTGTATTTCCCTTAAGCAATAAATGTCAGTCCAGACCTAGAAGAACTGAACCCATCTGCTTGAGGTACGATCAGGTCATTTTTTTTAAATCTATGAGAAAACATCCACCCAAATATGAATAAAATAGAAATTAGGCTGTTGTATAAATAAAACCATCTATGGTAAGTTAAATATACAATACCACTATATTGCTATTTTATGTATGTATATGCTTAAAATAACAAGGCTCTCCAAACCCTAAACATTATACCACACCAGCAACATACACAGGATTTTGGGAAGTTTCCTTGCTGCACATGACAAGTAATATGAGAAAAAGTGTGAAACTATTTAGTATTTAATTTCATTTATTTCTTTAACTCAGTTGTTTATGTGATGAAAAATAGATGCTATCAATGTATAGGAATGCAGCCAAACATTCATTTAATTGCCAAAGAAGAAAAGGTTGCCTGTTTCTAGGGGAACATTATAAATGTTTGCATGAGATCAAATAATGGGTTTTGAACATCTGTTTTACATTATAAGTATATGTGTGCAAACACACGCCCTCCTCTATTGCTTTTCTCAGCCTTTCTAAAAGGTATCTGAGTATTCACCACTATAATAAAGTTTCTGCAGAAAGATCACTCCTTAGAAAACTTAGTCCCTTTGGATTTCCAGAGATTTGGGTGTGCATCCCCCTAGTCTCTGAAGCATCATCCTGAATCTCCTGGGTAGCAGAGGTGCCAGCCTGTGAGTCATTTAAGGTGGTGGGCACAATGTGCTCTGCCCTACTGGGGTGGAAGTGCACCCTGTCATGCCAGACAGCCCAACAAAATTTTCACCAGGACCCCAGATCCTAGGACACTGACCCATTCCTGGACAAAGAAAGAACCTTCTTCTCCCTCAGTGGCACACCCAAATCTCTGACCCTCTCCTGTCACCAGAACACCCTGTGACACAGGCAGGAGACAGGATGGTGGCAATTAAGAGCAAGCAGGGCCTGTGAAGCTGTGGACCATCATCTCCTGGAGCCTCCTGAGGGCCTGACCACCTCTCCAGTGCAGCAGCACTCAGTATTCAGGGCCACAGCCTTTTTAATGATAGTTGTGTGGGGAGGGACAGACATCTCCTCTGGTCCCTCTGTGACTAACCCCAGGCAGCTGACGCAAGTCTGGCAATTGAGGACCGGCAGCTGACTCACCGTGGTGCCGGAAGCATTGGGGGAAACTTGCCAGGGACAACTCAGGGTGATGGATTTTGGACCCAGCAGCTGCTCCCTGTACCTCTGACAGTAAACCTCAGCAGCACGTCCCAGCCAGCCAGAGTGGTTTTATTACTGGTACTTATATTTTTAGAGTTTGTTCCATGACAAAGCACCAAGTCCTAACCCCCACAAACAATGCATGATTAATAGCCCAAGCAGGGCAGACTGCTATAAAATTACTGCATCTTCAGTCTGAAAATCCCAATTTAGTGAGTGAAGTACCTGCCACTGAGATGCCTGGTATTCCCACCTGGATTGAGGCAGGATAACAGAACCACAGAATATTTATTCTGAGTGGGAAGAGAACCATGGGGAGCATCAAATCCAGTTCTGGAGTAAATGGCCCATATGAGGATCAAACCCACAACGCCAGCATTGTTGGCACCATGTTCTAACCAACTGCGCTAAGCAACAAACTCCTGAGAGAGAAAATAAAAGTTGAGTAACTTTGATAAGAATTAATCAACTAAACAGAAAAACAACTGGAAAGGAGGTTTTTATGGTGTAACACACTTACAAACCAACTTTTTCCACTATTCTCTTAGGGTCCTGATGGAACTGCTGATACAGCTAAACACAAGATTCAGCAAGACCAGAATTTTGTACATATACTAGAGCAGAGATCTGATCAAGCCGTAAGTTTCTTTCTTATTTAAAAAGCAACCCATTTCTTTAGCACTCCCCTCAGTATTTCAGTCTCTTAAATGAAACTGATTGCTTTGTTTTACCTGTAAAGGTAAAACAGGCAGTTTCCTCTGTGTTTCTTGCTCACTTCGGCAGGATTGTACCTTAGTACAGGATCTTAGTACAGGCCTTTCCTGCTGTGTTAGGGTAGGGGGTTATATGTGTTGCCCTGGGACTATGGAAAAAAAATGTCTTATAGGGGACCAATGCAGACTTTCTTTATCATTATAATATAAACATATTAAAATGATTTTCATAGCTGAGCAAAAGATCAAGAAGTGTGGCTTCTCAAGGACCTAGAGCTCTTCATGTTCCCTCAAAAAACTTAAGCTGAAACTTCACCTGGGAAAATGAGATTGAAGGTGAACGGAGTAAGATGACTTTCTGATTCCACAAAAAAATCTTGCATGTATTATGCATTCCCCAAGCACCAAATGTGAAGCTTCGACAGTTTTCTGTTATAATTTTTGTTCAGTTCTTCTGCTTTATGCTTCTTCTGCCTCAACCTCTTATAATGGTAAGGGTATCTTCATTTGTTTATTCAAATAATCTACCAAGCAAATAAATAAATGTCTATATTCACATTCTGTTGTAGCAATTCCCTTTTTTTTTCCTGTGAAAATTGTAAACAAAAGCTGACACAGCATTAATAAGCTACTGTCAGTGTAATTAATATGAAGAAGAGACACGTTTCCCAAAGGAATGCCTAATCCTTTTCATTTCTATTTATCACAGCAGCTTACTAGTAAACAAATCTGTGTTGATTTTACTTCATGTAACCTATTCACTGTTATTTCCAAAACAAGGCTCACTCTAGCAAAGTCTTGCTACCATAGCTACCAGGCTACCTATACTTATAGCAAGAGCTGTGTCCTCTTCTAGCTGGCTTCTGCAGGGGCCAGTTAATCTGTGCAAGCACAAAGGAGCAAAGCCTCTGTATCTTACATGACTGAAAGAATAAACATTCGTTAAATGTGGCAGACCACTTGAGGAAATGAGAAAAATATCAAGATGCTTTATGACATTATTAGTAACAGCATATAAGTTTGAAACACAGGAATGTCTAAAGCACAGCATCCAGTGTGATTATACCTGGATGTTGCTGTCCTGGTGTGGGTCATGGCTTTTTGTGCAGTTAAATAACAACTGTGCGGTTGGGAAAGGGTTTTTTTCTACAACCTGAGGAGTTTCATGCTGTTGCAAGAATTTTGGAGTCAGTTGCAGATGTCAGTCAAATGCAGCTTTTGCCTCAGTAGAGATAAGGAAGCTTAAGCAGCAAGGCTGGGAGGAGCCCTTCAGGCACCCGTGGGTGCAAGGGTGGGTAATCAGTGCTCATGTGACCATACTGAGCTGCAGCCTCTGCTGGCAACCTCTGAATCAGATGTGCCTGCCTTTTCCCTCAATTCAAGGGGCTGAAAAAATTTAATGGAAAATGAAGGGTGCTTATCTGGTCATGGAATAATGGTGTTACTTATAAACACTGAAGCAGACACAGAAAGTTTAACAGCAATATATTGTAGAAAAATTTAAATGCAGACTGCTTAGACAGATTTTTTTTTAATATAAAAAAGTCACTTTTATCAAAAAAATTGATCTGTCTGCCAGTCATTCTAGATATATTCAAAATGCAATTGTAAATATATTAGGTTGAGATAGTGTCTGGTATTTCCGAAAAGCAATACAGGGCACAGAGCCAGTGAATTGCAGGGTTTTTATGAGGATGCAGTGCCTGTAACTAATGGATGGTCAAAGCTTTTGAAGTGCTGTTCTACCCAGAGGAGAACCACTCTCAGTGTATCTGGAGAGGCAACAGTTTCACCTCAAGTAATTTCAAAACACAATCATGGTTATCTGCCCAAACAGGTGTTGGTCTTCATTCAGGTCTTTCATTTAGATTCTTATGTTGACATTACCGATGTTAAAATTATACACATTAATTAGTAGTGTTCCATTACATCCCGTTCCAAAAGCCTGAAAGTAACAGTGATGTAATGGTTACTCACAGACTTGATTCTGCGTCTGCTAAAACCCTTAGAAATCAGTAAGTGCCCTGGCAGTACTGGCAGTAGGCAGAGGGAAGCAGTGCCTGTGGCATCATGAGCAAGCACTGTGTATCTTCTTATCGTTGCACACTGCAACCTCAACTCACTCCATGGCTATCAATCTACCAGGAAAACACTCAGAAGCTGAAATACTACAAAACGGCTTGTGTTAGGTGACTAATTTTTTACCTTACCAACCTGTCAAACACTGTCCATATTTATTTCTACTTATTCCATCCACTGTCCCAAATATGATTCATTAAGGTTAACGATTCTTCTGTCTTCATGCATCAGTCATTCTAAGCTGCATTAGTTCAACTCCAGTGTATTTAAGGACTTATCATTAATTAAATACAGCTTGTACTGAGATTTGTAAATGTAAAGTACTATCTAAAGACTAACTATTAATAATTGTCAGATCCTTCTTAAAATTATACAAGTGCATCCATATTTTGCCCCATCTGTCATCCTTGGTGGGAATGCAATTTCTCCATAAAATTTTATCTGTAGAGAGATAGGTGTGGGTCGTCCAGACAAATTTGTTTCAGACACCTGTGTTCAGTTCAAGCTCTGTGATTGAACTTGCACCATGTAATCTCCTTCTCTGCCTGATGCCCCCTTTCTCTGTGTATGGTCAGCAATAGTGTGCATCATCTCAAGAGCTAAGATTTTGTCCTCAGCTTCCTGGAAACACAAAGTACCCTTCCTCAGGGACTAGTGCTTTCTGCACTGTAGTTGTGGCTTCAGATGTGATTTTGCCATATCTTGCAGGGCAAAATCACTTCTGAAGGGGGAGTTTGGGGCAATACTTCTCCTTCTTCTGCAGTCCATTTGCAAATACTCAGTCAATCCAAATATCACATCTTGCTTGGACTTGCTTTCGCTTGCCTGCTAGTGAGAAAGAGCAAAGATAACTGTGCAACAGAGAACTCCCTCAGGGAAGAAGTAGTGGTGGAAAAGCGACCAAACCAAAACTTTATTTCTAGATAATTTCCATACTTCAGCCACAAGATCTGCTCTTGAGGATTTACTGAGATGAGACACACATACCATTGTCTTTAATTATATTTATGGAGGAGCATAACACTGTATTCCAAAGCCTTCATGATTTCTGTGGAGCTCTTGTTTCAGGCAATATTACTGCAAGGTTAAAGGAGCCAAGGTTGGGCGAGTCAGAGATGCAGAATTTCACAAGTGACTTTGACAGAAGGTAAGATTTCATATTTTCTTGTAAAAAAAAAAAAAAAATGCAACACTTGGAAAAATTTCAGGTCTTTGAGAAAAATGCTTCATCCAGGGAACACTTAATCTTGCTGTGGTCTGGCAGGACATAACCCATTTCCACTTCTTTTCCTGCTCATATTCTCCACTGGCGTAGGGAACACTTCCAGCAGACTTACTCCAGGGAAGACACTTCCACATACAAGGCCCTAATGGGAGATAAGTTTGCAAAGGACTAGCCAGCACTAGTGGCCAGTTTGTTTCCTAAAAACTAGTGAAAAAAATTGTTCTCATGTTTGGTTTTTTTGGTCCCAAATCTTATTCCATCAATGTTGATGATTTTTCCCGACAGCTGATGTCCAGATAAGAGTGGTAAAGTTTCCTCCTCACTTGAGGAGAGTTTGGTGGAACATTGTTTCTATGTTCAGTATCAAAATCTCTCATGTATAAAACTGCTGATCTCTGTCAGCCATTAAATGTTGACCCAGATTTTGTCTACCAATCTGGAGTGGAATGGTAGATATCATCTCATCATCAACTAGCATTGAAGCAAACCCCCAATGTTGGACATCAAATAAAAATATAAAGAGTGATAAATTGAGTCAATTTACATGACATACAAAGCAAATTTGATCATAGGGTTATTAAATATTAAACTGTGGTATTTGCCACTCTTGCACATGTTAGAAACATGTGCCTATTTCAATCAGGAATAGGCAGATTCATTTCTGAAGTAGGAAAAAATTGCCTTATTCTGCTGCATATGGTATAACATAAAAAATATTTGCTTCTATTTCCTGCATTTTTAGAATCCGAACAAGAACTTTTTATTTGTTGTTCAACTAAAGCATAAGTTGGTTTTTTTTGTTTACAGACATCCTATTCTGTATTTAATTTAATAAAAGCCATAGAGTTTAAAATTTAAGCATTCTATGACAGTTAAAAATAAGGCAAATAGTCATTTTGAGTATCTCATTTCAAATCCAATCTTAATGAGCCAAATACTGTTAGCAGACCTTACACTGATTTTTGGTTATTTGAATTTTATTCTCACACTGCTAAAATAGTTCTCACTCCTGAGATAGTACATATACTCAGTAGAACAAATAAACTTATAATGAAATCTAAAGCGTCCATAGATCTTGTGAAACAATATTCAAGCACATTTAGCTTTATATTGCCACAGCTAAAACTTATACCTGAATGGGAGCAGTTAATGAGACAACAGAGAAATACAGCTGCTGCCACTGAGAAAATGTTTAACCTACAAATACTGCAAGTGAAATAGTTTTGACAGATAAGAAAAATGAAATGTGGATCTACCTTCAGGAAAGATAAAACATACAGAAAACAACCTTTTGAGAATACTAAAATATAATAGGCAAGTTTTAATATGGTCTATTTGTGCACTTAAAAAAATAAATTATTATATACTTGCTTATGACTTAGCTTCCAGGCTATTCTTCTTCAAAATGCAGACAAACCACTTCATAGTATTTTATAATAAATATGTCTGGGAAAAGTCTTCCATGAACAAGTCAGTTTAAAAATATTCTTCAGCAAGTATATTTGTTTTGGTGGTTGTTACTCATCACTTCTCAAAGCCCTGAGGAATTAATTAACACTTTTTTAGCTAGTACTTTTTATCTTTCAGCAGTTTATTTCTTTGTGACATAGGTACCGGTGTTTGTGTGAGTGTGCAAAGGATAAATTCTATGCACCAAAATACTTTAAAAAGAGGAAAATACAAAGTGAATGAATCAAAATATTCAATAGAAATGAAAAATTAATCCTGCCCTTTCTAAAAATGTGCAGTGAAACCAAAATAAATTTGCATGTAGAGATATGTTTTTCTTTTTTTTTGCTTTACCACCACTACTTTATAACACATCTTCTTTCTTCAAATCCATCTATAGAAACCTTTTTTAAGTCTCATAACTTGCTTTTTATCCACATATTTGCTCAGTGAATCCCATCCAATATTCATCTGATCTCCATGCTCTACCCCACTCTTGTCTTGCTTCAGGGACATTGGGCCTCATTTCCTGTCTACCTCCTACTGCTCCTGTTCAACAGTAAATATCTCTCTTATATCTGTCATTGTTTCTGTCCTAGGATTTCATCCCTCCCGATTATTTCTCATTATATCCTTCCTACTTGTCAAAACATTACCCAGCGGCTCCTGTTGCTCCTTCCCCATCTGTTTCAACTTCTCCTCCCACCTCTGTGACCAAGCAACTCCACAGTTGTTGTATCTTGACTTCTTCTGCAAGTCTACCACTTGTCCCATCTTCACTTAAATCACAATTTTTTTCCATCAGTATTGTGCAGGATGCATGGAGAGCTTGGAGCTTGCCTGGAGCAGACATGTGGGACATAATGGAAAGCAAGATTTTACAATTGGTCTTGTGGGACAGCCTTTGTAACAGGAAATGGGGCAGAATTTGTATATTTATAAATTAATTTTTATAAATATTTACCACAGTATTTTGATTACCTGTATTTCCTTTCTGTTTGGAATAACATCACACAATTGTATGTTTGCTCACTGGTTAAAAAAGAAGTGGATGTTTTTGAAGGGATTTGAAATGCAGGTTGAGCACATAGGTATGTACATACAAATATGTGCATGTGCTTAGGTAAATCATGATTTATTATCTTTAATAAGAATTCAGTGGTTTCGATGTAAGTTTTTATGATTCATTCACTGTCTCTTTTATTTATTAATGTAGTTTTACTCTTCACCCTTAAGCTATCACAGATATTTTATATGACAGTACTTAATTGTGTTCATCCACCAGAAATGCTGATTGAAAATTAAAATGTTCCTGCTCATTTATTTCTGGGGATATGCATATTGAAAATTAATTTTTTTTTTTTTTTTAACCTACATGAAAGAAACAGAACTTGATAAGATGGTGAAATCCTTGAACTGGTAGTTTCATAATTAGAAAGTTTACCTGAAGCAGTTAGTTTCTGGGCTGTAATGGGTGCTCTATTTTAGCCATGATCAACTCACTAGCAATCCTAGTACTTGAGCTTTATCTTCATTATTGGTTTAATGAACTGAAAAAAATAAAAGGACCAAGTAAGGGCATGTAAACCTTCCATGAAAGTATTCTGAAACTCATTATAAGTGAGGTAAATTCATCAAGCAGGGGGTAAACTACCTTTCACAGAGGATGAGGTCCATTCCTGCATTTTCCTGGGAAAGGAAGAATGGAGGAGAAATGAGGGATCCCACAACATAGCTCACTGGAAGGGTGAAGGGTGTTTTCATTTCAGTACATCCCATTGCAATATGTTCGTGCCTATCGAGTGAACTGAACAGATGGCCAGGCTGTCCTTGGTCCTCCTTCTCCTGTCCTCAAGGCTGGCTTCGAGGAGTGGTGAGAGCATTCTCTGATTGCCTGTTCCCTCCACCTCCTTCCTGGAAAGGTGATGTTTACACTCCCTTTCCTTACAGAAGTGGGCCAAGAGGTTTGAGGGGCAGAGCCAGTGCTGAAGCCCCTCGAGAAGTCCTTTCAAGGTGTGAGTGCCCTACTCTTGCCCTGGGCTATCTGACACCAAGCACTTCCATGCTGCTGTCATCTTCCCTGAGGTAAAGAAAGGAAGAGAATGATTAGATTTGGCCTAATGTCCATTGACCTCGCTGTTTTTTCCTGGCTGAGGGAAATCACATCCCATTTTCAGTGTCGAAGAGAAAGATTCATCCACTTTTGTTTCTCTGCTGAAGCTCAAGGGGATGAGCTATAATTGGGAGGGAAAACTAGAGAGGCACTGCCTATAAGGCAAGTATATCAGAGAAATATTATCTAAATTCATGATTTACTGAACATTTGGGGTCCTCCTGAGCACCTAGATGTGACATTTCCACTTTAGGCTTTAACCCACCCTAGTTCTTATAGTCTTATATGGTTGTGTTGATGGAAAGAAGAAAAATAATTGGTATAGTTACACATTTAACCCCAGGGGCAGCATGTCTTTGACCTTTGAAGATAACAGCAGGCTCTTTGCTTTTGAACAAGGTCTCTCCTAGTTGGGAAATGAATGTTGGGTATCTTCAGCTGCTTATGAATTCATTTCTGCCTAAGATAAAATGAAAAGGAGGTAAGAACCAGTTTGTCTGGGCAGATGCCAGTCTAAAGGCTGGGTTCTGCATGTTGGATATGTAATAAACGTCTGTGAAACACTTGCCCTGGAAATAAATTTGCTCTCAGACATCACGTGTTTCCAAGTATTTCAGTGTTTGAATACCTCATATCCTGTGACACAGTCATGTCCAAAATCTTCTTCTGCCAAATCAGAAATATTGGTAGATAAATGGAAAAATCACGTTGGGGTTTTTTTATTTCTTTAATGCAATTGCATAATATTAGTCATTACAGTCATACATTAAGAGATTTTTTAGAAGAAATATACTCCTTGTGCTTTAGATTGGGTCAATATTTATGAAATGTCTTTTTTTTTTTCCTTTTTTTTTTTTTCTGCAAAATGTTCTGCTGGCCACAAGCAAAGAAAATTTGGAATAGGAAAATCCCCTTTTGGCTTATAGGATCAAAATAGAGAACACTGTGAAAAACTGAATCTGTTTCTAGATTTTGTGGTTTGCCCTCAGCCCCATCACTGGGACTAGCAGACCTGCACCACTTACAAGCGAAGGCAGGTAATATATCCCAAGTACAAGATGAAGGTGGGTTTTGTGGCTTCATTTGGAATTGCACCTAACTACACAGAGTGAGCATGACACCTATTTGCAAATGTTAAATAGTTTAGAATTCAGTGCATTGCTCTTCTCTCTAAACACATGCATCACAGCCGTGAAAAAAGTGATGTTAGTCATAAGTTCAAGCCTCGTGCCCAGCATTCCCCAACTGGCAAGTCTTTAATTACATTAGCATTCACATTTGCTTGCTCCCATGTTCCTAAAATGAAGATTAATTTTCATCATGTCAAAGTTCTGAATGTCACAGGATTTCTGTAGTCATCATTCACAATACTTAACAACAGTGAAAGCAATTCCAGCTGTTGGTATGGAAGTGTGGAGGTTGATGAGGACTAATTACACAATCGTTTGAGAAGAAATATGTAGTGCTAACCCACTTTTTAATAGGTATAACTTTGTTAATGCTTTGCTTAAATTTTGAAGTAGCAATGTGATTTCTACAAGTTGTAATGCATGCCTTGTTACTAGTTAGTGTCTGCAGGCAGTAGAATTGTTTGGGACATGGTTGTAGGTAGAGAAGCTAAGTTGCTATAAACTGAAAATATAATTGAAAGTTCTTAGATGTGAGTAAGAATTGTGCCCTGTGCTATAATTTGGGTGGAGGGGCATTCATGATTTATGTTAGCAATAAAGAAAAGAACTTATAATAGTGTAGCTGCTTTATTAATGTAGTTACTAATTTATTCTTTATTATGCATAAGAAGAGAGACAAATTATCTCATAAGCATCTTTTCCTAAAGACTCTGTACTAAATAAATGGTAAACAAGGCTCTGGTTGCAGCAGCAGGTAGGTATAGGAAAAATGTTGTGCAGAGCAAAATAATGAATGCTTTGGATTGAGAACCAGCATCAGAGATTCTGCATTGCTGGTATGACTTTCAACCTTTTTATTCAACTGTAGCTGCTTTCCTGTTTCTTCTTGTTTTTGATAGAAGATGTATTATCGCAAAGCTTTGCAAGCTCCTGAAGCTAAAGTGACAGCAGAAGAGCAGGACAGGTAACAGAAAGCTTAACAACTTCTACAACAGCTTCACATGTTGATGCCCTTTGTGCTCATCTGAGCTGCTGATTTCAGACTTCTCCCATGGTGAAATTCTTCTGGAATATGGGTAATTGCTTTTGTTTGTTTGATTGTGGTTTTTGTTTTTGTTGGGGGTTTTTTTCTGTTATGTTGTTTTGTTTTGTTGGTTGAGTAAAGTGTCTAAATGCTGTCATGATGTCTTCCATGAGGAGAGGGCTAAAGAGGCCATGTTCTGCTAAGGCTTGGATGTGCTTTCAGGTGTTCCAAAACAAGTCTTAGGCAGATAGGGACTGTCCCTGTGGTTGTAGGAAAGCTCAGGTATTCCAGGCAGCCTTCACCCCACTGAATTACTCCATCCCATGAAACACCTCTGCACTGGCATTTGTCCTGAGCTGACAGAAAAGCAGTTCAGCTACTAAATTACCTTTCCCAGTTGTGCTCCAGATGAAGAGAAAGGTACTGCAAGCCGTTCTCATGGGGCTGCTTGCACATGTTAACTCAGTCCCTTGTGAGGGGTAGGTCATGGTCCCTGTGCTTTTCTGAGTGACCCTTTGCCAGGACTAAACTCCTTCCCACAAGTCTTTCACCCTGGAGGGTAAATGCTGGGCAGAGATGCAACGCAAGAGAGCCAGAAAGCAGCACACTGAGGAATTGGAAAGATATGGCTCTGGTCTGAAGTTGTACAGTAGAAGGGCAGAAATTGAATGTGCATGTGGATCAGCACTTGGGAAGGAGATGGTTTAATTTCCTTCAAATACAATTATTTAACATCCTATTTCCCAAGTGTAGCTGGGATTTCACCTATTGCTCTTTCCCATACTGAAAAATTCAAAGGCAAAACCACAGCAAGATAGATGATTTTGAGTCATCAAGCTTAACCAACTCCCATTTATTGAAAGTTGAATTCAGTGCTAACATGCTGCTGTTGCACTTCTGTTGCTCTGCCATGACAACTTCTGCTTTGGAGCAGCAACTCCCTCTAGACAATGCAGGAGTGTTCACTGCAGAAAGGAGATTTGTGCTACTCCTGCAGTGCATCACCTGCTTTGTGCTATTAGCAGTTTGAAAGCTTTCTGCATGATTTTTCTCTCTGTATTTGACCAGACAGCAGGGGCTGTCCTTTCAGCTCACAGCCTGGCTATCTCTCTGCACCAAGCAAGCCCCAGACAGACAGAGTCCCTCTCCCTGCCTCATGTTTTCCTGCCCTTTCACTTGCATTACTACAAGTTAGGCAGAGGGACCCAAAAGGGCAAGTCAGAAGAGGGAATAGAACATCATATTCAGCAACAAGGCAGTCCATGATCAGACTGAACTGACATAGAAATGGCACTCTCCAGAGCTACACAAGGTTATTCCCAGACACTTAGCAGAAGTGGTCCATTGAGGTCTCACCTTTTTTTCCAGGAGAGATCACATCCTAACAACATCAATTTCAGTTTTTATCTTTCCATTAGTGGTAACAAGCTGGTTTACAACTGATTCACCAACTATCTTTCATCAGGTATGTTCTGCTCGTGCCTAACCACAGTACCCAGTATTTGATTGCCCCCACAGCACTGTGTTGGATGTTATTCTCAGGTGCTGCTGAGCAGGTGGATACAAATAGAGTTCATCCAAGCCCCGTCTGAAATTCAACAATTCCCATGCTCAGAGGGATTGCTAGGCCTGCCCTGATCAGAGCTGGCTATCAAAGGCCACTGCTGGACTAGATTTCTCTGTGCTGGAAGCAATCTCATCTGCAAGCTGAGGATAATTTTGTGCTGCTTACAAGGAGGAGGGGTTTTTATAGGGCAGATATGTATTTTGAGCAGATGGACAAAACAGAGAGGGAGACAATACAAGAGACATCATAAAATCATATATTTGTTAATCAATGAATGAGCAATTGATTAATTACAAGAAGAGCAGTCAAATCTTTTTAGGAGCATTTGTTTTCAAATTGCTTGTATCTGGAAATCAAATGGAATAATAGATCTGTGTGGGGGCATGACTGACAGGCTGACTTGTGTTAAAAATTCCTGGAATAGCATAAGTGTTCAATCCAGGCTTAGTTTACCTATGTTAAAACTTTAAAATAGGTGCTGAATTTGTAGAATCAGTGGCAAGCAATACGTGCTGGTTGGACATTAACTCCCTGTACCTCAGGATATGCACTGAGCCTGAAACTGAAATGGGTACCATTTTCCCTCAGGAAAAGGCAACAGTCTACTTGAGATAGATCTTCCCAGGTTCTCTTACAGTTTCTCAGAAGTGCACTTATCTCATCCCCGGAGAGTGTTTTACGGAAATATATTTACTTAAAATGTATGCAATGGATTTTCAAAACACAGATAAATTATGAAATGCTCAATGATGCTCAATTATGAAAACTGGGAGAGGTGGTTGCCATATCATTTATATATTTTCTACGACATTTGGGATTCAAAGAAATACCTAGTGAGGTCTGTAGAGGTATCACAGTGAGCAGAAATCTGCAGAAATAAATTACAAGCTATTTAGATGTTTCAGTAAATCCTCCTAAATGCATAATCATTTTATTTAGGAACCCAGTGCTTCCAAAATCTTGCCCACTTCTCATATCTGCAAATGCTTATACAATGCAGGACACAGCTCCAAGGGAAAGGAATTTACTGTAAACCAAGTCCTTCTCATAAGTTATTTGGATGAGCAGAGTGAGATTTAGAATTTGAACTACTGCTGGTAAATAATTGAGCTCCAGACTTCAGGATAATGAAATGTTTCTGAAATCTTCCAGCTCATCCCTGTTTACAAGAACAGGATTTTAAATTATTGGGTTTTTTTTTCATTATCACTACCTTTTTTTTTGCTTTGAAAAAGGATCAATATTACAATAATTGCATAAAAGAGACCTTGACGGTGAATGCAAATACAAAGCCACTGAAAGTGATTTTTGCTCCACTTGATTGTATTGATTTGTTAAATTCATTACTTGTTTATAATATTTTGGCTTCATTTCTCTTTCTTCTGTTACTGTGGCATCAAAGGTTCCTCTCCCCTACCATTACATCATTAGCATTCTTCTAAGAACTCCAATGTACCCCAAAATTAATGTCTACTGACAGATAATAACAAAGAGTAGTTAGTTAGCAATCCTTTTAAATGTGGCTTGGAAAACTGACTGCTGAGCCAAGCCATGTGACCTGAAGCTATAGAGATACAGATTTCTTTGCCTCAGCTGGTGAGCACTGAGCAAGATAACTAGTGAAGGGATCTTCTTTTTCTGAAAGATTTCTTGCTTGTTATGCTGTGAAGTTTTCAGAAAGGTCTGCAGAATCATAGAATGGTTTGGGTTGGAAGGATCTCAGAGATGTTCTAGTGTCAACCCTCTGCCACAGACATGTATGCCACCCACTAGAGCAAGGTGCTCAATTCCCCATCCTGCCTGGCCTTGAACCCTGCCAGAGATGGGACATCCACAACTTCTCTGGGCAACCTGTTCCAGTGTCCCCAGTGTCAAAAGCCTTGCACGACTCCAAGTACATGCCATTTGGTTTAGTAACTTGACTAATTGTAATAGGGAATAAAATCCTGGATTTCTCTGGCTTTTGATGTTTGGTGATGATCCAGGATGGCTCTGAAGTTGAATGTGGCACTGGGCTGACTCTCTTAGTGAGTGTCAGATCTAGTAGGATCCTGCCTGGTGCTGCAGAGTGTCAGAAGTGATGAGTTAATTTGCTGAGACCCTTTCTGCTTAGCCACCAGCCAAAGCCAAAAACCATTAAGGGAGATGAACAGCAGAGGTAGATTGTATTGTCCAAGTTAAAGGGGCAGCTTTAGCTAGTTTGCTTCTAACACTGGAACTACGACTGCTCCCAAACCAAACTACAAATATGCCTAAGCACAGCAGAAACTGAAATAAAATTGGGGTACAAGACACTTCTACATTGTATGCTCGCCCTAATTGCTGGGAAGACAAGTCTACAGGCCCTTCTGACTTGTTAAACTTTTAATTTATCATTTGTCATCAAAGGCTCTTCCTACAAGTGAGGTCTTCACTAGTGTTTATACAAGGAATTATTTTACCCTTGTCTGACAGTAAATATGAGGATGAGATGTTTTTTGTACTGCGGGGATGCCTCAGACTAACTTGTTTGTATTTACATGTTTGAAGAGAAGAGAGAAGCAACCTTAGCTGACGCAAGTTAGCCATTTCCAAAAGCAAGACAGAAATTTCGGAAACTTTCTCTAAAAATCTCTGTCATGTTAGTGTTTATGGACCAGCTTAGTCCTGTTCCTGTGTGTGTGAGAGGCTTTTGAATGCCTAACCTGCACAGGACTAAAGAAAAACCAGATCTGATAGGATGCTGACGTGGAGAACCACACCACCTGCCTGGGACATACCAGCAATGGTGTCACATAAGGCTTTCATCTAGAAGGTGACTTTGTGCTGTTCAGCATGACTTCACTTCTTGGCTAACTCTCCAGTTTTGCTTTGCTCTTTGATTAATGCTAAGCCATTATGACTGGTGTCTGGCTTTTTCCTCTTACAGTCTTGCTTTTGCTGACTAAATGTCCAGAAGAAAAGTTTCCCTCTGACTTCACCTTACTACATTATACTTAGCCAGGTATCCTGATTTCAGCTGGGATAGAGTTTTTTGTTGGGTTTTTTTGTTTGTTTGTTTTTGGGTTTTTTTGGTTTTGGTTTTTTTTTTTTTTTCTAGTAGCTGGTACAGAGCTGTGTGTTTTAGGTTTGGCATGAGAATAATGTTGGTAGCACACTAAGGATTTGGCTTTTGTTTAGCAGTGCTTGCCCCAAGTCAAGGATTTTTCAGCATTCCATGGTCTGCCAGTGAGGAGGAGCACAAGAAGCTGGGAGGGATAGCTGACCTGTTCTTGGGATAGCAGCCTGGACAGCTGATCCAAATTTCCAAACTGGATACTCTATACCATAGGACTTCATGCCCAATATATAAACTGGGGGGTTACTGGGAGGGGCAGGCCACTGCTCAAGAACAGGTTCTGGCATCAGTCAGCATGTGGTGAGCAACTGTATTGTGCATCAATTGTGCTTCTCAGTTTTTTTCTCTCTCTCTCTCTTTGTTGGCTCCATTTTCATTACCTTATGATGAGGAGGAGGAGGAGGAGGGGGATGGAATTTTTCATTTATTAAACTGGGTTCTTATCTCAACTCACAGGTTTTTTACAAAATCTCTTCCCCATCCTAGCAGCGGAAGGGCGGCAATGGGGAGTGAGAGACCAGCCTCCTGATTCTTAATTGCCAGCTTGGGCTAAACTATTTAAAGTCTGATGTCAGCTCAATACCTTTCCTAGAAGCCACAGGAGTGCCACTCAAGAGGGAACTGGTGGATAAAGGTACTACTGATACCCCATTCAAAAGTCTTTTAGACAGGGCATCTCACAGTGAGATTCCTTTGTACTCTTTGTGCAATGTGGGTATGCTACTCCTCTGCCTGCCCAGGTAATGGCAAGTTTTAAGTAATACAGCACTCTTGAGGGAAGCAGAAGTTTGTTTATCTTATTTTAGTACAAATTTCAAATGATAGTATGTTTTGTTTAGTCTAAAGTTTAAAATTTTTTAAAGAAAAGAGATTGACACATCTTCACACCATAAAGACTATATCTGAATTGTGTGGTGCTGAGGCTTCATGGCACTGAAGTGTATTATCTGATTGTTAACAATAAAAACCTGATGAAAAAGGCAGCCTGTAGTGTGGGAAGGACAAGAAAATGGAGAGTAAGATTTGGAAAGTTGCACAGTGAAGGACTTTAATTACAAAATCTCAGCTGGCCTCATAGAGCGATACCATACTGCAATGTTTAAAAATAGTCTGCACAGAATGGAGGAGAAAATTTGCTGCAAAATCCATCGTCAGTAAAGGGTTACCCTTAAAACTGTATTTTAAACTTGATTTCTGAGATAATTGCAAAACTAAAAGTGTCTATTTTTAATATAATTCCTCCTACAAAAGAAATCCCTAAAGAATGGGAAGTAGTACCTGTTTATAGGCAAAATTGGTGCTTACTGAAGTTATGCTACATGCAAAAACTGCTACATAAAACTTGCTCAAGTCTCACAAATTTATAGCTATTTACAATACAGTGGCCTCTGAAGGTCTCCAAAGTGACACACACCATTACAGCAGAATTACCAAAGTGTCCTCAAATTTCTTGATGTGAGAGAGAGAGAAAAGAACTAAATGATTCTCCACTATGTCTGACTTATATCAGACAATAGTACCTGATTTTGATTATGAAGTGTTGATTGTGAGCCAATCAAGTTGTATTATTCTGTACTGGGCACCGGCATGTATGACTTCAGAAAATAATCAAGATAAAGGAACGCAAACAGACAAGCAAAAGCAAAAGAGAAAAAACAATGGGGCACAGAGAAACATATACAGCAGCAATTTCGAGGAATCTGCTGGTCTTAAAGAGTTTGTAAGAGAAAACATCTTGCCACCTGTGTAGCCTGAGCCAGTGTATGTCTGTGGGTCATGCTGAAAGATGTGGGGTCAAAAGCAGGCACTAGATGCTTCTGCTGTTTCCATTAAAATGTAACTTTGTCAATTAAAAAACAAAAATTAATCTGATTTTCCTGGGCACCTGCTGTTTTCATGGCCAGTGGCATCCTGGCCTGTATCAGAAGCAGTGTGGCCAGCAGGACCAGGTAAGTGATTCTTTCCCTGTACTCAGCACTCAAATCCTGTGTTCAGTTTTGGGCCCCTTCCTACAAAAAAGACACGGCGGTGCTGGGGCATGTCCAGGGAAAAGCAACAACAGTGCTGAAAGGTCTGGAGCACATGTCTGATGAGGGGTGGCTGAGGGAGTTGAGGTTGTTCAGCCTGGAGAAGAGGAAGCTCAGGGAGACCTTACTGCTCTATAACTACCTGATAGAGAGAAGGTTGTGGCCAGGTGGGGGCCAGTCTGTTCTCCCGTATCGCAAGTGAAAAGATGAGAGGAAGTGGCCTGAAGTTGTGGCAGAGGAGGTTTAGATTAAATATTAGGGAAAAATTGTTCCCAGAAGGGTTTGTCAAGCATTGGCTCAGGCTGCCCAAGGAAGAGGTTGAGTCACCATTCCTGGAGGTGTTTAAAAGACATATAGATGTGGCACCAAGGGACATGGTATAGTGACATGGACTTGGCAGAACTGGGTTAATGATTGGACTTGATTACTTTAGAGATCTCTTCCAAACTCAACAATTCTATTATTCTGCTGCACCAGGATTCATATTGGAGGGGAAATTAAGGTGGAATGTTTCTCTGCCACCTCCAAGGAGTTACTGTATGCCAGTTAAGGCAGCACCTCTGTTCATCAGCTGAAGTTTGTTGCTAGAAGTATGTGAACAAGCTGAAATCAGCAGTGGTTTGGGCTTTTGAACTTCTGGAACTCTGGGAAAGTGGCACTGCCTCTCTCACTAGGACAGCAATGTCTATTGGGGGTACCAGCATAGGTACCAATACAGCATTAAATCACAATGACCAGAAAGCAGAACCTTAATAATCGTGTGTTATACAACACAGGCACTGGCCTGAGACCCACAAGAGATCATAAGGGGTGACAAAATTTGGGGTCAGAGTATAAGAAGAACATCCCAAGGTATTGTAACTACATTGGAAACCAAACCCCCAAGGCAGGAACACATATACACATATATTCTCCTTTCATGCTATGTGGATGTGCTGGCTTTTCCAATGAACTCTGGACAACAAGCCCATGCCCAAGGAAAGCAAGCAGACATAGCACAGGTTATCTGGCTGAGTGGCAAGTGCTGTGCTGCTCCTGAAAGTGCCCTGCAGTCCTCCAGCAACTTAAGTTCAATTTTTCATTTATTCTGTTTTATTCTATGCTATTAAAGCAGCCCTGCTGCCTGTAATAAGCTGTGTGTTACCATACAGAAAACCTCTCACTGAAGCTGGCATAACAATGGAGCAGTTGGCAGGATGCTGCTACAGCTGCACCAGACCAGAGAGGCAGACGAGAGGGAGCTATGCTGAAGTCTTGGTTTCTTCTCCATTAGGTGCTCTAGGCAGCCACAACACTCACAACAAATCTAGCTGTGCTACTTGCCTTGTATTTCTCCAAAATAACAAGCTGATTTTAAAGCCAGCATTTGGGAAACAATTTGTGGTCATGCGAGATTAAAAGAAACAGTAGTTGATGCAGTCATGAGCACCAGTGGCAGAGGAAAGGGTGCATGTATGTTCTGTTTCTTTTTTTGTACAGTAACTTTAATAATTCTCTACATGGGAAAACAAAGGAGAAAGCTCACCCAAATGGCAAAGCATGGCTGTTTTATAAGAATACTGAGTTCATAGCTGGTCCTTGAACAACCCCTGGAGATATGTCTGAAATATGTCTGAGAGAGGGAGTTCTTGCAGTGTCTGAGGACAGGATGGGAAACCTCAGAAAACATGCACTCTGCCCCCTGATCTTGATGGGCAAAGTTTCATGGGACTTCAGACCCTTATACCAGGGGGTTGGTCACAAATATTCTCAGCATCAGGCTGCTTATCTGTGGAGCTGTTCTGTCTCTTAGTCAGCAGCACAGAAATGCTGCTTCTGCATTCAGCTCCAAAGAGAGATTAGCAATCTGATATGTTTGTAGCAAGATGCTTTAGTACTGACTTCTCTTTTCAGTCTTCTGAAGAGAAAAGCTGATTGGAGTTAGTTCATGGCACATTTTTCTGAGCCCAGAATTACGTTCAGCTTTGTTACTTTGACATTGAGTCCTTCTCTTCTGTGAGACATTTTTAAGCAACAGCCAAGTGCTCCCTATGCATGAAGAAGGTAGGACCGTGTTCCTTCCAGCTACAAGCCCAAATGATTTTCATTTAATGATTCTAGGTAGACCTTAAAACAAGGACAATTTTAGAGGTAAAAATCAGCATACAATTATTATTATGAAGACAGGCAAATCTCAAGCTGAATTATTTTCTCCTCCACAGAACATATAAACTTCTTGAAGCATGATACCTCCATCAGGGAAGAGGACTGAGAGCAGCTCAGCTTAACCAGGCTGTGTTTGCCCTGGAAGCAACAGAATGGTGGTAGTCCATCTCCAGCTGCTGTGGTGGAAACAAAGAGTCTTTCATAACCTGCAGAGCTTTGCACATATATCTTCTACATATGCCTGATTCTCCTTTAGAGTCAGGTTTCTTTATATTGCTGCAATTGCTTGCAGGGAACTTAAATTTCTTTTTTAAGGTAGTACTGAGCTGCCAGAGAGGCCCCAGAGATTGGTAGCAACAAGACCAAAAACTAAATGTGATCTTTGCAGCATCTAATTTATGCGAATCTCTCTGCCTCCGAGGAGAGACTTGCATGCCTATTCTTCATATCCTGTTGAGTTACTAGCACTAGTTACTAGCCTGACTGGGGAGCTGCAAGTCACCTGCAATCAGCCAAATTTGCATCCTGCTGCAGCAGTCCAGTCAGGCGATTCCTTAGGCACTTATCAAGGGCTATGGGGCAGAAGCTGCATCTGCCACCTAGAACATTATCATGGGAGAAGATGGCACTTTATGCCCATGTCTTGTTAAAGATAATCCAGAGAAGATCAGGAGTTTCTCATTGGTAGGGTTTTATTTGGTTTTGTACGTTTCTTTATTTCTGCAGCTTCTGCATAAAATCCCATGGCAGTCTTGAGAGTCCTCATGAATCAAAGGCACCTTCTTAGCTGAATGCCTGCTTGACACTGCAGGCATTTGCATCCTCCCTATTCTTATTGAACTCTTTCCTAGCAGAGTGGCACAGCTTCCACAGGGAGATGCAGCCTGCTGATTTCTTTTTGGAAACTGAATCCCCAAAAGCAGTTTTCCCACTGCTAAGGAAACACTGCACCTTGGAAGGGTCTAGGGACATGGAAACTGAGATTGCCACAGCTGCCATCACTGTTCCAAATGTCAACAGCTTGATTTTGTTCTGTGTCCTTTCCCATCAGTCCAGCAGGCTCAAGCAATGATTACTGGAGGCAGCTCACCCCTTTCCATAGACAAAAGCATCCTCATCTTCTGAACTGTACTAAGTTTTAGCAGAAACAAAGTGCATGATAAATTAGGCTAGCTGAGAGAGGAGTGCCTTATCACATGGGATGATGCCAACCACACGTGCAGGTTTTCAGTCAGACAGAGTGGACCTAGGCACCTTCAAGGCAGTGACAGTCGAGCTGTGAGAGATATCCTTTGGGCTGTTGCTGGAATTTTGCTGAAGCCTAAATCCATTTTCATTTGTTGGACAAACTGCAAACCCAATCCCATTGACTGAACTGCAAACCCAGTTCCTGTTCTGTTTCAGATAAGTGTGTATCAAAGCACTGTCTTGCAAGTAGCTGGAATTTTATGTGAAATGTCTTCACAAACTATGGGTGAGTGGCAAACTGCATGTTTATGGACCAAAGCAGTGAAATTGCCCGGTAGGCATAGCTTAAAAAGAGTTACACCACCCCCTCCTCCTCAGTAATTGCTGAATGCACATAATCAGGTGTTCTTCATTTTCTGTAACAAGATTTCCCTGATTTAATTTTCTCTTTGCTGTTGAAACCTATTAAAAGAAAATGATGGAGCAAGCAACTAGAACTTAGAGGTGTAATGTTCAGTTGTCTCCATAACAGCAAGAAAATAAAGTCCAATGGATCATGCGTTAGAAAAATGAAGAAAATCTGAACACCATCTCAAGCAGTGTTTGCTTAATGAATATAAGGCTGTGTTGATAACAATATTTCTTGTTGGTGGTACTTTATCATGAGATAGGGACTGCATTAAGCATCTCTAATTCTGGTTTGTGTTTTTTAATATACTTTTAATGAAGAAAAGTAGATCTCATGGCTTTTAATGAGTGTGCTTTTCACTTGTAGGTAGAACAAAGGGGAAGGAAATAGCTTTGGGAAAAAGGAAAAAAGAAACTTCTTCTATTAGAATAGGAAGAGTTATTCTCTTCATGGGGTCTTTCATGGAATGGTACATTTGGGCCTTCCATGTTCTTTTCCACCAACCACACATATCTCTGTGTAATCAACTCTGTTTCACAAGAAAAGTGCTTCCAGTCTTGAAATCTGGTTTCAAACACTTATTAGTGAGAACACATTCATGTTGCTTTTCAAAGGGCACTCTTACAGATATTTTCACAACTGTATCATCTTTTGGTAATATTCTTACCGATCTGGGGCTCTCATGTGAATGCAGATGCCCAAGGACATTTACATGCATAAGGTATGCATGTAAGCATAAGCTTCTAATTTATGCCTTTGGGCTGATATAAGTGAGAAACTGAAGCAAAAATCTTTGCTTGAATTTCTTAATAAGGTTCAGAGGGATTTTAGTAATAAATGATATTGTGAATGCAAAACAAAAAAAATCCCCAAAAGTTCTTTTTGAGTAGCTTCTTTGTCATTGATATGAACTTTACCACAGGGGGTAGATACGCAGAAGTGGAAAATTCATAGTACATTGCCCTCTCTGCTGGAACTATTGTTTTTCATTATATAAATAACTGAAATGAACTGTTGAAAGATTGGGTGAGTAGAGAAGGATATCTTTGTCTTTTAATGTAATCCTTTTTCCTTTAGTTCCTGTTGCACATCAAAACTCTGTAGGTTAAAATCCTTTCTGAACCTCTTCCCAGAAACATCAATGAAAATTTGCTTTTAAGCGCCTTGGCCACCCCAGCTGTGGAATACAGAAGAAGTTTGCTGCAATTCATATGCTCTAACATCTTATGCTAATTAATCCCAACCCCAAACAAAGCTAAGGGGAGAGAGAGGAGGAGGAGAAGCAATGAGATAATAAAACTAATGCTTATGCAATTAGAAAAGAATATTCCTCGGTGGTTAGCAGGGTGAGCATACAGCTCATTTTTATCTCCTCTCTTTTGCTTCTCTGTTTTATCTATCTTCTAATTTCTTCCAGTAATCCTGGAGGGAGGAGCACAGCACAAGGTAAACCCTATGCTCCTAGAGGAATATTTCATTATGCCATGGTATGGTATGATACATGCCTATCTCAGTCAGGAAACTCGTAGCCAGAAACTTGTTTTGATGCAAACAAATGTGGGAATGATCAAACCCAACCATATCTGGGAGTCTTCCCTGGGAAGGAAAAATTAAATTCCTGCACTTACTGTTTTTTCACTTTTACAGACCCAACTGACTCTGAATGTGAAATCACAAAAGTTCATACTAGAGTAGACAGCATAAGCCTAGAAGATCAAACTAATTTTCCTGTGCCTCAGGGAGACTCCTCAACACCCTGTCTTCACAGTAATCCCATCCTGATCTCCTTCCTTCCTCCACCCTTTATGTAGGGATTTAAGGGTGTTTAGGTAGCTTATAAACACTCAGGCAATAAAATATAACTGTAAAAGCTTTCAGCACTGAAATTGTTATAGTTCCTTCTTATTGCAAACCCCTCCAAGGCACCATATCTGCAACCTTGTGTAATATATCTCACCTGGTTAAAAAATGTGGTGACATCCTGTGTGAATGAAGGGTCACTTGTCTTAAGGATGGAGGAAACCTGTGTACCAGAATTTTAAATAACTCATGGCAGAATTGTGTAACAATTTGAATTTTGAGTACTTCATTTTGAATCAGACAATCCAAGAAGGAAGTCTAGTCAGGCTTTCTTGGCACTGTGTAGGTGGGATACACTCTAACTGGAAAGTTCCTACCCCAAACACCCTGATGCAGACCCAGTGTTCTCAGCCTGTGAGTGTGGTGGATGGAGCACGGGGTCCCGACTACAGCTGCTGGCACTGCAGCACAGCACTTAAAAACCAGTTGGAGCAGGTCTCCTCTGCATAGCTCTGCTCAGTCCTGGTGTGCCACCCCCATCACAGCGGGTGGAAACAAGAACTAACACTGAATTGAAGAAGCAAGTGGACAGGAGGGATTTTTGCCATGCAATTTTTGGGAACACAGCACACCTTGTTTCTTCTATCTTGCAAGCAACAGACAAGACATTTTCAAATATAAGGGACTTCAAATGTCAGATGACATCAAGGGTGAGACTGTGAAGGCAAATTAACTGTTTTGGTAAATGCAATCTAAATACCAAAACCAAATTACAGCTTCCTTGTCATGGCAGTTCTGCTGTGTGATGGGAAAGCAGCACAAAATCCTGCAATGTGAGCAGAGGATGTGCATTTTCTCACTGCACTTGAGGCACAGGCACACCCTGAGACCTGACTGGGCAACAGGGTGCTATTAGGTGTGGTTAACCAAGATATGAGCGAAAGCTGTGATAAAAGTGGAGGGCAGTTGAACTGGATGCAAACAAAAACCCAAACAAATTCTTGATGTTTTCTTTAATTACTGCTCTTGTCTTCCATCTCAAGGAAAAAATAGATGGTGCCAAGTCCTACAAGAGGAGGTCTGCTACAGAAGCAAGCTATCTGGTCCTTCACATCCCATCTATTCTCTGGTACCGGCCTGTTTCTTTTGGGCATCACTGGATTATTCAAGTTGTGATCTGGAGACCTGCCTTCTCCTCTACCACCAATTTGAAATTACTAATACTTTATTTTACTTTAGAAAGAAAATCTTTCACAAGAGCTGAGATGAAGATTTTTTAATTACTCAACCAAGCTATACAAATAATAACTAATTTCTGCAATGCTCTGATGAGGTAGGCAACTATGTTGTCCTTTCAGACAGGCGGAGACCTTACGTTTGAATTGGCCATAGACCAGAGGAGATTTTTGAATTGAGGTGAAATTTTGCAAAAAGATGTCGTTTGATCAGATACAGGTTTTCATTTTCCATTTTTGTCTCATCAAGAATCCAGGCTTGGAAGAATATCCCTTGGCTGAGTTACCAGAATATGTTCATAAATGATTCACTTGAACCTTTTGCAGTCAAAAATGACACTGAGAGTACCATAGAAATAAATTTTTGAGGGTAGATGAGTCACCTAGGTTTCATTACAAGTAATGACAAAAGCTGATTCTGTTACTCACACGAGTTTTATCTTCATTGCCTAAAATGCTTTTGCTATGTAGTGATCTGTCTGGGTTGCTCCAGCTACGTTTCCAGTTTAGGGTCTTGTCATAGCTGAGAGAGTGTGGTTTGGTTGTGTTGAAACAGTGTAAACCTGAAGTGAACAGCACCCCTGGTAGGTGCAGGCCCTCAGTAATCCAAAATTGGCTTGTGGTCTGAAACAGGTTTTGTATCTCTTCCAGAATCTGCCACCTACAACAGCTCAATTATCTTACGAATGACTCACTGAGTTCTTGTGGCAGTGAGCTCCTGTCCTAATTAAGGGAACAACCACCTGAGCTTTTTCCTTGCGCAGCTTTCCTGTTCCCCTTTTATCTCCTCTCTGCCATTCCATAACTTACTTCACTGTGACCTGTCCCCAGCTGCTTGTGCCCATGTTTACCTTCCCCAGTCATCACATATGCATGCTCAACATCACTTTGCACCCCTTCTGCATGATTTTAGGTGACCAGAAGGGTTCACAGAGCCCCAGGGGTAGCAACGTGGGGGTTACAGAGCAGCAGCACTATGAAAAAAAATTGGTTTTTCTCCATAATGACTTCTTGCTCAACCTCTGATCTTTGGGCCACAGGTAATCTCTCACTGGAGATGTCAGACTGTACTTGCTGATGGTGAAGGTTATTAGCCTTGCTATTTGATCTCTGAGTACCCTGGGATAGCCAGAGTGTTCATCCCTGAGCGCAGCCTATTCTGACATTCAATTACCACTACCACTACTCTCCTTAACTTCAAATAAAGTCATGAGGAGATATGGAAACTTCTGTAACTTGTCCTGCATAACACAATATCTGGGTCCTGTAAAGTACTTCTTACACTATCCTCACAAGAACTCCAGTTCATTGAAGAAAAAATCTTGAGAGAGGCATCACATAGGACAACTGAACTAATTTATCTGGTTTTGCTGCAACTGCCTCAACAAAAATGCTGATTTAATAAACACTCTTTGCTCCTGCTGGCTGGATTCAGTGTTTACCACAAATTCTATTTACCTCTAAAATGCACGATGACTACCAATCAGGCTCAGGGAGAGGCACATTTTTCAATAATAGATTGGTGTCTGAACATGTCAGCAACTCATGTCATACCTAAATCTGGTAATGCTAACGCTGAAAACAAAGGTTCGGTTTGTAAGTTCAGAGAACTTAGCTAAGACAGCAGGAGCACATCAACCAAATACATCGCTGCCACATTAGACAAAAGATCATTGACTCTTGGAAGGTGTTTTTCTCCAGTATTGCAGGTTCTTTCCATTAATGTGTTTATTAATTTTGTTTTCAAGTGCATTCTCACACATGTGCTGCCAACACCTGGGCATCCCTGTGACTGTGCACTTTCTCCAAGAGCTCTCTCTGGACATTAGGTCCAGAGTCACACGTGATACTGAGGGCATCAGACATGGGAAAGGATTACAGAACCCTGATTCTCATTGTCAGCAGCTTTCGTCCTGGCCAGAGGATAAATGGAAAGCAGCACACAAAATTGCTGTGAGTAATGACGAGCAGCAAAAAGTGAGATAACTGAAGTATTATGGAAGAGACAGAAATCCCATTTCAATCACGTGTATAAAAGATAGTTATGCTATTTAGGTTTGATAGGGCCAGGTTTGTGCGGGGGTACATCAACAGAATGTGGTATTCTTGTGGCTTTAGCCATTTACACAGATCTAATTTGGCTCGGGCCAGAAAACTGAGGAGCTTTGGTTTTTGCTTAAAAAATAGGAAGTCTGAAATTTCCATGCTGAAAAGAGTGAGAAGGAAACCATCTCACTTAAAAAGAGAACATAGACAAGAGGGTCCAAACAATAAACTGGAAATTACTCTGGACAGAAATTGGCTGAATGTGATGGTCACAGGAATATATCTCCATGCATTTACCATGATTCAAGAAGCTTCTTGGACAAACAGATTAATGAAAAAATAGCTTTATCTCCCAAATCAAGCTATGTTTTAAATGTTTTAAATATTTAATCAAATAATTATCAGCCTAAGAGGAGAGGTAAGGATTTCAGTTTGTGCCTCGTGTCTCAGGAGAATGCTTTAATCGTTAAGTACTGGTTGGTGTGAATCTCACTCACTTTCCACTCCTAGAATCTATTCTGGGCTTAGTAAGCCTTCTGGATCAATATACCAAGTTAATTGATCCTTTTCATGGAAAGGTTCTGCTTCACCTTACCAACATTTTCTCATGGGAAAGATAAAATATCTCCACATCAATATCACTTCATACACTGTGCATGAAAATGCCATCTATTTTAGCAGCCTATTTTAGCAGAGATATTTGGGTAGACCACAGTAATTTTATTTTTTTTTTCCCAAATGCTCTTTCTGATTTTACTTAGATGCTATACACATGGGGTGGCTGAGAAATTATTTTTGCTATATTTCTCCTCTAGATAGATTTATTTTTTCCAGGTCTGAGCCACTGCTGAATTGAGATGAGCATCAAAGCCTAGAAAATACTGAAATTTTGTCCCTACAAGAGGAAGATAAATCTATTAAAAAAAAA
>VWZN01001878.1:90724-129956 GCA_013396955.1 Regulus satrapa
AAACAAACAAAAAACCAAACAAAAAAACAAACAAAAATAAAAAAAACAAGCCTAAAATATCAGAAAATCTCTTAAATTACCAGTATAGCGTTCTGATGAGTGCACCTGACTTACCATGATATTGGGAAATGACAAGCAGGAACAGA
Source organism: Regulus satrapa (assembly GCA_013396955.1). Lineage (NCBI taxonomy): Eukaryota > Metazoa > Chordata > Aves > Passeriformes > Regulidae > Regulus > Regulus satrapa. The sequence goes on from VWZN01001878.1 coordinate 90,871, forward strand.
AAGTGTCATCACTCTATCATAAGTGATCCTACTGTATTATGAGCTCTGCTTTAGGTTTTGTCACATCAACCAAACCACATACTGGATGCTTTCTAAGACACAAACAAAAGTAAGAGCAACATAAATCCGATGGTGGTCTTGATGTGGCATTCATCAATAATAGGTAGGATGTCCAAAAAGATGACTTCCCCATGCCACCAACAAATACAAAGTTTTCCCTTCTACTTATGTTTTTAATCGTGGTGCCCAGAAGGCGGTTCCATGATCTAAAAGAAGAGACTTGGGGATACTGGGGATAACAGCTGGTGGGCACAGGTTATAAGGAGCATGAAAAAGAAGAGAGGAAAATAACTTTGAAAAATAGTCGAATATTTTGAGCAGCCAAAGTGCAAGTATGCCTGGAAGAATAGTAAAAGTAATAAAGAACTGCAGAGATGTAGGCTTTGGAGTAAGCTCTAAAATCCTCTTTTTCTAAAGCAGATAAAGTGCTTGAAGCTGGTATTTCACAATATCTTTGCAGCTCTCAGTCTCAGATCTCAGGAGCTGAAGGAAGGTATTTATTTCCATATAAAATGGATGCAGCTGATGGGAATGCAGTAAATAAGGAGTAGCCGCTCAGCCATGTGGAGGCACTGCTGGTCAGGCATCAAAAAAAATTAAAACAGACTGTTCAGCACCTATTCAAGAATAGAAGTCAGGATTACTTCTTACATAGAAATCAACGCTCAGACATTTCAACTCTGCAGCTGTGGCAAATGATGCAGAATTAAAATGTGCTTGTAGAAAAACTATTAACAATTACCAACCATGTCAAAGCTTTTTCTCTCCCCTTCTCTTTCAGGAATTGTTCTTAATTAGACTAAATTTCAAATGTGGTTACTATTTAATAAGAATCTTCAAAAGAAAGCAGACATAAATTGACAAAGATTGTAAAGAAAAGCCTAATTACTTTACGTTTAATCCTTTGTGCTGAATAAACTGATGTTTTCTCAAATTTCATAACTTGTTTTAGAAAAGATAATTGTCTGAGAATGAGTATCTGCAGACAAACAGGAATACAAAGTTTGGTATTAATGCACCCATGCCCAGTCAAGCTTTCATTCTCAGCCCCTCAGAGAGGGTACATTAGTGCAGGAAAATAAGCAAATCCTGTGGTAGCCAGAGTCCATTACAGACCTGTAAGTATTTACCATGTGTCCCTTTTTGCACACTTTCCCAATAATGCAAGTGCAGAGCATTTGTATGTGCTGGCCTTTACTTCTATGGAAAAGATGATGCCTACCGTGCTCTTGCTGCCCATATACAAATTACTTAAAGTTCTTCAAACAGGTGTGGATTGGAGCTTTACTGACTAAAGTTCACAGAACAGTGAAGAAAAGCCATTTCCCCTGGAGACACTTTGATCAAAGGAAGCCCATGAGATACAGTCCTGAGGGTTACAGAAGAGGGACAGCTTCTGTCACAGGAATACAGCCTAAGGCAAGTGGATTTACAAGAATCAGAAAGAGAGAAGGGGAAAAAAAAAGATAAGAGACATGTCAGGAGTTAATTTTAACTACCAATGTAAGAAGTGGCAGAGAAGAGTAGAACATCCATGAGAAGTCAGAAAAACTCGGAAGAAATATAAACTGGCAAGGTAGAGAAGAAGACAAGCACAGAAAGTTAATTGGAGGCTTTGAAGGTATGTTGAATGTTAGAGAGAGAAAGGGAAACTAGTTTGTGGGCCTAAAATTACCCATGAAGTGAAATGGAAAAATCAGTGATGGGAAAGTAAATAAATCCTTGATGCAGTTCAGATATCTGAGGGATAAAGAAAGGAAAGGCTGCAGGTTGCAAAAATGCATGTTCACTCATGTTTCTTTGTGTATATGGTTTTTGGTTTTTTTCTTCTTTCTAAATAATCTAGGTGGGGAGGGCTGTTACTATTTGATAGTTCAATGTTCTTAGACTCCACATGACTTGCTCAAAGGTGCCAGAATCCTCCACATTCCTGACCCTGCTGAGAGTCTGACTTGTGGCACCACACGAGAAGTTGGTGTTTGTATCCCTGCTGTCAAAACCTTGTCACATAAACCCACCACTAACTTGCATAGCTACTGTGCACCAGTGCAGCTGATGCAACACTTCCAGAAAACCAGAACTGGAGCCCAGCAAGTAGCAGCTGCACAGCACACATGCTGTATTAGGTCCTAAGAGTAGTCAAAGTGGAAACTGGGATTGTTTTGATCACAAGTAAAGCATTACAGGTATTGCCTCATGTGTATTTGAAGCACTCTGACACTACTGGTTACATAATAATTGGGGTAAAAACCAAAAAGCATCACCGTGTGCATGTGTCTCACTGTCTGCCCCAAGCGGTGGGGCACAGTAATTAGGATTCTTTGAGGAGCTCAAAATTTTGACTTGTTAACTTGGCTTGCAGAGACAGGCAGTTGAGTGTAAGAGAAATTATGATGACAAAATACAGGAGGAGAAAAGTACACATTAGTCATAAGGTAAGACAAATTATGTCTGTCAACTTGATGGTTTTCTTTGCTTTCTTACATATATATATATATATATGTATATATACACACACACACACACACATATATATATATATATACATATATATGTATACATAGATATAGAAGTAACCTCTGAAATGCTTAGTTATAATTCAACAATTTATAAGAAAGTTTCTTCCCTGGTACTTTGCATGTTTTATTCCCAAGACAAGAGAAAAGAGGTAGAAACAAAACTGTTCTCAATACAAATCTGATCAGCCCCTTCAGTTTCTTTGTTATGATAATTGGTAATTACAGGGGGGGAAAAAAAATCTTCATTTAACATGAAGATTGCTTCAAATGCCTTCCCTACACATGATCTGTCACAGCCCACCTATAGATGACATCTGTACTGAAGGTTAGAGCAGGTCACATGAATTCTCTGAGCTGCTACCAGCCACTGCTCTCTGCTTCCCCATTCCCCAGCACCTAGGGAAGCAACTAGGGCAGTACCAAGATCTGGATATTTTAATTAGGCTTCAACATGAGGCAGCTATTTGAGATAGTGCATTTCCCTCCCTGTTTAGCCCAGTGGATGGAAATTTACATGGTGCCAGTCAATCCAAGGAAAGCTTTGGGCCAAAATCCGAAGTTTCAAGAGGATTAACCCACTCTAAGACTCAATGCCTAGTCATTCTCTGCCTGGGCCAGACATGGCCTTGCTCCCTGAGGATGATTGTGCTGGGTCACTGCACACCCACCCTCATGAGCTGAACCTTTCCAGCAAAAATCCTACCCAGCTTCGTGGCCATCTGCTGCACTACATTGGGAGGCATCCGGAGTGATGACAGGTGAGTCCTATCCTTTGAAGTCAGCTTCTGTGCATGTCACAGAATCACAGAATAGTCAGAGTTGGAAGGGACACACAAGGATCATCGATTCCAATGCTTAAGTGAATAGCCAGTACAGGGATCAAACCCACTATCTTGGTGTTATTAGCAACCCTAAAAGGCACTCAGTTTCCAAGGAGCAGTTTTTGACCAGCGTTAGGTTATGGCACTCACAGTAACCACCAAATCCAGACTTGGATTTCATAACCAGTTTCTGTTTACATCCTGGCTTGAACGCTTGGTCTGCGTTATGAGGTTCACTGTGGGCTTCCCATCCCGGGTACTGACACTGCCCCAGCCTAGAGGCCAGTTTTCCTGGCAGTCTGTGGCAGATAGGCTTTGCTCCCAGCAATGTGGGGGAACTGCTCTGAGGAGTCCCCAGGGCTCTGGTGCCAGTGGGGAGGGTGATGGGAAATGACAAAGGTCTGACTAAGGACAGTTAGACCTACTTCCCCAGCTGCCTGATTATCTGGTTGCCTTCCTGGCTGTGTCCCCTTGCCTACACATAAACACACAGAAGAGCAGCCTTTCCGAGTTCACAGTTCTGCTCTGCACAACTTGCATTCATTTATTCTTTTTCCTGAAGCAAACATGTGACATCTGTGATGGGGAGATTAGATTTGGATAAATTAGATGCAGTATCAGGCAATTTTCAGAGCAGAACAAAATATTTTTTGACTGGTCCTAGAAGAGGCAAAAATATTCATATTTCAGGAAAGTATTTGCTAACACTGCTGAAAGAGGTTGCAGTTTAATTCAGGGGTAGCCTTGTCTCTTTGTTTCCTTCTGAATGCTTTGGGAGCTTGCTTTCTAATCTTGACTAGATACATGTACTTATGTATGCCCATTTTATACTGCTGTGCTCTTGTGAATTTTTCTGAAGTATTATTAAAAAAAGGAAACAGAAAAACCCATTGATGCAAAAGAAATTTCCAGCTGAATCTAGATGCATGATAGTGTGTACAGGTGTGCTAAAATAAATACACAACCTCTCAGAAAATGTACATCTGCCATTCATGCACAGTCTATGGTACACTGCTAACAAATCTGCCAACAGGTAATCAGTGAAAAATGTTGGAGACTACTGAACTTCAAATAAATATATTCCACTGTTATCCAGGGAATGTGTGAACACAAATGTAGTCATATATTCTACAATACAATTTTATGGGACATTGTCTTTATCAATAAAACCTTTAAATGTAAAGGTAGAAGGAACTGACTGTTGTGTATTCAGAAAAAAATACCTAGCAATCATGCCCTACCAACGGGAGATACTATTGTTTGGAACAAAGCAAAATCAGCTTCAAACCTTGCTTCCGTTAAGAAGCTGAGCTGTATTCTATATAGATAACGTGAAAAGATCTGACAAAATCTGTTGTCTGGGCTTTCTGGCTTGCAGCAAGCACTTCTTTGTCATTTATTGGTAATTTCTCAGTGTAATGGAGTTAAACTGGAATTACATTGGTATTATCACTAACGATTTTCAATCTGGTTTGCTTTATGAGACTTTTAAAGAGTTGTTTTGCTGTTCCTATTACTTCTTTCCTTTATAGTAAAGCCAGTTACAGGATTGCCTTCTCACACTACAGATTTTGTATATGCTGTGTTTGTATAATACGTTTCATCAGAACAAAGTAATGACTTGGAGTAAAGGAACTCATATGGGAATTTCCTTGAATGTACACTGCCCATGAAAATATGCTCTCTATATTTAAAATAATTTTTATTCCATAGAACCACAGCAGTTTTAAACTCTGAGTCATGTGTTCCCCATTTTTTTAGCTCTTGGCCATTTGAGCCCCAGATCAGAGAAACCACCACCTGTATACTCAAGAATTTATTCCCTTGGCACTGAACTGCCAAGGTTTTTGCTGGAGCCAAGGCACTCACTGTGGATGGGGAACTCCCAAGAAAGATATCAGTATTTTCCACAGGAATAAACCTTAGATCTTTCAGCTGCAGTTAGGAAACCAGGAGGAGTGTGCAAGCAATCTCCAACCAGGAGCTTTCCTTGGGAACCTGATTTCCATGTCTGTGTCTCCTTCCTCTCTCCAGGGTTGTACCCGATACCCCATCATTCCTATATTTTTTTGAAATACCAAGAGCCCAGCCCACTCGGAAGGGGCAGGCAGATGTTGCTGTGCCGTGTCTGCAGAGGCTCAGAGGCGCTGGACAGGAACCCTCTGCCTGCACTAGCCAGCTCACAGGAATGCTGGCAGCAACTCTGGGGCTTTTGGAGGGCAATGTGTGCCCTCCTGCTTCTCTCCAAGAGTTCCCTGCTGGCCGTACAGCAGCCCCATTTCTGTGTGTTTGCTCCCTAGATTTGCAACATACAGGCTTCGATCCCTGTGGGCCTTGGCTATGTTATCTGTGCAAAGGTTTATGATGTTTTTAAGGTATAAACAAATGCCATGCATTAAATCATTACTTTTATAGACTCATTTAGTGCAAAATCACATTCACACCTAATTTCACAGATCCCAAAGCTCCAGAGAAATCAGGATCATTTGTTCCTAACCAGGCGGATATAACTGAGAACAGCAATAGAGGACAGCTGCGAGGAGTTATCCAGGTGTATCTTAAAGCCAGTTTACAGGTCAATAAATACAGGTATATTCATTATAGCTGTATCCAGAGGCTACACAGAGAGGAGTTCATGATTGCAGCCCATAAAGCTTCCTAATGTTATTCAAGAAGGATAACACTGAAATCAATGCTTCTGCCCACCGTGAAGAAGTGCATAATGAAAGACAGAAGAAAGCCACTGCCTTTGCTCAGAGACAATTTGTACTTTCTAAGTGGATTCTGAACAGATACAGTGAACCAGCTCATGCCAATGTGAGCAGAGTTAATACACAATACAACAGTATTCGTTTAGCTTGGGAGAACTGGAAGTGGAGGTGAACAAAGCAGCAGAAGAGTTTGCTGGGAACCTGAATGTCTTGTCTACAATGACAATCCTGCCATTTTATCAAAGGGCAAAATTCCTTCTAAACTGGAACCAGGATATAAGAAAACTCACATTTTGCATTATCCAGAATTTCTGGGAAATGTTGACTTGGTACTTAATAATTTTCTCACAAGTCATGTGAGAGCTATTTATTTCATCGTGATAAAGACCTTTCTCTTTCTTTATGTTTGTGGTTAGTTTAATTTGCAGCTATGCCATATGAAATGCAATGTAAATTCTCATCAATCATTCAGTGAGAATCTCTTCTACCTTGACATTGTGACTTGTTGCAAACAGTGTCTACTTAAGAAATCATCATATAACCAAAGGCTGTAGAGCAAGAGCTACACTTGGGGCTTTCTGTGTAGTTTATAGTCAGAAAGGAATCCTGCACTTTTTAGATTGCAGTTTGGAAGGTCAGATTATTCCTCTGTTGGTGCACATCTTGGGAGAGATAGAAAAGACTTATTGGAATACCCTCTGTCCTCTTCATTTTCATCAGCATTAATTTGCAGCTTCCTTGGTCCCTTTTGCTCCTATATTTTCTTGTTAATGAGCATGGAGAGAACTGGTCCACTATGAAATACCTGTAAGCTACAGGTGAAGGTATATCAATATGAATAGGTTTAAAGAAGACAGCAAGAAAAGCTCAAGTTCTACTCCCACTCTTCCCATACCTTAAAATCATAAGAAATTTGACAGCATTGTCATTGGGACTAAAAAGTAACTTTGTTTCTGTGAGATGAATGAGGCCAGGCTGTATATATGGCTGGCATATCCCCATATATAAAAAATGCCCCAAAAGACCAACAGGATCATTCCTGCCACACAGCTTTCAAAATCTGAGTCTCTGCTGGAAGGGGAGCACTAGTGAGGTGCATCAGAAAATCTCAGCAAATGGGTTTGCCATGCAGAATTCACTGTATTTCCCATTCAATTGATTTCAAGTGTCTCATAATGGACAACAGTACATTACAAAAAATAAATTTCTTTTTTATTTCTTTATACAAATATATACAAATATATATTTATGTCTGTGTTTATAGAAACTAAATTTAGAGCAGTTTTGACAATAATTCATTGCATTTTTGCCCTTCATCCCTTTAATTTTAAATCAATGTATCTCTTGGGATTTCTCTGAGTTCACCTTGAGTTAGTTGCTTAACATGGGGCTGGAATGCTGTTTGAGATGTTTTGTGCTCTCCCACCTGGCCTCCAGTGGCTGGCCCAGGGACCTGACAGTGCTGTGCAAATTCCTCTGCAACCTGAGGGTGTGCAACATGGTGATGCACACCTAAAGAGCTGAATGTCAGTTTGCAACCCTTTCATTTAGGGAAATATGGAGGGAGAGAAGCCTGAGATGGTGACATGGAAATTCATGTTTCTAACTGCTGCTGCCAACATTGCTGCTCTTGCAGCCTGGCAGCTTCTTTTTAAGAGCTGCTGCAGGATGGATTTGCTTTTTCCCTCTGATTACACTGCTGTTAAAGCTGCCTGGCAGGAGCAGCAGCCCTTCTGTTTCCTGACTGAGCGTGCTTGTGTGGGGTTGGATTAAGTGAGGCTCCCCGTGGGAATGGCTTCTATGTGTTCCTGGTTCCCTTCCCAGCCTGGTTTCTCTCCATGCTGCAGACATGGAGATCCAGGTGCTGAGGAGTGGAATTATATGCAGTGCATCCCTGCAGTCTATGCAGAGCAGGATTTAGGATGTTTAATGGGGGCAAAAAGCCTCGTCTCTCCAGCTCACCAGCTGCAGTGTTGCCTGGGCAGGAAATGCTGTTCTGGTTGCCCAGAGCCCACCACTCAGGATGACTCCCCAGTCCTAACCCATCTCCACCACCTTGCTTTTTTCTCTTGTTCACTTGTTTCCCATTTGCTACTTAGGATGAAGCTGCATTTTTTCCACTTAATTTGAGAAAGCCCGATGCTTCAGAAACACTTGTGTACCAGAAGAACGTGGCCCCTTTCTCTTTACTTACATGAGGTAATTAACACTGGCAGAAAGGACCTCCCAAATATTTTGGGTACAGATATGAAGGTGTATGAATCATGGGACTTGTCAAGCTGGTTATAACCTCTGCTCCCACTTCTGCCATTTTCTGAGTCCAGTGATGAGGCATTCCAGTGATGCTGGTGCTCCTTTCCAAACAGGAAAATGATTCTTAGCCTCCTCGGAAGGGGACTATTTTGTGCCCTGAAACATGAAACCTTAATTCCTCCTACAACCACATTTAATTTCTGTGAACAGTTGAGCCTTCTTCGATATTTTTTGAACCTGGAAAAAAGGGAGAATTATTAGAAGTAAAATATGTTATTAAATGAGAGCTGACATGTGTCAGGCTTATTGATGGGAACTTGCATAAAATGTGATATTACTTCATTCCTACCTTAATTGAAGATATTTTCAGCCTAAGTGATGTGTAACTGCTCAGTGATTTAGCTCTCTTTTATGAATAATTATATTACATGTATTCTCTCTGGGTATTTCCATTGATACATAGGATAAATGTCTCTCAGAATAGCCTGTAAAGGGGTCAGGTAGATCTCACTTCATTGAATCCCTTTGAAAATAGCATATTTTGCCTTCTTAAAATCAATGGTTAAATTAATAAATACAATGAGAAACCTTTCAAACGAGAGGAATATTCCCTCTGCTTATGATCTAATTCCCTGGACACCCACTTACTAAAGATTTGACAGGAGTAACATGAAGCTACAGCATTCACTATGTGGTTCATTTTTTATCAAACAAGACAGAAAGAATGAAGCCTTGTCTGTGTTTGAAAGCTGTATCATGTTTCTGCCATTTCTTTAGGCATTCTTACAGAAACCTTTCAGTTCTCCCTTTCTCATCTTTTGCAGGCTATTGTATTAGCAACATCTTTTCAGTGATTAACAAAATAATGGTGATTTTTGCATGAAGCATAGGAAGAGCCTCATTCTAATCTGTGTACCCATGAAATAACAAATTTCAAACTGTGATGAAAAGAGAAATAATTATAAACACTTCATAAAATAAAGAAATCTTCAAGAGATATATTTGATATTAAATACCACACAGAAAATTGCTCAGGCAACAGGCCAAGATGAGATTTACTTGATCTTCTTTAAGAGATTTTTAGTGTAAATTTAAATTCAAATAATAAAAAACACTTTGACAAACCTTTACATTATTGCCATAATCTACACCTCGACTAAATAAAATAATAGACAGGAAAGCTGCCGGCATTCAAGCCAGGAGTATGCAAATGCCATATTCTGCAGCTCACTGATAGCAGCTGGAGAGCTGAATCTAACAGCATGACTTCAAAGCTTTCCTAGGAAATAATTAAACACTTAATGATTTTAAAGTTCCAAGATAGGCCTAATGCCAAGTTGTTGTTTAAATTAATTTACCTAGCAAAAGATCAACACATACGTCTGGAAGATGCTTACCTCTGCGTGTGTCTTTGCAGCTCTGCTAGGGTGAGGAGTAGAATAAGAAATGCAGTGAAGCATGGATCTTGTCCCAGGACACTGGGGTAAGCTGGGTAGGTAGTTGGTTCTGGACGAGCAGAAAAATCCACCTTTCAGATGACTACCTTTGATATAATTTATTTGCTGCCAAATGGGTCTCCTTCCAAGGCAAACTTTGGAGGGCATCTTTCTTCAAAATGCCACAGAAGACTCAGACTTGCTTGTGGCAACAAAGCAGTGGCTTTTGTTGAAGGAACTTCTATGTGATGTTGGTGTTTCAGTACCAGCTAAGTTGGCTTCTGTCAGCTTGAAGTAGAGAGGGAGATCAACCAGCAAAGCCACAATAAGACACATACAGAACTCCCTCTCTGTCCCATTTGTTAGAGTGGTGAGGGCACCCCTTGAAATGATGAGGCAGCCCAATTTTAACACAAAAACACAATGCTGTTTTAACACAATGCTGTTTTACACCATTTCTAACTGAAATGTGGCCTTCAGCACCATGGTATGTGCATCTGCATTACCTGAGGCCAAGGTTGTCATGTGCTCCCCTTGCTTCTGCTCACTTGCCATGCCTCAGGCAAACTTCATTTGCACCACCTCTGGGTATCTGCACTACATTTGGCATGAGTCTCCTCCTTTGCTCATCATCTCTTTTGGTCCTAAGACTTGCTGTAACCTTGTCCGCCCTTCTAAGGGTCAAGCTGGAAATATGCTGAAGGGTTACTGCAAAGTGGTTCAAAGGGCCAAGGACAAAATAGAACTTGACTTGTGGATTAATAGGAATTTTCAGCCCTCAGGTTTCTGAATTTAAATATGTGGCCTCAAAAGGCTGTAAGATAAGTTCGTGAAAAGCGCTGTGTGGAAATGTTTAAGAGCCTTACAGCATGAAAAGGGGAAAGAGAAACTCAACCAGCCTGGTCTTGCAGAGGGTTTAATCCTTCTTTATAAATTAGCCTCTTTGTACCAACAAAGCATGTTTGATCAGGTTCCAAATCATGGTAGTGATTTGTGCCAGCTGGGAAGCTGAAGAGTAGAGGAATGTTAGATATTTAAATATTTTAACAGTCCTTCATCTGGGCTAATATTTTATTAGCAGCAAATACACCTTTCTGCTAAGGAGTCTACAACTACTGCTCACCATACTGAGGTATAGGTACCTTTGCCTTGCACAAAGGCAGTATGAAAGACAAGAATTGAGGGAACAATTAGTGCCACTCATATATCTTTCCTAAGGGTGCCCCAAATGCATCCATACTGATGAGCGTTTGCATTCTCTGTGCCTTGATTTGCAAGCCTGAGTCTCACAGATCAGCTTTTTTTCCATTCACATTGCTTACATACCAGTTTCTGCATATCTGCATCATCCAAGCCATACCAGATCCCTGGGTCTGTGTCTGATCAGGATGGCAGCTGGCAGGTCAGTAGGACAGAGAGGATTGCAACACTCTCTAAAAACTGCTCTAACCTGGTTCTGACTAAGTGGTTGCCAGTTGGGACAGGCCTGCCTGTGACCTCTCTTCCTGTACTCACCAGCAAATGTTTCATGGTTGGGGTTATTGGCCTCTCCTTCTGCAGTCAGCTGTGGCAAGAACACCACCAGGTCTTTGAGAAGAGCAGGCACGGATATTGTCATGCAGCCAGACCTAGGACCTTGGAAGATGGTTAGTTCAGTGCTCAGAGTGCAACAGCTAGAGCAGGATGCAGGAGCAGACTCTGTTCTATGCTGCCAACTGATCCAGCCATGAGCAGCCATGTTCACTATATAAATGCCTGTGTTGATAATTCTTTTAAAACCCCAAGGCAGCTTCTCTGAGCAGCTGCCTCTGGAAAGTGCATCAGTGAAGTGGTAGTATAGAGGTGAGCTGGTAGGCTGGGAGCACGGGGAAGCTGCAATGATAATTAAACCATCCACATGAAAAACCGATATATTAAAGTACTGATATGTTAGACTAAACTTTGTGGGAATTTACCTGACTGTGTGATGCTACCCAGTCCTGAAACTTTTTTTAAAAATGTATTTTTTCTTATATCTAGCTAAAAAAATTCACCCAGTCTTGCTGCTTGGTCAACTATAGTGGACTATTTATTCTACCAAAAATACTAAAATTGCTTTCTCCCAGTATTTTGGTTGAGTTATTCTGCCAAGGAATACCTGGAATTCACATTAAATGTAGTATTTGAGGAGATGGTAGCGATTAGGACCACCCTGCTTTGTATTTTTCCTCTATTCTTTGATACTATATGTACTACTAAATTAATTTAAAAATTGGGGAGCCCTCCAGTGGCTAAAATTATAGAGCCTAAATTACCAGTGTATTAAAGAGGTATCCAAACATTGGATGGTGTCATCCAACTTCTTAAAAATCCATACAATTTTAATATAGAACTTCACAAAATGTTATCTTTCTACTGAAGGCACAATTTTTGAAAGATCAATCCAGTTAATTACCTGTGGAGATTTTTTCAAGAAAAATTTCCCTTTTTTTTTTTTAAATTTAGAAAATACTTACAAGTGCAACATACAAAATATCAACATCGAGCTCCTAGAGATTTCCTTTTAAAGGTAAATGCCAAGAATTTAAGAATACTCTGCATTTCTTAATACAATTGTTCTCCTACTCCTCAGACTCTTACTTGGTATCCTGTTTTTTATTTAAAAAACCAAACCAAACTAAACAAAACAAAACAAAAAAAACCCCCAAAAACAACACAAGACAACCACCCTCTGTCTATGTGTGGGAAAACACGACTCTTGACTCTGACAATCTCTATATTGATTTCTTAAAAGTCTGTATATTGCAGGTTTATCCAGAAAATGAGCCAAAACAGTGTTCTGTTAAGAGAGAAAAGTAACCCAGGTTTTCAGCTCAGCTGAGGTAAACAAAAAGTGTTGAGGGACCCTGCTCTGGATCTTCCTTGATCTCACTTCTAAAATGCTCATTGATTTCCATGAGGAGTGATTTGGACTAAAAATGCATGGGGAGATGTTGCAAAGAAAAATACAAATTTTTGTCCTTAAGACAGCTACTATCTTCTACTACCTTCTTTGGATTTCTTTTAGATCATGGAACTAAGCACAGAGGGAACATAAGTAAGACTCTTAGAGGAAATCTGTGGCAATTTCGTATGTGTCTCATTGCAACAAATTGGAAACCCAAGGCAAAACCAATTTAAGTCAATAGCTTCTGGCTCAGGCTCTTGGAGATGGATAAATGGATCAAACTAAGAAAAATGCTAAATATTCCTTTGAGCTGAGAGACAATCTTTGCCCAGGAGGTGACTTGCTGAACTGTTGGCCGGCTTTGCCAGTGGGCGGGGTGTTGATACCCAGCCCAAAGCCTGAGCTCCAAGTCAGCTGCGGCTTGTTGTCAGCTGCAAGACAGTCATGAAGCAGAGCCAGTCTGGTCACTAGCCCAGAAAGAGACTCCTGCCCTCTAATTAGCTGTGAATTGACGTTGCTGACTCGAAAGACCTCACGGTTTGTTTTTTTTTCCCTTCTTCTCAAATATTGCAACAGGTCTCCATCACCTTGCGGACTGCTCCACAGCTGACGGGTGATCTCAGGGCAGTCTGAGACCATATCCCAGAGCCAGCACAGTGGGATGGGTATCACAGGAGGGCGGTTCCATCACACAGGCTTACCTCAGGGTGCAATCACTGACCTTGGCAGTGCTGGCCACTGTGAGAAAGTTGGAGCATCAGCTTCAGCCTGATGGAAACACCCTGCTTCCCAAGGATGAAGATGGCCAAATTCTGCACTCCACTGTGACCTCTGCCCGGGAAGCACTGGCTGCTGCTGTTGGTGAAGGGTAATCCCAAAGCCCTCTTCTGACTGCCACAGCACTACAAGTACAAGAGGAGAAGGTGTATGGTGCAGCCATTCATCATCTACAGAAGCCTAAAAATAGCATGGGGTGCCTACAAATTGAAAATGGTCTGTGTCAAGAGCTGTCAAAAGCTGTGGTTGCCACAGGGATAATTGGTTTGTGCCAGCTGTAGTTGATGGGTACCAAGCTGATGAAAGGAGACAGGATTATATGCCTTCTGTTGTTTAATTAAGGATTTTCGAAATCTGTATAAACCGAAAGCTCTGGATGTTGAAAACCACCCAAATGCACCCCAATATTTGTAGACAGAATGGTAGGGAAACAGAGTTCATCCTAAAAAGTTCATGCACTCAAAAAATGCAATCCTTGTGCAGGAACAGGCCATTTGGCGATGCTCTTGCCCTTTATTTCCCATGGACCTGCTCCCTTCAGATTAATGCTTTTCAGAAGCTTCCCTTATCACAGGGGCTGCAATCTTTACTTAATACCCTGAGGGAGAGACATCTTGGGTTATTTTGCACAGTGCAAGTGACTGAAATACGACAGCAAACTGTTAACATGATCCCAAAACTGCTGGCTCCTGGCCCAAAATCTTTTCTACAGTCATTTCAAAGAAGGTGATTAATAGCATGTCAGAGAGCTGCTCTGGATACCAAACGCTACTTGAAGGACTGTAAATAGATAAAACTTAACAATCAACAACTGTGTACTGAAATAAGGCCAGGTACCCAAAGGGTTCTGGGAATCTCAGTTGTGATTTCTACTTTTATTGTTGTTAATGGTAGGTATCAAGAGGAGATGAATAGCTCTCAAATTAAATTTTCAGCTAATCTCATAGTAGGTGGCAAAAACTCTATCATAGAGGCAGCAACCTTATCTGGAGGATATAGTAATAAAATCCAACTTGAAAAACACAAGCTAATACACCCAGAAGAAATGAAGAAACACATGTAGCTGTTTGATGGGGCTGGAGGTGTTTAGAAAGTAGCAATGCTGGAAAAGTGCTGGGTGAGATGATGTGCAGCAAAGCCATGAAACTGGCTGTAAGCTCCCAGCATGGCATGGCAATTAGACTGGGCAGCCTGTAAAAGTAAAGCTCATTGTTGTGAGCCTGGGCAACATGAAAATGATGACATTCATTTCATAGGACTGGTCTGCTGGGGAAAAAAACCATTACTGTTATGCCAGAAAGTATCAAACTTCTGAGGAAAAACTGGTGACCTCAGAAGTCAGAAGTGTTTATCCTTCAAGCACCTCCCTCTCTGAATTGTCTCCCTGTCCCCCGCTTGCCCAGTTTTGCAGGGATCTGCTCCTGCAATCAACTCTGAACCAGAAAGAGCAGGGGTGGCACAACTATCCTCCCCTGCCAAAATCACTGTTGGGGGCTAGTGAGTGCCCTGTAGCCCAGGAGTGCTCTGGTTCTCAGCTGCAGAGGGGGTGGCCATCTTCAGAAGAGTGACTAGTATTGGATAAAAGACTGGTCTCAGCAACAGAGGTAGTGCTGGCACTTCATAAATGTAGTATTGCTCCGCAAAGGTCACACCTGTCCTCATCCCAAAAATCAGAGGATGGGAAAACATTCAGAGATGGTTTAACCAGAATATTCAGAAGTCTGGGATGGCTTTTACACCAGGAGCAGCTACAGACACCAGAACTCTCCAGCCCAGGAAAGCACATATGCAGGGACTGATGTGCTCTAGGTCCACCAAGCATCATGGAAGGATGGGTAGGGAGTGACTGTTGGCTATCCCACCAGGATGTTTGATGTCCCACCAGGATGCGGTGACACCAGAGAGTGGCTAGGGCAGAACTGGAAAAAGGAAACAACTGTGAACAGAGACAGGGTAAAATATTCACATTGGACCAGAAACAACTGTGTGAATTCACAATTATCCACTACAGCTTCTAAATACTAGAATAACTCTTTTGGATCAGGAGCTGCAAATTTTCAGAGGCTGGGAGATTATCCTGGGAAAACAGACCCAACCTGTTCTTGCACTCATGCTTGCATGTCCACCATGACTGTGGTCAGAGACTCAATACTGGGTCAAATTGAGAAATAGTCTGACTCACTATGACAATGTGTACGCGCCACAGGTTTCCCTGTGTATTTCCTCTTGCCGTAACACAAGACCTGAAACAGGCCAACCCTGATGTCTCACTTCGCTCTGCATTTATTGTGGCAGTGCATATATGATCAAGCTACACATTTCTGTGCCTTCAGTAACCATCTCTTTCAGTGGTCACTATTTTCTCCAAGGCAGGACAGGCAATAACAGAGAGGAGTATCTAAACTGGAGAAGAGGGGTTTTCAAAATCTTCCTGAAAACTGATTTTTAGGTTTCTACACTGAAGTAAATTTTACTACTTTTAGGTCTGGTTGGTCATACATTTGGCTGTAGTTCCCATAGTCCCAGACTTCACCAGGACAAAGCAAGCTACAGCTGGATTAATCTTCAGGGATCTCTCTACAACTTCCAGGTAATTAATTGTTTCAGGTCCTAGACACTCATTCTTGTCTTAAAGAAATGTCTCTCACAGCAGCTCATCTCATACCAACCCCAAAAGCCCCCATCCCCAAAACAAAAATACACTGTTTGACTGCACACTGCTACCCTGATCAGGGTATCAGGTTATGACCAGTTGCCTCTCCCAGGGGTTGGATCAACCCCTTGTTACCTTACAGGTAAAATTGGCAGCTCTCCAGAGTATGCACTGCACATTCAGCTTCTCCATTTCTGCCCTGAAATACTATCCATCTGCTTCTGAAGATTATAAAAGTAATCAATAATAGGTTAAACTTCACATTTTCTCCAGGAACTGGGTCTGCTTACTTGTAATAAGTGTTTATGAACTGAGAAAGGCACCTCAAATTTACAGAAATGCTTTGGTAATCCTGAAGGTTTTGTTGCGAGGGTTTATGGGGGGATTGGTTGGGGGATGGGGGGGTTGTTTGTTTGTTTGTTTTGTTTTGGTTGGGGGTTTTTTTGGGTTTTTGTTTTTTGTGGTTTTTTTTTTTTTTTTTTTTGGTTGGTTGGGGTTTTTTTGGTGCTTGTATGCTCTGTGATACCAATTTTATTGTGCTTAGGGGATAAATTTTTACTCACTAACACAGATTTGTATGGGTTTGCTTTTATCACATTTAAAAACAGGAGGCTAGTCCATCCCCCCCACTTCCACACTACTATTTCTTAATGATGCGCTTTTGTCAGTGAAGATGAGTTGGTAAAGACATGAGGATTACATTCAAATTCAGCTGTATTTGTAGTTTAAACATGTGGGAAATGAGATGACGGGAGGAAGAGCTTATGCTAATCCAGACAAATGGAAGAGCTTGTTTTCACATTGTTTATTTGAAGTCACATTAAATTCTGTTTGTAGCCAGATGCATCTGCAAAACCAGGGCTGCCAAAATGTATGTGCTTACCTGTTGTTATACAACTACTCTAAGGCTTTTAATGAACTTCCATGGGGATGCCTAAATCATGCGCTGCATATGCAAACACAATATAATTTATTAGACAACTAATCCACAAAACCCATTTTCTAATTCATTCAGGTGGGGATATGAAGGTAGAAAGACAGAAGTGACCAGCTTATGGCCCCACAGAAAACCTGCCCAGAGCTGGGATAACTCTGGCATTATGGGAATCTGGCATTACCTTCCCAAGCCCTAACTCCTCCCAGAGCTGCAGTGAGCCTGTAGGTTGGTGCCCCAAATGAGTGATTAAGTCATGTGTCTACCAGCTCCGAAGGAGAGACTGCTTTACAGAGGAAAACAATGCTTCCTGGGCAGCTAATTAATCACTCCTCTCATCTTTAAAGGCAGCATTGGCCCTTTTTCACAGCACCGAAAATCTGCTTATGTGTCCTTTGGGCTTGGCTATTTCTGGGAGGTGGTGCTGGCTCCCCATGCCAACTCCATGGGCCTTAGTCATAGCTCATCCCAGGTGAATGGGATAGCTGGTCTTGGAGCCATGAAGGAACAGAAAGACACAGAAAGAGACAGAAAGACACAGAAAGACACAGAAAGACACAGAAAGACACAGAAAGACACAGAAAGACACAGAGCTCCTCCACCTTCAGCCAAAGATTTGATTTTTCTAGGGCTGGGGATGGCCAGAGCAGTGTTTCTGCAAGTTGAATCAGCTGGTTTATCCTTCATGCACAAAGTAGAATAAAACAGATAGAAGTACTTAGAGGGAACCACCCTGCCAGGGTTTGGTGGGGGGTCACTCTTTAAATGGTGAGCTGCTTTCAGTCATCCACAGGCGCTACCCAGACCGACAGAAAGAGAACTTGCCCTGCCTGTATCAACCTTTCCAGATGGTCTAATGAGCATTTCTGTGAAGAATCAGAGAGGGCAGCTCACCAGCTTGCTCATGGGTGGTTTCCACTGCTCCTAGGAAAGCTACCCTAGCACAAGATACCAAAATTACACTATGCATGTGTCCTTCATGCAGCCTTACAAACTGCACCTGCCAAGTCCTTTTCCTGAACAGAACGTGTATCACCCTCTCCATCAACGTGTGTTAAATTGATTGCTTCCCTAAGAAATAGAGACACATTTGGGATTTTTTGAAACTTTTTATTCACTTTTGTTTCTATTCCTCCCCCTTACTCCTTTAAAACAGGCCTGCTGGCCTACATTTGCAATGCTGAAGAAGGTGTTACATTTTCAATGTTCAATATTTTTGTTGAAACCATCTTGAGAAAATAATTTTTAATTAAACACATTTACTATTTCTCATGTCTATGTGATCTGTCTGATTTCCTAACTCCTCAAAATGACAAAAAACATTTGTCTGTTCATAAATGCTGGCCCAAAGCCCATCACACCCACAGGCTGTAGTTTTATGATATGAAATGTTTGCCTAATTCTACGTACCATGGAATTATAACCTTCGTTTAAGGAAGAGGAAAAAAAAAATCTGTTACATAAGCAATCCCACCAGAACACGGAATTAAAGGACAAATTCCAATCTAGGCAACTCAGAGAAGTGGACATGTATTTACTCTCTGAGATTACCTTTTAGCAAGTGCTAAGATACCGCAGTGAGAGGTGCTGTTATAAAAAGAAAACACAGATTGCTGGAGCTAAAGCTCAGCCTCTCCAGAGAATACCAGAAAATACCTCTGCCTCTGCTTTCTAGCACTTGCACTTAGCAGGTTCCCTGCACAGCAAGGGGCCAAAAAAACCTCACAAAGCCTCACAGAACCTTATTTTGCAAGAAGCACAATGTTTCAGGTAGATGCTAAATGACCCCAGCTCTTGAATTCAGTGAAAGCTAAACATGCTTTGCTATGTCACCAGGCAAGGCAGGGAAGGAGGAGGATGTGCTCAGTACTTTCATCAAGAAGCTCTACACATGCCAGCTTTCTTCTCCTACGGATGGAATGAGACACAGGCAGTATTTCTTGGTGAGTTGTGCGTATTTCTGCAAATCACTTTCATCACGTTGCAGCAATTCCAACAGATAACATGACATTTTTCTCCCCTTTTGCATGACACCTTTCTCCCCTTTCTTTTATAAAGCACTCATTTGTGTCTTGTAGGTTTAGGAATATAATCATCACTCAGTCACATGGCTCAGTACAACATTATGTTTCTTACATCTAATCTAATAATGCTCAAACACTTCTTGGTATCACTTTATCTACTTTGTATTCTTTACTGATACCACAAACTGCTCACAAACAATATATGAACTGTTTCTGCGGCTTTACTTTCCCCCAAATTGACACAGCAACTTCATTTTGAACACATCAGTATTTCCCAAACTTGCATTTTTCAAGGTTGTCACATTCTGCTTCTCAGCACGCCCTGACATGCTCCTGCCTTGATGATGCTGAGCAGCACAAGGGTCTTATCACACATCTCCCTCCCCTGGGAGCCACAGGCCCAGTGCTCCTCTGCCTGTCCCACCAGCACAGCCTGATCCAAGGGCAATGTCAAACTCCTGCCCAGCAATGTGCCACAAGAGCTGGATGTCTGCAACTGCTGTTCTTCAGGAAGGCAGAGGGCCCTATTTACGCCATTGCCCTTTGTCTGGGATAAAGAAATGTTCACTGAGGGCGAGAAAGAACATAAGATTGAATTTGCCTCTGTACTGCCATGTTTATGGGTGGTGAGTAACCTTGCATACAGGGAGGCGGGATCTGAGATGTGCTCAAGAGGAAGGGCATGGAGCGTAGACTATCCCCTCTCCTCAGGGAAATGCTGAGACCAAATTGGCCTTGGGCTACCTGTGATCTCTTCCATCTTCCAGCTGGTGCTTTGCAATACCATGAAAAGATGGACAGCTCCACCAGGAGAAGCATGAATGCCCCAAGTTCCATCTCTCCATGTCTTACAGCCTGCTGGGGTGAGAGACATTGGCCTACGTTGTCTGGAGCAGGGAACAGCCTTTTGTCACATGTATGGTGAGCTGGCTACCGACGTATAGCACCAGAATACTTCAAAAATACCAAAGGGAGGAAAACACAAGAATTTCAAGCATCAGTCCCCAGGTGACAGTAAAGACTTGTATATTTTTAAGAGAGAAGTGGCTCCTGGTACTCTGCTCTGAGATGGAGATGTTTACCCTCGATATTTTCTTTGGGCTGCTTGCAAGCTCCCCTATTGGCTTGCTGACTCCTCTGACACCCTGCAGCTCCAGCATAGGTCAACAAATCAACCTGGACACTGCCCTGCCTGGAGCTTCAACCTTTTAAATTTGAACGACCGCAGCTGCCACTCAGAGAGGATCCTAAAATAGAGAAGAGCAGCTGACCACATAGCGACGAGCACTGGTCATGGATCCTGAGTCCATGGGGGTGGCAGCCAACACAGACAGGATGCTGCCTGGCTTTGGCCCACTCGTGCTGTCTGTTTTCCAGCCTGTGGTGAGCACAGCTGTGAGTGGGTGGCCCTGCCAGCAGCACCAACAAGGCATTACACAGGAAGAGCCCCTGAGCCATGCAATGGGATGTACCCTGCTGAAGGAGGAGACGTTACTGTCTCAGGACTTTTCACCCTAGCCAGACAGTCAGTTGCGGCTGCTTGGCCAGCAAGAAGCCAGGAGGGTGCTGCTTTCTAGGAGAAGTGTAAGCCCAAGCGTGCAGCCAGCCTGGGGTGAAGACTTGCCCTTGGCAAAGGTGTGCAGGCTAATGAGAAGCAGGTCTAATTTAGTAGGTCTGGTGTCTGCCACCAAGTGTGCACTGCAAGAGCAGGCGCCTGTGTTCTGCCTTTATGCAGCAGCTGGCCAGAGAGCTCCTCTCTCTGCTGGGCTGCTGCTGGTGCTCCTCTTTGCTTGTGCATGGTTTCCTTCACGAACCCTACCAAGACCATACACAGCTTATGCAGCAGGTAATCAACTAATTCCTAAGGACATGTGAATCAGCTTTTAGAAATGGCAGCAACATCTTTCACTTATTTCTTTTATCTGCTTGAAGAGCTGAAACAAATTAGCTATGCTGCTGCCTTAAGTCACTGATTATCTTCAAGAGAGTCCATAATTTTTTTCATCTGAAGTTTGCAGGCAATAGTAGTATTGCTAGTTAGATCAACCAATACAATCTGAAAAGCAGCCAAAGTTTGGGATAGGGTTTCTTTTTTAGGTCTGGAGTGGAAGGAGCAGAACTAATACATTTCTTTCAATACAAGTGAATCAAAGCAGTTTATTCTCTTGTTTTCACAAAACTTCATTCGTTTTTTGCACCTGATTGTCACATCAAATAAATATCAGAAAGAAATCCCAATACACAACGTTTTCAGTTTTTATTAGAAATGGAATAAACATAGTCAAAAGAAACATACACAGCTACAACTCATTTTGCAATTAAGATTAGGTACTTCAGAGAGAAAAGGTTCATGCTCCATACTGGAATCAGTTAATGAAAACTCCTAGTTCAAAGAGCATGCACTCATACACTCATAACCATAATAAGACCTATTGAACTATTAAAATCTGTTGGACTATTGAAATCAGAAGTGATATGTCAATAAGATCCAAATGACCTTTGAATAGGTTCCTTTTAAAAACAAAAGAAAACCTGGGGCCGTCACAGTGAAGTTCCCCCTTTCATAGCTTGATTAGCAGTAGTGATTGCAAACACTCAAGTCCTTTACATACTCTTCTTCGTTGGCTTTTGCAAGGAGCAAAGCAAAAGTGACCAAGAATATTAATTTTGCATCCTAAAAGTTCAAGACATCTGTTACCAGGTACTCCAGGTTGAACTGTAAGGGCTCCAAGCAGCTCTAGAAGAGGGATCAGAAATGCAATTGATTCTCACCCACTGCTGTAAATTCATTGTTTCTCTCCTGTCAGTCACTGTCAGAGGTAGTGTAGGAGAATGACTGAGAAGCAGATGGCTCCATCTAATAAATTTTGCAGGCTCATTTTTAAACAAGTGAGGCAGTCAGCACTGACAGTGCTTCACAAAAACCCTTCTGCTTGTCCCAATGTCAGCAGCAGCACTGAAAATGGGCTGCATGTCCCTGCTGGTTAGTAGGCTGGTCCTGCTGGGACTGGCAATAGCCTGTTTCTCAGTTCCCTCAGCAGTGGCACAAGCTTCTCTCTCCCTAGCAGACATCTCCTGGGGGTGGGGAGCTGAGTTGAAACCTGGTGGATGGAAAGAAGTAAGAATATATTCTTACATAAGGAGGATGTTTTTTACAATGATGGCGGTGAAACACTGGAACAAGTTGCCCAGAGAGGTGGTAGATAGCCCATCCTGGAAACATTTAAGGCCAGGTTGTACCAGGACCTGAGCAAACTGATTTGAAAGTGTTCTGGATCACTGAAGGGGAGTTGGACCAAGGGACTTTTAAAAGTCAGTTTCAACCCAAACTGCACTACAATTTTATGATTCTATGACTCTTCAAAGCATCAGTTTGCACTTGTTTTGATGCTCACTGATACAATGGTGTGCAGGATTGTCAAGCCCTCTTCAGTGTGCATAAGCAAGGAGGACTAATTGGTAGATGGTGCTGGTGGTGGCTTTG
The DNA here is from genome assembly GCA_013396955.1 of Regulus satrapa. Taxonomy (NCBI): domain Eukaryota; kingdom Metazoa; phylum Chordata; class Aves; order Passeriformes; family Regulidae; genus Regulus; species Regulus satrapa. Next base: position 113,469 of record VWZN01001878.1, read on the forward strand.
CTATTCTCGGTGGGACTCTTTTCCACTTCCTCACATCTCCAGCAGCTATTCTCAGCACTAGGTCAGCTTGGCCCAAGCTAAATTCTGAGCATGCCTCCAGTAGCTTTTTCAAGCAATGGTACTTTAGCAGGTGTATACACTCACATATGCATTATCTGTGTAGGCAAGAATATTAGGCAGACCTTCTTTGCAGCTGTGCCAAGCACCTTTTCTCTGAGGAGAGTGCAGCAAATCAATTCCTGTTGTCAGTAGAATCCTGGGGGGAGAAAAAAATTGGTCTTCATGGATTCCTGTAAGTGAAATATTTAACATATTCTGAAGCCATAAGTTAGTTTTCTCACATTTCTCCCATTTTGTGAAGAAAGTAGTAGTGCATGCATATTCATGGGTATATGAAATTGATGGGGAATAATTATGCTATTCCGGGTAGTAGTAAAAATGGCTACATTTTAGTCACTTTTAGCCTGAGAACCTCTGTGGAAATAGTCGCTCAAATGTTTAGAAAATAGAAAATTCCTAAAGAATAGAGGATTCCTGCAGTTTCTGTGTATCCCAATAGTCTCCCCTTTAAGAAGGTCAGCAGAAAGGGGATTCAATTGTCTATATATATTTATTTTGTATAGAATCTAGAATTTATTCTCAATATTACAGAAAGATCATGTAATTATATAATGTATCTTACATCTAAAAAATAGTTTGTATTTTTCTGACAAAATTTGCAGTGAAGCAGGTAAATTATTATTACATTTGCTTTGCCTCATGTCAGAAAGTCCCAAGCAATTCTGTGTTTTGGGCTACTGCAGATGTGTTGCAGTGCACTTGCCAGAATAACGAGGCAGCTGTCTTGCAGGACTTGACAGTTATTCATGGGGAAAAGGAAACATTTAAAAGAATTGCTAACCAAGAAAGCTGCTGCAGAGAAAAATTACTTCAAGATTTCTTCTTCAGTTCACATTGCAATTAGATGAAAATTTTGATTGATATTTAAGCAATAGCTTCCTGACTAAATCAAAATTTTTCTTGGTTTGGTCTCTGTGTATATTCTTGCATAAAAGCAAACCATTTGGCTGAACATTCTTAAAAAGCTATTCTGGCTTTGTATAACTAACCACAACTTGCAAATCTTACATATAAAAATGCACCTCAGCATTTCAAGCATAATTTGAATACCATCAAACATATAATCACCTCCAGGTTGCAGAATGCTCTCATGCAATGCTAAGGGTTTTCAACAGAGAGACTTTGCTGTGAAAAACATGGCTATTGAACACCTGATCAAAAAACTCTCTGCTCAGAGACAGAAAGTCCAAATCACTGGAAGACAAAGCAATACTCTTGATACAAATATGGCATCTCTCATTTGCTTAGAGAAGCCTAGACTGGTGTCAGATGTAATGGCTAGAGACATAATGCAAATTATGCACTGCTGTCAGTAGACAGAGTTTCTAGACCATGTGTTCATTGCTGACCTCTGCTTCTTCATGCTGCATCTATTTGAGGAAATACTAAATGTCTATTAAAAATGTCCTTTTCACCATGTCATTTATTTCTGAGTTTTCCTGTTAAAGATAAAAGGCAGGTGATACCTCTCATCTTCAAATAGGGATGAAATAGATGGCAATTTTGGGACATAGAAAGAGAAGACAGAAATCACCTTTCTCAGGCTTCATTTTTTGGAACCTGTTATAGTGGATTGGACACTATTATAGTGTCACAGAGGTTGTTCACTGATAGATACCTCTGTTGATAACTGACTCTCTATGCACTCTTTCCTCACACTGAGGAAGAGCATCTATAACTTCAATGACCAGGAGTGCCTAATACATCCTACATGTACTCTGGCCCAGAACTCTGGATTACAGGTATAAGCATTTTTTTACCTAAGTCTTCTTTCCTAGCTAAAACATATTTCCCCACAGATATGAAAATAACATATAATCAAAATAATAATTTTAATAATATAGAAATGGGGTTCAAAACCATTCTGTGTTCTATAACATGTAAAAAATGCCTTAGTTTTTGTGGAGAGACAATGAAGATTATGCCACTGTAGAGTCTGCTTTCTTTCAATATACGTCTTATGGACTGAGTTCACTTCATTACTGGTTATAGAACAAAACTCTAGGAACTGGAACATTTCTAGCCTTAACCCAAGCAGAAGGTACAGAGGTTTTCCTGTTTCTTTTGTGTATTTTTTCTAGAGCAGGTATTTGATCTATGAAAATAGGGCAGGGCATGAAAGCATTCATGTGGGCCTTCTTCCAGATTCAAGAAATTTGGACTATTATTGTGATTTCAGCACATACAGAATATTCAGTTATGCTCAAATAAAAAAAAAAAAAAAAAAAAAAAAAAAAAAAAAAAAATGCAGACACTCAATCCTGGCTCCAGGAGAAATATGCTTCAAAGTCCTGATCCAATTTATGGATGCGGGCAATTTTATCCTCGCAGGTGATTCTATTGAAATAAAGGAAAGCTCTCTGCTGATGCAGTTTCTAGCAGCTGGACAGGTGCTTTTTGAATTTGGGCCCTTGAATATTATTTGAAACATGTTGTCATGCACTGACTTGTGGTGTTTTACACATTACTCTGCATGGACTCCCACTGACTTGAAGGAGTCTGCTAACAGGGCCCGAACCCACTCAGAAGTCAAAACCTGGCCTCAGGCACAACATTATCTTAACTCATCAAAAGTTCATTTTGAGCTCTCTTTGGGGAAAGCCCTGTGCACCACAGTGGGTGACAGCTATTAGTGTGTTTGGTGCTGCTTTCTAGCTATCTTTGATGCAGGAGAGAGAAAATTCACCAACCCCTCCTCTGAGGATACATGAATCACCAAGAGCTCTGGCACAGCATTTCTCACAAGTCCCTGTGTTTACTGCTCCCGCTTCTCAGGGTTGCAGACTTTGGGGTTCTCATCAGCATGTCACCCTGCCATTTTATGAGCTTTAGTGAAGGTATTTCTGTGCTTTCAGTTCATTTTGGGCTCTGAGCAAGATTCCAGGGACAGCAGGATGAACCTTCTAGCACAAATAAGATCCTCACAGCTAAATGTAGGGGAAACTCCACAATACTCTATTTTTTTTTTCTTCTCCTTACTTAATAAAATTTCACTTCTGTAACAAAATGATAGGATTGCCCCATTTACCAGAATGTCATTCTTAAACATCAAAGGTCTGTTTTTAAAAGGACACAGGTTCCCCTTGACCATTTTTTTCCAAAGAGGGTATGTGCACAAAACCAGGTAAGAATTTCTGTATTGAATTTCAGTGAAATACTAGTGGCTATAGAGCTGGTTCACTGCAGAACTTTGAACACTAAGCAATGCTGATGTGTTTACAAATGTAGGACCTTCATCCTACTGATTTATTTGTCAACTTCTGTCAAAGTATAGACAGGCATTGTTCACATCAGGCACTTTCACGATGAAATCACGTGTTTAAAACAAGTATACCAGAAACCAATTAAAATCTTTCTGTTGGCAAGGGAGGAGAGGAAAAAGAGCATGAGAGTAAGACCCTCTTATTGTATCTTACTCATCTTGGTGAGAAATAAAAGAGTGCAGTCCCATGCCTAAGACTGAGTTATAAATAATTATTGCTTTTGGCCTTGAGTAAAACAGACCATATGTCTACACTGCAGCCACCACAGGTTGCATGAGTAAACCTTAGGCTTGAGCTCTCTCCCAGGCCTGCCTTGGCAGCGGGGACATCAGTGCAAATTTACCTCTCCAAACAGCCAGCTCCTTTGGCAGCATGACTGTGGCACCTATGGTCTAAGCAGTGCCTAAGCCAGCTCATGGCTTTGTCTCTGTGATCCCCAAATAGATGTAGAAAAAGTGAAAACAAGGGGGAAAAAAAACCAAAAAACCAAAAACAAAGAGGGGGGGTGGGGGAAAGGAGCAGTGAAAGGTACAAAAGTCAATATTTTCCAGAAGAATTCATGACAGCTGCTCTGCATTAACCATTGAGCTACAGTTCAGGAGTATGACTCCCTTTGCTTCTCATGATCTCAATCCATTGGTACAATCAGCCTTTGCTGCTTCATTTCTCCCTTCAAGCATGGCAGAGCTGGCTGCCCTGTGCGCTGTCCTCCTGCTGATGCTGTGCAGATCAGCTGAAACCTGAAAGGGAGAGGAAAGACAGCGACAGCAACCAGAAACTCACGAGGGAGGAGTAAGCAGAGCAAGGTCCTGGATGACTCACAGTGGGGTTTCAGCACTCACCAGGAAATGTGGCCACTGATTACTGTGCTTTCATTTGCAGTCTGAGGTGTAGGAGGCATGGACCTCAATATGCATGAGCAAATGGCAGTGTCTAAAGGCTGAACCACTATGACAGCTTTAGCATAGTATCCCTCTGCATTTCATTCCATGGGAAGGATCCTTTCATCACCTCCCTGCCAGAAGATGCCAGTGGCAGAACTGCACCACTTTTAGCACAACCCCTTGTTGGTTACATCCAGGTTCTCGCTCTCTTGTCCATCTGGGAGAACCCATGCTACATTTCTGTTGGTTGCCAGACAAAGGAACACTCCATATCACATGGAGTAAGTAAGTCTGTCTGGGAGGTGGGTGCAGTAACTCCTGCCCACTGAACTAAATAAACACAGCAGAATATTTCACAGCTATGCCATACGCAGTTACAGGCACAACCAGATAAACATTAGGTTTACTCCAACACAGGATTGTGGTGTGGTTTGTCACAACAAAGCCAAATGAGATCCATGTTACCTCCCTCATTCGCATGGCACACACAATTCCTGGCTTTGGTACATGTATAATTACAGAGAAGTGATTCAGGTGAAGTTTAGATCCTGCACTACACATTTTGCTCCCCCCTTCCCCTAAGTCAGGGAAGTAAATATAGAAGTAACTTCAGAAGAAAATGTGAGTATTATGTTTCTATAAAAGAATTTCAAGAAAGTAACAGGTGACTAATATTACTGATGTAACAAGAATATACTAGGTGAATCTCAGCAGTAAATCTCAATCACGTTACCTATGCCTTAGAATATTAAGATGTGATGCAGACTTGAGAGCTTTAGAGACCTTTGATCTGTGTTCTATTACAGGGACATGAGAGCACTGCCTCATAAAAGGGGGGGGGGGGGAATGAAACAACAGCAGAATTTAAAAAAAGTTGGTACATTCTGCCATTAAAAAAAAAATATATATATTCTTANTAAAAAAAGGGGGGGGGGGGAATGAAACAACAGCAGAATTTAAAAAAAGTTGGTACATTCTGCCATTAAAAAAAAAATATATATATTCTTATGATATTTCTGATGTAATCATGTGCTTTCAGCTTGAGATCTTTAAAGAGTGCTAATGTACTAAAATCCATATTGAAAAGTTTCCATGGCCTTTTTTTTTTTTTTTTTTTTTTTTTAAGCAGAGGTTTAAACAAAGGAAAAGAATTATGAAGTCTGGAAGTAGCCACAGGTGAAACAACACACTATGTTCTAGGACACCAGTCCAACTGGTTCCAACTGGATATTAGGAAAAACAAATCATCAGGAGGACAATTAGCCATTAGAGCAGGTTGCCCAGGATCATTGTGCAATCTCTGTCTGTGGAGATTTTCAAGACACAACTGGATAAAACACTGAGTCCCCTGGTCTGATTTCAGAACTGACCCTGCTTTGAGCAGGAAGTGGGACTAGAGACATCCTGGGGTTCCTTTTGACCTAAATGTTTTATGTTCAGTTGAGTAGCAGGTAATGATTCTGCTTTGTGGTGAAGCATTTTTTCACATGTAGAATGGGGGTTTTCCTTTCTTATTAGGAAAAATAAAGCCTTCTGAATATTTACATGAAATGGAGGGTGTAGGAGTACCAGCTGCACACATCTGAGCCTTCTGGCTAGGGTGGCGGCTCAAAAGGTGGGAGACCCAGCTTCACATCTCAGCTGCATGACTCAGAGTAGAAGTTTGCCCCCTGCACCACTCCAGATGGGCTGCCAGTATCACACCATTTGGACCCGTGTTTGCCTCAGCTTGCTCGCAGACATCCTTGATATGTTTGTGGTCACCATTACATTATTGGCTCTGCAAGCAGCATGGTTTGGGGATTAAGTCCTGAGCCCTCTGGAATCCAGCAGCGGTCAAAGGTGGTACAGTGCCTGCTGGGGCTTGGCCCAGCCTCAGACTGCTCTAAGTTGTTTGTGGCCCCTCTTTGTTCACAGAGCAGCTCTCTGAGGCTCTACAATAGCCCAAGAAAGGTCAGCTTGCTGATTTCCTCCTCCTCTTTAGCACATGCCTGTCACGGCCTAGTTCTGCAAGGTACATATGGGATAACAAACGCCAGCACTCAGATCCCAGACCAGTCTCCTTTGTCACTTTAGAGACAGTACACAGAGATTGCAAAGGAGTCCTAGGGGGAGCACAGTGTTTCCAGCATCTCTGGGGGCCCATTCAGTGCCCTCAGAGGCTGGCTATGCCGCACAGAGCCAAAAGTTCCCAAGGGCTAATCCTGCCCCTAAAACTGTCTCCTTCCATGTCCTCAAGCACAGAATTTCACCTCTCTGTTGCAATTTTTCCATCTGTAAAATTGGGATAATGACATTTTGCTAATTCACAGCACTGCTGTGAACTTTAATTAAGGTAGGTTTTGTAAAATGCTGTAATGAGGGAAAGCACTAATAACAAGAAGATTATTTAGTTAAGCTGGCTGAAGTGATGCTGCCAGACTTGCCTGAATAACTCAGCATCTGTGTGCACACACCACAAATTGCTATTCTGTACACCTTCAAAGATAAGCACTGCAGGACTTGAGATTTGGGCAGGCAGGATCCATTTTGGGATGCCTCTTCCTAAGAAGAGTGGTGGGTAGCGCTTGCCGAGAGTGACAGAGTGGGTCAGGCTGAAGGGACCACAGTGGGTCACTTGGTCCAACCTCCCTATTCAAGCAGGGTCATCCTAGAGCACATGGCACAGGGCTCTTCACATGGTTTTTCAATTTCTTCAGTGAGAGAGACTTCTCAGCCTCTCTGGAGAATTGGTTCCAGTGCTTGGTAACCCACATAGGAAAGAGGTTCCTCATGTTCAGGTGGAACTTCCTCTGTTCCAGTTTTTGCCTGTTACCTCTTCTCCTGTTGCTCAGCACCACTGAGAAGAGTTTGGATCCATCTCCATTACAGCCCCCCTTCAGATAATCAGAGACATTTATTAAATGCCCTCTTACATTCACTTTTCGCCTTCTTTTTATTTATTCTGCAGACAGCAAGCAATTTTGATTTACCAAGATCCACCTTAAAATGGAGTACAAATCCAGTTGGTAGGATAGTCTGTGATACCAAGGACTGAATGCACAATATCCTTTCTAATCCCCTTTCTGTGTATAGGGAAAGACACAAGCATTTTAAATGTAGGAAACTAAAGAATTTCTGTACTGCGGTGGCAGGTATTACAAGGTGGCAGCATTGCATCCAAATGCCTTTCCTTTAGCGTGTGAACAGGAGTTTTATGATGGAATTGCTCTGTTTTGTGTCACCACGCCGCCACAGACCCTCCTCTGCCATGTACCATAACTTGCATACAGTGGCTGAGGCAGAGTTTCTCGAAGGGAAGCAAGCTTTGTGTCCATAATGTGCTGCAAGGGGACAGAAGGGATAGCCCTGCCTGCTGTATCCAACTCTTCAAATGCACTCAGACGTCATGTAACTATTTTCTCTATGCTGGCTAGCCAGACAACAAGGCTTTGGGCATCTGGAAGCACTCAGCAGAGGGGTGACTACCACATAAATCCATGCAAACACAGTGTCTCACAGGTATGTATCCATCTGGACACTGTCTTTCATTTTGCACCTTACAGCAGGCAGCAGGTGATGACCATCCTCCTCGCGTCTTTCTTCCAGCTCCTTTGCTACTTCCTGGGCCAGGAAGGAATTAACTGCTGTGAGCTACACTGAAAAACTGAGCAAGTGAATGGAGAAAGGCAGCACCAAGACAGGGAGGGCTGGAACCCAAGCTGTGCCTCTGGTGCCTCAGAGGGCAGGAGTCAGGCAGACAGAAGGACAGTGCAGGGACACTGTGCTCTCTGGGGATCTTTCACTGTCCTTCTACACCTGTAGAGGCAGGTGTCACCACCAGCCTTGGAACATGGCTCTGCTCTTCTCCCTCCCTGCTCACATGCTGCCTGGTTGCATCCCTTGCATGAGAAAAGACCAGTCCCTCCAGTCAATTCATTTGGAGCAGTGTTGAGGTCTGGGACTCCATATTCTTCTCTGAGGAAGATTTAATCTGTCTGGCTCTTAATACCACCCTGTTGCTCTTTGATCAAAGATTATTTAAGCTATTATTGAAATATTGTGCTCAGACTTCTATTATGGCTGGTATTCACAGAAACAATGCTCCTCACTAGCTGAGCAAATAATGTTGAGCTGTTTGTTTTAAACAGAATTCCACATATTCACTTTATGTTACTTTCACACTGCTGGTCAAGAACAATGACACTTGTCCATGGCTACAAATAATTACTGGGAATCATATTTCAGCAATATTTCCAGCAAGCTTCTACAGTGAAAATTCATTTGCAGCGCTTCCAATTCCTAGGCATTTCTTTAAGAATAAGAAATCTGATTTGCTTTGGGGTTCTGTATTCTGATGAGTGCCAGACTTCTATCTGTTTCCATTCTTTTCATTTTAACCGTGTTTGCAAAATGTCAAATATTTAAATCAGTTTTCCTTTTGTCAGATGTGGAAGATCATTGTCTGTAATGATCAGCAGCCACTAACCTGACTGAATCCATGCTCTTTGTTTACTAGCTGTACTATGAACACCTTGGCTCCCAGGTATTCCCAAGCTTGAGCATTAGCACAGTATCTTTTTATTGCAAGATTGCTTAGAGTATCAAATGCAGAGTCAGAGCAATGACCACAGACCAAGATGAAATGTTTGCTGCTGCTGCCCAGTTTACATACCTGACATGGCATATATGGACACATATTTTTAAAGCAGTTACTTATTCCAATGTAAAAAATCAAGCTGGTGATGTGAGCTATAGATCAGGCTTATGAAATTAGTAGGTACTATTGAAAATCCTGGAACTTTGCCAAAAAAGTTTCTGTCAAAGCTTCTTGTTGTTGTTGTTTCAATTTGGTTTGTTTTTTTCAAGTGCTCCTGAGAATCACAGAATCATCACAGAATCATAGTTTGGGTTGGAAGGGACCTTTAAGATAATCTAGATCAATCTTCCTCCCATGGCAGGGGTACCTTCTACTAAAATAGCTGGTGGCTCAAAGCCCCATCCAAGCTGGCCCTGAACACTTTCAGAGATGGGACACCCTGCTCCCCTTTTTTGTTTGTTTTTAATAAAGATTTCATAAAGTTGTTTCCAAGTTATATTTTGGAACAATTAGTGCACTTCAACTGCTGTCCCACTTAACAAAGAATTTGCATTGTTGAAATTTATCATGCATTTGCAAACTGTTGTATGGCAAGTCTAATAATCCAAATTATTGTTTGCTAATCCAATTAGGCATTTTAATTAAACTGTGCAAAGTTCAGTGCTGCTGTGAGGTTTTATATCTGCCTCTTGGTTCATTTTATTTTATAATTTTTAGGTGTTATCAGATGACAGAGCTTTAGCTCAGAAAAACAAAGGTGAGGTGTCTGCATATTGGCATACTGAGTGGGTAGCTCTCAAACACTCCCATCACTCTTTCCTGAACAGTCAAATCAGATAAAATTGCAGATCCTATCATTAGCAAAGGCATCCAGTCCATTCCTCTGCCACTGGCTCACTCCTGGCTGTGTATTTACTTTTGTCTCCTTGTGACCATCACCTAGACTTCAAATCTGCTCAGAATATTCCTATGGGATCTGGGCCCAAACCAATCTGAAAGATTTGTTATATAAACTAGCAAAGCCCAGAAATAGACTGAGGGAGTGCACACGAACTCTGCTAATTTCACCAAAAAAAGGCAAATTGAAGTATACCTAAGTATGGAGTTGCTTTGTACTTGACAAAAGAGCCCTATGGTATAAGCACACCCTTCACTCCACAACACATCTCGTTACATCTGTTCTCATTCTTCTGGAACAGAAGGAAGAGGAGAATGATAATATGGCCAGAAAAGGGAATACTTTCCCTTCATATGAGAAAGTGACCCACACAATACTCTCTTCTTCCTAAGCAAAGCTGCAGGGATGCAGAAAATCAACCTTCCCAAGTGGAGAGGTCTGACGTTCTGTTACATCCCAGAGCGCTGCTTTGAGCTAGCGACCAACTCTGCTCCAAGAGTGCAATCTTCCCTTTTACCTATGCACAAATAGTGCTGATTCTGAACCAACAAAAAGTGACTGGCCATCCTCTTAGGAAAACAATATGAACATGACTACTCCTCCTCTGCTTGTAGATGGGATATCAGATCTTGCCTCCACTGGGTGGATGGAAACAAAAGCAGTACAACTCACAATAAGCATAGGAGTAGGACAGGCACTCATATTTCCTGATACTTCTCAGGAGGAAGACTAGCAGAGCTTTAATTCCATTCCATGCTTCTACAACAAAACCAGCTGGACAAAATAGAGAATAGAAAAGCAGCCCTATATTTCTTTAATTTTATTACACAGAGCTTTACTCTTTTCTTTGCCAAGTTCCTATTATCAGAATAATTTATTTTATTTTATAATTAATTGAAACACCAATGCTTTTATTTTGAGGGGTATTTTCATTTTGAATGATCTTATACCTCCAAAAGTCTCCTCCAAATCTGTTCCAGGAAGAGGAAATCAACTGCTAAAGGAGATTTGTAAAACGATACAATAGCTGATAGCTGAGATCTGTAATTGTGCTACTAACTATGATTGCCAAAGGAAGAAGTAGGAAAATTTCAGCCAGCAGGCCATCACTCTTGTTAGCATGATCATTAGCTCTGCATCAGTGTTTAGGATGTGCTTTACCTGAGACTGGACTTCAAGGCTACTCACTGCCACCAGCAGCCCAGCCACCCATCTGTCACGGCGTATTCCTGCTGCGGAAAGCTGGGTGTTGGTGTAGCACAGGGCGCAGTGTCTGCTTAGTCAGTCAGGCTTCACTTCGTACTCAAGGTTACTTGGAGTGTGGCTATCTCCCTGCTCATCCTTTTCCCCTATGTCCAGCAGAAACAGTCAGAGAGCTCTTCTCACCCTTTCTGATGCATCTTCTGTATCTCGGAACTCAGTACCCTGCACAGCTCTCCTAGTTGGCTGGGCAGAACTCCAGTCCGGGATTCAGTTTGGGATAGTAGCCAGGCTTATCTTATCTTATCTGCAGAGGTTTTTGCCTGAAAACAGGCCTGAAGGGTTTTCAGTCCTCACAAGTGAGGGGGACTTTTTTGTCTGACTTTTTACCAGAGGAGGCTATACTGCTCTGAGTTTCATTCTTTCTAGGTAAACAACTCTCTAGTCTATGTAGATGTGCCTCCAGGCAGGTATACATACATTTTAGGAACTGAGTAAATACCTCAGCTACACATTTGATCTTGGCAAGCAGAGAGTTTTTTCACCATGCAGAATGAAGATGGCCCTTGTAACATAGGTAGATAAGAGGTAACTTTCCAGAGATACACGTCTGTTCTAACTTATACATGGCAGTGTTCCTTTCTGGGCTATCTGGTGCCTTAGAAGTAATTTCTTTCTACCCAATGTGTTTTAAAGATTCATAGTTTTCACCCTTACAAAAAACCAAAACTTTCCTGATTGGGTCAGAAAAAGAATAAAATGCATGGTTAGTTTCTGAGTTTGGGGGAAGGGTGATAAGCATGACAGTCAGAGAGAGACTAGGCACTAGGCGTGGCTGGGTACAGTTCCATTTCTTCTGTTGCTTTTAGAAAATAAAATGGGATTACCTTTCTCCCCATGCCTAAGTGGGTGTATCACAGAAACTGCCTGACTGGCTGAGGGGGCTGGCCACATTTGTCCAAAAAGTTTTTGAAAGAATGTGTGCATCAACAAGTAAACACTTTTTCCATGTTTTGTTGTTGTTGTTGTTGTTGTTATTGTTGTTGTTGTTGTTGTGTTTTGGGGTTTTTTGTTGTTGTTGTTGGAGTTTTGGTTTTTTTGGGTTTTTTTGTTTTGTTTTGTTTTGTTTTGTTTTTTTAACCTGAGAGGCGAGTCCTTCTCCCACAGTGAAAGAACCTTTGGTAAACTCCAGCCTGGGAGCCCTGCCACTCTTAATATTAGTTTGTGCCATTATGCAAATGCAGCCCTGGTGTTCCCACAGTCTGGGGAGGGACCCAATCCCAGCTTCCCATAGCATCCAACAGCTGCCTACAGCCTGGGCTCTGACACCAGTGAAGATTGCAGCATTTGTCTACACTTCAGTTCTAACTTGAGTTTCGCCAGCTTCTGTCACTAAATGTACTTGTTGCAGCTCTGTGCTTGAGAGTCTCCCTCTGCTCTAGTTTTCAAATGTAATAAAACATTAATTTCTGAGAATACACAACTTCAGCTGCTACCATTTAAGAAAGATGGTGAAATGAAGATTTCAATCATAATGCTTTATCTCAATGCCTACATGTAAACCTAACCCAGTAACTTTCTGTTTACCTTTTTTGGACAACTGCATAAACCTGCTCAGCAATTTCAAAAGGCACTGAAAAACCACAGAAGCCTGTGTTTTTTTCATTTTTAAATTTAATCTCCCAGCAAAGCCTGAGAAAACATTAGACATCCTGACAAAAAGTAAGCAGTCCATTTCTCCACACTCAAGAGCTATTCCAATAGTGCACCGAAATTTTTTCACTGAGGTAAAACAAGCCATATTGACCCCATTTCTCCACTAAATAGGATCCTAGCCTGGACACAATGGAACTCCAACATTACGAGGTTCCAAGCTGATAGCTGCAAGTGTTTGGCTCAGTGATTCTGGGATAATATTTGAGCCCTGGCTGAGATGGTAACATGTTGGCATGCCCCTGTGGAGGACCAGGTCCAGAAGACTTGAAATCTCTTTTCTTCCCACCTCTCCTTCAAAAGACCCCCTCACCTCCCTGGAGCACAGGAGGGGAGCAGTCAGTACCCCTCATCCTATCACTGATCCTCTTGCATCATGCAAGGCAACCTCAATGAACTCCTTTACAGCCCAGTCTATTCTCTCATTTAATTTTGCTCATCTATGATGGTGAGAATACTTAAATATCCAAACAGAGAATACTTATGGTTGCCTGCCTGTTAGCACAATTTTTTTTACGCCTGCCTCTAAAACTGTAAACATGGGAATCAAACATCTGTTATGCTTTCAGCAGGAAAAGAGATTACAGTGAGGTACAACTACTAACATTCTTTATTTCTGGCTCAGATTGATTTTTTTTTTTAATTGCTACGAGTTTCAACACAATGATCTTATACACAGTATAAAAGAACTTACATTTAAATAGGCCTACAATTATTTTCACTACATCTTAATAATTTGAATGACACATGCCTTACTCTTTTATGAGCTGCCAGGGTAAAAAAATCCCGTCTAGCCCAGCAAAATTCTCTCTGCATGGCTTCACACCAGTGAACAGGAAAGGAACACTCCACGAATCTCTAGTCTTCACCTAAAAGTTGCCCAGTGACTTTCAAACCTGCAAATGGTCCTATTGTCAGGGTGTAAGAGAGATATTTTCTGTGCTGCAAGTGTTAGAAGAGTTCATACATTCAAACTTGTAAAGGAGTCAGAATCATGCCATTGCTTTTGAAAGGTATCTGCATCCAGTCAACTGAGTTCAGGTGAGGCTGAAGGCACACCAAATATTTTGGAGAAAATAACTATGAGGATTGTTGTTCACATAAAACTGATGCTATGTAAATTTATTTGTTCATTTCAGGCAGAACTCTCTGTATCAGTCTTTTTTTAATATTTATTATTTTTAGAATGACTTGATATTTAGACAGATTTCTTCTGCACTGTAACTTGAACTACACTAAAGGGAAATAGAGCTAAACAAAGTAATAGTTGTTTCTATCTCCTCAGCAATGTGTTGTAATATTGCTAAGGTCATCAAACTTTCTTATGAAAATATAAAAACATTTCTTTATCATCAAGTCTTAGGATACATAAAAGGAAATTTATTATATTATTAATTTATATTTTTTAAACTTCTCTGGCTCAAGATGTAGTAGCCAGCACTTTATTGTGTGCTTTTATGCAGCCCTTTCCTCTGAGCAGAAGCAGCCCTTCATTTTTATGTTTTAAAAGAAACATATTTTTCTGTATCACTGACTTTAGAAAGATGACAAAAATAAATTTATTTCCCTGCATACTTGTGATTCACTGTATTTCCTCCTGATAAATTCAAAAGATAAAAATTTCCTCCCAGTGATATGAGGAGGATAATTCTGACCTTTCTGCATACTCTAGCCAGTCTACATGACTTTTCTTTTGTTTTCGGGAAAAGGCTTCTGAAAACCTGCCAGAAGTTTTTCCCAGTGACTCCAGCTGGTAAATTGCCATAGGCTTGGGAATACCTCAAGACCAGGATGATATGCGATGTGATGATGACCCTTCGGCAGCATCACCACCCTTCCCATGGTCTAAGTGTCTCTCCACCTTACACTGCCATCATCTGACAGAGGATCCAGAGAGACCAAAAACACTGTTAAGCAAAAATGCATTTTTGTGACAAGAGAAAGAAAACAGTTTCAGAAGAACATTAGAGTGTTCCGAAGCCATTACTGCAAGATGGCATAGGACAGTGTGTGCACAGCACAGTGTCTGGCAATAAAAAGAGCAAAATGCTGGGCAAGAAGGAGCCTGTGTTGACAGTAAATGTACATTCTTAACATGTGATGGAGGAAGGGAAGGAGAGGAGAAGGATTTAGAGTAGATTTTCCTTCAGCTGGTGCTGTAGTTCTTATGAAAGGAAAACTCACAAACTCAGTAGAAAAGTAGCATGTAAGGAAACTTAAGTGATCAAGTAGATATTAAGTCACAAAATCTCTAAAAGATTTTTTCCCTCTGGGTCACGTATTATGAATAGATATTGCTTTCCAATCCTCTAACAGATTTTTTTTTTTTTTTAACTGGGATAAATTTGCATTTGTGTGTGACTATCTAGGAAGCTTATACACACAAGAGAGCTCATTAGGTAGTAGTGTTGTTTCATTCTATACTCAGGTTATCAGTCAGGTATAGATAACATTTTAATTAATATTTATTTTACATCCCAGAATGAGCTGTTTGCTGTTTAGGAAAATGCAGCTTCTAAAAAGCAAGAGTTACAGAACATTTCTACTTTCTGAAACAATTTTGTTTCATAACAACAACAAATTGGGTCCACATCCTTCAGGTTTCAGCATAACTGGCATTAGATAATGTATGATTAGAAACAAACATTTATTTTAAAAATATTTTATTTAAACTATTGGCCCTGATGGTTCAGTCTTTCAGTTTGGATTTTTCATTCCTGTTTTCTTGCTACTGGTAGGCACCGGACAAATAAAATTATTCTGGACAAGTCAGTGGCTTCATCTTTTTCTTTTTTGTTGCTTTTCCATTTTTGTTCCCTCAGAAATACTTTTATTGACTCATCTCTTCATTTATTGGCTAGTTTGCCTCCAAAGTTCCTTGTCTTGAGATACAGTGCCCTGGCTGCATCCTGTCCCTTGTTCTCTTCTCTCAAACAGCTCAAGAGGTGAAGGGCTGAAGCTTCCAAATAAGGAGGGGATCTCCCTTCCGCCACCAGCTTAACATCCAGACAGTTACTCCAGGAGTACCCAGAGTAACTGACTTATGCTTCCTTTAATTAATCCATCTAACGTGAGGCTTGTTCATTACAAACTTCACCTTTGTTTTATTGCTCAGTTGATTTTTAATTCATATTGAAAATTTCCAGCAGTTCTCTTAAGTGGCTTGTTACCCATCAGACCTATACAAAGTATCATTTGGCATTGCAGTGTCAGTCAAATGTATATTTGTTGCAAATTTTAGACCTTATTAATTCATGCACAGCACAAGAAGACATGGATATATATTTTCAGTGGAGATATAATTAAGAGATGCCTAATTACAGTTAGAAACTATTCCCAGAAAACTTTACTCTTTCGATGTTTGCTTATAGGTAACAGTCTTATAGGCTCACCAAAGATTAATATCAACACAGTTCACCAGTGGAAAGATGCCTCTATTTTTCAGCTGAGCATCTGTTATCTTAGCAATTTAAGAAAGCATTGACAACTTTTTTCATTAATGCTTTAAACCTAATCATAAGTTTGAATATAAATGATATTCAATATTATTTCTATGCATCGAAGTCAGTACAAACGTGATAAAATTCTTACTAGAGGAAATAACATATGATTAAGTCATACTGAACCTGCTTATTATATGGACAGGAGGCATTGAAAAGTGTTCACTCATCAAGAAACATTTTCTTTCTATAGCCTTTCTGATGGAAAAGTTTTTGTTCTTATATGTTTATGAACAAACCTCTCTGGATATACAGGAACAGCTCCTTGAGTGTACACATTTATTCTTCAGTGAGCTACTATTTTATTTATTCTGACAAAAAAAAAAAAAAA
>VWZN01001878.1:135147-154371 GCA_013396955.1 Regulus satrapa
CTTTCCACCCATCCTGGTTTTTTTTGTTTTTTTTTTTTTTTTTTTCCTGACCTTTTTCCTTCCTCTTGAAACCCAAGTTTCCAATGAAATAGTATGGAAGTTTATCATGTTTGAAAAATATGTAATCTTCTTTCCATTTCAACCCAAGTAGTCACCAGATATTAAGCTTGGTCTTCAAAAACAGGTGGGAGAACTTAGTAACAACCTGAAAAATTGTGCAATGCTTTAATGTCCAACAGTATAAAAGAGAGGGTTTTTTCAGAGTACCTTTAGACTCATGTTAGGTGCCTTTCATATTAGCTGTCATCTGTATATATTGGCATCGTTTCACTAAAACATGGAATTTGGCAACCCTATTGTTTCTGCATAAAAGAAACAGAAGAGATTGAGTAAGACTCTTACAAGTGAATACAGAAGTATGTGAACGGAGCCACCTAGAGATACTTGCTGCAGCATTATCAGGCCTCCCTTGACTAGAGTCTACATCGCACATTTCTAGATATTTGAAATGCTAATATAGTTCCTCTCCTCACATCTGCTTCACAACTTGCTGCACTCCTCCTAGCATCTCAGCGCAAATCTTTTATAAAGTAGACTTAATGATTGTTATCAGTGTGCTAAGGTCTATGCTAGGGTAAGGCTTTATAGAGGTCTATGTCAATAAGCTTGGTAAATATTTTGTTTATGGTTATGCTCTGATTTATCAAAGGTCAGATTTTGCTGGAGAGCCTGTGTAAGACGGTCTGAGGATTTGTTGGATCGGAAAGTGGGGTAATGACACTCTTAGTCCTTGAGTGCTGAAAACATACAGACTTTTATCTGCTTGGCCCAGAAGAGAAGCTGTGGAGCATTCTTGCTTGAACTGATCTCCAAATGAAGCTTAGACTTGCTAGTGTTCTTTCAGAATGTGAGCTGCACATTGTGGAAGTTGTAGCTCAGCTGTCCAAAAACAGAGTAAGAAGTTGCATTTTTTTTTTCCACCAAAATCCCTAGACTGCTGGAGGATTTTGGAGCATGTAATAGCTGTCAGTGTTTTGAGGATTAAAAATTGTTCTGTTGAATTACATATCTGTTCCTCATGGGTTTTTTTTCCTTTCTTTCCCAGAAAGTAACACCCACACTGCAAGTTAGAAAAACTGAAAGAGGCATTACACCATTTATAGAAGTTGATCAGTAAAGTTCCTCTGAGCTTTGCAGGTCTGGATTTTATGGGAATAGGACATGAAATGGAACATGCTTTAATACTCAGAAGCTGAGGTATGGGACTGGTTAAGCTGAATGAATTGAGTAGCATATCTTACAAAAAGTGTATGGTACTTTCTTTCATTTCAGCTCAAATTTTATCAAAACAAGGGAGTGTGGGCTTCATCACCAATGAGCAGCTTACTCATGAAGTCAAGTACAGAGATGATTGCAGAGGATTTCACTGTGCTGCTGATTGTGTTTGCAAGCACTTATTTCAGGAGATACTGGCATCTATAAAATGGGCTCTTCATGCTGATGTTGCACCCCTCTTCCCTTTCTAGCTGACAAAGGAACTTGTTGATATTAGAACACAATGCCCTTGCAACTGCAGCTTTTTAGGCTATCTCTAAGACTTTGTTTAGAAGTAATTGAAAGGTTTATTGGATTTCAGAGAATATGAGGTTTATTTCCTTGTGTGGAGGAATCACAGAAAAGTCATGACTGGAGGAAAACTAGATATATACATAGAGAGAAGGGTCAGGGCGTTTTTTATTTTTTTATGGTTTCATTTTTAAAAATTCCAGTAAAACTGAAACCCTGAAACTTTTGTTCAAGTTAAATAAATGTAGCATGTTCTGCCACTGTGTTTTCTTATAGGTGGGGGCAGTTGGAAAGATAAATCTTACAAGAGTAAATTGATAACTGTCTTTGTGGTTAATATTATAGTTTATGTGGTTGTGTCTGCAGCAGAAAGTACATGTCTTGTAAACTCTTGTCAGTTTATGGTGGTAACAGAAGCAGAGATCTGCCCTGATCTCCGAGTCCTTCCTTAGCTTGTTCTTCTCTAGGTTGTAGAGCAGTAGTGAACTTCCACACCCTCTTTCTACTGGGGCATTTGCACTTTATTGTTTTTACTGCATGTGCTCTGCCCTTGGACTACCCCATCTGCTAGCCTGCCCTTCTACGAGCTGTGTACTCTTTCATTTGTAGGTGGCTTTCACAAACTTGTTTCGTACCCAGCTGCCCCCACGCAAATGTCAACATAAGATTATTCTGAGCACTGCAGATACCTCTGGATAATGGTTTCTATACTCAGCTTCTTGCATGAAATTTCAAGGATTGCTTAATGACGCTGGCTTTTTTTCTTCACTCTTAAGGCAAGAATCATGTACTTTAACAGTGTTCTTTCTAAACAGAATAATGCACTGGATGGCTTTTTAAACCCACGGGCTTCCTCAGGGCTCTGTACTGAATGTGAGTTGCTATTAAGGTTGTATCTGTTATACAGGAGTGAGTGGCAGTTGACCAATTCTGTTGCTGTGGGGCGATTTCCCTTGGGGAGGGGAAGATAAATGGTGGCATTACTTCTTCTTGACCTGACACCATGAGTCTGCTCATCTGAAATCCAGTGATGAGAACTGACGCAAAGGAGAAAAACACTTCCATTAGAAACCATCCCTCCTCCCTCACACATAGATGTCTGTGTATTTCTTTTTACCGTTGGGAGCCTCTTCAGTGTTGCACTCTCACACTGGAGGCTATTAGCTGGTCCAAGTTTGCAACTCGGTCATAGGTAGATGGAAGGCCCCTTGCTCACTGTTGCCAAAACAATCCTGCCTCTGTTTTTCCAGAGGACTTGTGACTTTAGTGGAAGAAAAACAGGTTGCAGGTGATGCTGTGTTCTTACAGAAAGAATGCAAGGCGAAAGCATTGACATTTAGGCAGCAGTGATGGTGCCTGCTAGTTAATACATAGATGGTTCTCAGATAAAGCCAAAAAGCCAAATTTTTCTTAACTCTGAGGCATGATGGCTGACATTTCTAAAAACTGAGCCTTTGATTTTTAATTAGGTGCATCTTATGAAAGCTTAAAGGGCAGATATGAAAGATGGCTATTCACTGGGACTGTCCAGAGTAGCAGGTATTAATGTCGCTTAGTGCTGTTGAAAATGGTATTTTCTGATAAATTGCGGGAGGGCAGGAGAATGAGCACGTGTAGAGTGTTCTTGGCTTTCTGTAGTCTTAAGTGGGATAAAATAAGAAGCAAATGGTAAGCTTCCTCCACTGAAAATCCTCATACTGCAAAGCAGATCTAAGATACCTTACATTTGCTGTGATGTGAATCCACAGCAGTCAGTGTGTTGTCTGTTATAGATACTTTCTAAAAATCTTTTTTCTCTGATAAATTCCTCTGCTGCCTGTGAACACCATTACAAAGACTTGTGTGTTGTATTAGAAAGTATGTAGTGTTTAAGTATTAAATTAGTCAATAACTCAATTATAACTCTTCAAATCTGTGAATTATTTTCAGATGAATGGCTTTTAGATTATTTATTTGCCTTCTTTGTATCTGTTTTAATAATTGTTTTGGCTGCTATGGAAACACTTCAGGATAGGAATAGTAAATGTTCTTCAGTAATGTTTTCTAATCTCTGATCTGCTGTGTGTTGTATTCTTATTGGGGTAGCATGAACATAGCAAAAATTGCTGTCTGGCATCTATGCTTACATCAAATATAAATGTTTAATTAACTCTTGAGCAGTCATCTCAGTTTTATTGATTAGTGTATTTGACTTGATAAAGTTATAAATATCAGGAGAGAAGTGCAACTCACTTTTTCTTTCTTTCATATCACACATGACTTCCAAATAATGTTTCATGAATATTAACTCTAGAGAAATACACTAATATGCATGTAGGCACTTGGATTCAGGGCACATGCTCTGGGAGTTTCCTAACTAAGGAGTTACACACACAAGCGCCCCCCTCCAATAGATATATTATATCACATGGGTATGGGATTTTTAATAAATTCTTTAAAGCTTTTATCACTTACAAAATCGGTAATATGCCTTCTTTATGCAGAACCTTTCAACAACATAAAATTTGAGTTCTTGCTGGAAAATGTTGAAAGCATATATGTAACACTGGAAAGGGAAAGGCCTCTCGCATTTGTGAGCTGCTGTGAGCACCAGCACCAATAATTTCCTTCATAAACTGATCAGGCTCTGTTGGCAGAAGATATTTTTGCTTCTTCAGTTCACGTTGAAATGCCTTTTGAGTACCTTACAGCTCTGATTAGGCAGCTGTAGCTAGAACTCAATGTGTTGTCTGCTGGTAATAACCCTTAATTATGTTATCACTGTTCCATATGCCTTGATGCATTGCTGCAGCATGTACTGAAGGTGTGTGAAAGGCATTCATGGTACAATCACATACAGAAAAGGGAATGTGCGTGGCCCCAGAGAGAGAAATGCGATGGGGTGGGCACACATGACTGCAGCCACGCTTCAGAAATGCATGATATTAGGCTCTTGAGAGAAAAGAAGGAATTTTTGGCCCTTGATGTGCTTGCCAAGCATCCCCAATAAATCTACAGCAGATAAAAGAAACATAGTAGAAAAGGGAGTACACTGTAGAAAAGGGAGATAAAAAGCAGCATTTTGTTTTGGCATATGTAAGAGAGATTCTGCTTGTGAGTTCCATTA
Organism: Regulus satrapa; assembly: GCA_013396955.1. Lineage (NCBI taxonomy): Eukaryota > Metazoa > Chordata > Aves > Passeriformes > Regulidae > Regulus > Regulus satrapa. Next base: position 139,820 of record VWZN01001878.1, read on the forward strand.
GTTATTAATGAAAACCAGTGCAATTTTTCAGTGTAATACAGATAGACAGGATGACAGGAGTGCTGCTGCAAAGAGTTGACAACCAGGGAGGGGGAGAGAGCCAGTGATGAGAGCAGTGTAATGCAAAAGCAAGAGCACCTGATACTCATTCTCTGATGGAGAGCTTATGTGTTGGCAGAGGTAGGGAGAAGATTAGGTTGTTGTTTGCATCTGTTCAGAAGCCTTTTTGCAGTGGACTAGAAGACAGCTGGGAGAGTAGCCATGTGAAATGTCAGTGTGGCTGTCGTTGATTAGCACAAAAATGCGTTTCATGTGAGATGTTTGCACTGGGCTTATGGGTTTGATAGCAAACCTTGGAGAAACTTTGAAGACCACCATGGATTTGAAGGGAGAGGGTCTGTAGGAAGGAAAATTACAAGTAGGGGAACTTTTTTGTCAACAGGGTACATCTAATATGTTTTGGGGTTTTGTTCCAGTGGTTCTGTTTCAGCCTATAGTGCTGGGTAGTAAGCCTGTAGCTTCAGACTCTTAGTAGGAGTCCTGAAGAGGAAAAAGAACATCTGGGCATGTAAAAATTGCCTATGAGGCAAGAAATAGGAGCAAAGACTTTGAAAGTGCAGTACATATGTAAGAGCAAGCAGAGGACTAGTTTTGTTTGGTTTGCAGAAGATGGTACAGGAAGAGAAAAGCTGAAGACACTGTAAATAAAACTATATAACTGTATATAAAGTAAGGAATGTATTGTTCTCCCGTTTCTTTTCTGAAACGGGACAGCTGTCTCTATTCCTGCTTCTCTGCACATTCTTTGTCTTCATGCACTTCCTTGTGCTCCTCTTTGTAGTGCCTCTGTAAATACATTTTCTATGTAACTTTCTCTGAGAGGCTGACCTTGTTTATTGTCTCACCATTTTCTCTTGTTAAATTCCCAGCCATTTCAAGTCACTCTTTTCATTTGCAGTCTCCTCCTTGAGCAATTACCTATACTTTTTCCTGTGTGGTTGTCATCTGTATTACTAGCATGATACATAATGAATTTTCTAAGAGCAGATTTCTTTTAGTTTTGTGGGTTTTCCTTTACTTGACTCTATTTTCCCAGTCTGTAAAAGCAGTTTTATTTTCCTCCCAGAAGCAGCTAGCTACAGAAGCTGTGAGGGATCTCTTCTGGGAGGTACTGTAAAGAGCATTAGAAGTCTGCTTCTGTCTGGTTTGGGGCTTGAGCATTGTTCTCTGTCCTATTCCCTCTTACTAGTTTAGAAAATTTCTGTAGTTTTCTGCACTTGTCAGAAATTTTAAACACTCCTCGGTCCCATTCCTTCCCCAGGAAAATTCAATTTCCCTGCTGCGGCCATAAGTCTGTGGCTGACCCATTCAGCCAGCCCGACTCACCTAAGTGCCCTGTCTGCCAGGGCACAAAAGGTGCAGGTTGAGGACAGCTTGTTGTGGACATTCACGGTGCTGACATTAGGGAAGCACTGGTAGTTACGGGGGAAATAATTAATTCAAAGTTTCAACCTCCATACTTTAAAAATGTATAATTTCGCAGGGGAGAACAGAAATGGACCTGAAAACTCAAATGATGTGGACAGGAGGTGGAGAGAAGAAGGGAGAACACACACATCATTGAGTTTGTAGGCTCTTTGCAAAGTCAATAGAAGAATAAGTGCAAATAATTTCTCTTTTTTCTTTGCTAGAAGGATAAACTCAACAGCTGCTAACAATATGTACAGTATTTCTGGGTTAGTATTTTAAATACTTGAGAAACAGGGAGGTTTCAGTACTTGTTTTCCAATGTAGACTATGGTAAATGTTCTTTTATTTTTTTCTGCATTAGAAATAAAAGGGTTGGAGGGTAATGAAGTGTTTAGACTGACCATCTGCTCTTCATTTGACTTACTATTTCCATTTATTTCTATGCATCAATTTAAATGTGTCCTGGACCATTAGCTATATTGTGATGAGATTGTTTTGAAATATTTGTAGAAGTTACAGACTCAGACTCCAGCTATGAAGCACGAAAAATATTGAGTTAATTTATGTTGGCTGTTTGGTTTTGATCTGTACAGATTCAGATAGTTTCCCTTCCTTGTTGTTATGGAACCACAGATAGTTTATCCAAACAAATACCAAATGTTGTCCTCTTTTTCCCCTTCCCTTTTTTCTTTAAATATGCTAACAAACACATTGGGTTTATTCTGTATTTCATTATCTTAATACATGTGGTACAGTTTGTATGATAAGAGACTGGAAATCCTAATAGAAAGCCAGTTTGTGAAATATTACAAATAACTCATGCATTGAGAATGCTGGCACATTCTTTTAAAATGAAGAACTTCACTTTATATGAATGTAGTGGTATCAAATATACAGTTAAAAAAGCAGCATGCCACTTAGGGATTGTGACCTGTAATTAAATTATTCTAGGCTGTAACATTATTTCAAAGGATAACTTATATGAGGATTAATTCTTTTGTGGCTCTTGGAAAATAGTGCTTTTCTCAGTAATTCTTTGTAGCACTAGTAATTGATTTTATGTATTATTTTCATTGGTGTATTATGTGTGTGTGTATATATATATATATAAATAAATATATAAAATAAATGTAGACTTGTGAGGATTTTTGTGATTTAGCAGTCTTGACTGGGAAAACACTTATTTCTTTTTTGTCCTCAACTGAGACTAAGCAAGGATACGGCTTTCCATTTTTAAATTTAAAGTTTCTTATTGTGTGCATTTCACTGTGTGAGGTCTTGTAAATTTCATATTGGATGATGAACAACTTTAGTTCTCTTTGTTAAGCTTTGAAATTATCCCAAATTCAGAACAAATTCTCACTTTAATTTTGATAAATAATATTAACAGGCTAACTGCATCACATCTCTCTTGTTGGTATGAGGTCCAAAACATGGTTACCTGCTTTAAACGTGCAAGTGAATATTTTCTAAATTTTCTGATAAAAGAAACAGTCCTATGAAATTTTTTTCCTTCTTCTCCCTTGTTTCCATCCAGAACTGGTCAAGGCTGCTTTCTGTAAACAAATATCTTTCATACCTTGTTGTTGGTTCCTGGATCTATGACAACGGTATGATTTTAAATTAAGAGTTTGCATTTATGTAAAAAGACCAAACTCAGTAACTTCCATTTTCGTAAGCAGGTCTGAGCACAGCAGTGTTCAGTGCAATCATTGTGTTGCAATAAGGATCACTATTCAGTAGAGATGCTGATCCTCAGTGTGGAGTTTTTATATTCAAGCTACTTACTGAGTAGAAATTCTTCCTGAATAAAGACCCTTCCATGAGTGCTTTGCTTTGAGAGATGATGAATGATGAGTCTGTTATCTCTTTGAATTAAGCAAATAAGTGAAGAGTGGTGGTATTCTTCAAAGTAGGTCGTTTTGCTAGGAAGGGCAGCGCCCTGCAAGTGTGAAGTCCAGTGGGCAGTATCCACTTTTCTCTCATTATTGGGTCTTTGGATGCCGATGTAAATTGCTGCGATTTCAGACGTCCTGCTGTAGCTCTGTGGAGGAACGAGCTGGTTTAACAATGTAGCAATATAACTTTGTTGTGTAAAAAACTTCATTTCTTTTCCTCCCTCTTCCTGCTGTTTCATGTTAGTGGGTTTGATTTAGCTTCTCTCCCTGCTGTTCTGCAGCAAGGAGAGGGTGGCAGGAAATGTTCTTCTTTGTGGCTGGCATCCCCTTTCCCTGAGGAGGAGCATTTCCAGCCCCGGCTCTCATCTGCCAAGGCCACGCTGTGAGCTGGGGCTGGGAGCGCCAGAGCAGGGTGGCTCCACGTGTGCCCAGCATCTCTGGCACTATTAATTCTGCCTGCAGCTCTCAGCAGCATGCTGCAGTTTTGTTCTTGGCTTCCAGTTAATTAGAAGATGTTAATTTTGATGGGTTTTCTTTTTAATGGGGGAACTTGCTTACTAAGACAGCAGAGACCACTGATTCCTTTTACAGAGGCCAGTGAAGCCATTAAATGTTGACTGTAGCACTTTTCCTTTTCTCTTTTAAGCTGATTGCTTAAGCTGTTATCAGCCTGTATGCGTGCTCTGTCTCCCCTCATTCTCTTCTTCTCATACAACACTATTTCACATTTGGCTTTTCTCTATTCAATGAACTGTTTCAAAGTTTTTAAAATCAGACTCCTTGTTTTTAGGTGTGAAAATTGGTGAGCCTTTGGGGCATCAAGACTTAAACAGTTTGAAACAGTAGGCACTTGGAGAGGAATTTTTATTTTATTAAAGGGGTTTAATTTATGAAAGGTATATAATATATTTTGGGAGGTCAATCTATGTGGAAATAATCTAAACAACAAATATTTTATACAATATTCTTAAACTTAGAATGAAAAACAAGGTGAGGTTATTTACCCATTGCCTTCAAGTTTTCCCGTCCATTCTCTTAGCCATCCCCTCTTTTGTTGATAGTACTTTTTTTTTCCCCTGTGTAGCATGTTGATGCATTATATGCATTAAAATTTATTCTGTAGTAAAACTTTTCTGATGTGCCATTTCTGTCTTTAGAAAACAGATGTTTAAATTAGAGATGGAAAAAATGAGGAAGGAGTTGGAGCATTTGTCTGTATATTAGCAAAAAAATAGGCCGAAGTTAATGACTACATTTCTCAGAAGGGAGTGGGAATAGAAAAATTCAGTGCTGTGAAACAAAAACAAGTGGGTTTTGTTTGCTGCTATTGAAATTTGCCAGCAGATACTCTCATTTTACAGTTCATGTGCTTGGATTTGATATATTTTCACATTAAACATAGCCAGCATATTTTGGTCTATGATTTCATCATAAAACGTATTTTGTAAAAAAAATGCTCATCTGTATCAGCAAATGTTTTGCTTTTACAACATTATTATGGTCAGGAAAGTGGACCATGATTTCATCCGCCTACATGTTATTGTATTAGCTACTGGTAGAATGGTTTCTTCCTGAAGAATTTAATCTCACTTTGACAAAGGGCAAAACAGATCGTCTGATAGCATTTCTAGTATGATCAGAATCTTGAAAAATTGTCAAACAAAGCAGAAGGATATTCTCTTTCATAAATAGAAAATACTGTTCATCCAAATTCTGTTTCAGAAAGCAGATTTTTCCCTGTAAAAGCTGCCAGTTTCTCAGCGTTTTTGTAATGCCAGGAGGGGAGAACTTTCCCAGCTGTTTCAGTAAGCTGCATGCTGAAAGCTTTCTAGGAAGAGAAAATAGTCTGAAGAACCTCTGTGTGACACCTCTGTGAGCTTGCTGTGACTCTCAGGAGCTATTGAGAGAGGGAAAGCTGCCATGCAAGTGCTGGCTTGAAGGATAATACTCAAAATGAACTTTGTCTCTTTTGCATTCCGTAAGGCACCTTCAGAAATCAAAAGTTACTTCTTAATTTAAGGCAGATAGAGCTTTTACATAATACCAAAATCTTCAGTAAGGTGTTTGGAAAAGTTGTTTTTTTGCAAGCTACAGGGCAAACAACTTGTTAGGTTGCGAGAGAGATGGGGAAACATTCCTCTTTATTGCATATGCACTATCCCCATTAACAAGATAAGGCTGTCAAGACTGGGGCAACATTAAATGACTTGTGGGAGCCAGCAAATGCAGATCTCATGAAAAGCCTCAGGCCTGAGGAGCTCTCCCTACAGACAGCAGCTCTCTGAGCAGCAGTACCTGCTTTCCTTGCAAAGGTTTTGCACTAGTCTCCAAGACCCTGTATACAGGAAGAAAGCTTTTCTCCAAGTTTTCCATTTGAGTCTTAGAAAACATTTTTTTTTCTTTTTTTGTACTGGTTTGTTAAATGGAGCAGTCGTCTGTCTGCATTGCAGAACTGATACAGGTGAGGTGGAGGACAAAGTTTGTTTGTTTCCTTTGTCTTGTGCATGATGTGAAAGTGCTCCCTGGAAACAGCAGATAGTTGACTGACCCTGTGTGATCCAGCTCCAGTTTGTGGTGCTAAAAAATATCTTTGAAAGCAAAACATTAATTCAGTGCAGTTCTGGAGGGACAAAATGGGACCACTTCCTCTGCTTTTGAGACTGTTGTCTGCTTTGCTTGGAAAGTATCTTCTGTGAAATGCCAAGCTTGGCTGATCTCTCTGCCTCTGCACACATGGTGGTGGAAGCTCCCCGAGAGCCAGAGCAGGGTGTTGGAGGCTGGGTGTAGGGCTGATGTTCTAGGAGATTCAGGGGGGACCTTACTGCTCCCCTGCTGCCTGAGAGGAGGGTGTACACAGGTGGGGGGGTCAGGCTCATCCTCCGGGGAACAAGTGATAGTACAAGAGCAAATGGCCTCATGTTGTGCCAGGAGATGTTTAGATTTGATGTTAGGAAAAATTTCTTTGCTGAAAGGGTTGTCAAGCGTTGTAAATGGGCTGCTTGGGGAAGTGGTGGAATCACCATCCCAGGAAGGGTTCAAAAAAATGTGTAGATTTGATGCTTAGTTATGTGTTTTAGTGGTAGACCTGGCAGTGTTAGGTTAGTGTTGGGACTTGATCTCAGAGGTGTTTTCCAACCTTAATGACTGTGGTTCTACAATGGAAATGTGTGCTTTGGAATATACTTCTGTTTCTGTCTTGTACACGGACATAACCCACAGTACTAATAAACTTGGGGTGGTTTTACTGCTAAAGAATGGGTTATAAATGTTGAAATGGCAACTTAGACAAGCCTGCAGCTTTGGTTTCACTTCTAAATTGATTTATGGTGTTACTTAAAGTGGTTTTTGTATCTCAGAAACCACTGTGAGGCGGCTGGTTCCTGCTGGCAGTAAGAAATGGAATTTGTTTGGGGTAGCTAGGATTTATGATGCACATTTTCCTTTTGTGCTGGAATAGGGTGGGAGACCATGTTCTTTAGGTTTGTCTAAAGGAATACAAACTTACACATGCTAATATGTGAACTTATTGTTTTTGCAAATAATTATTTTTCAGAAGGAATTACTAGAATGAAATATTTCCAAAAAAATCACTGACTATTGTTGCATTAAAACAATTTATATATATATATATATTGTTTGCTTGCTTTTATTCTCCACTCACCCCAAAAAACCTATTTCACCACCACTTCTTCATTTGCTAAGAAAATTTACTTTATGTTAGTGCTTAACAGATGTTCCAGCTGTCTGTGTTCCCATTTTTCCCTCTCCTTTCAATATATTTTGTTAAGGCTGTTAGGATGATGTTAAATGTAAGTCAACTGACTATTCTCCTAGACATCATTTCTTCTGTCACTCTTTATATTGGAGAGAGTCATAGGGATGGCTTGTAAATAAATAGGATCTGAACTGTTGATTTGTTTCAGGTCAGAAAGGGTCGTTGTGAACACTTAATCTGTTCCCCTTCCCTGATCAGTCTCTAGAACTTCTTCCAAGAATATGTTTTAAGCCTGTCTTTTTTTTTTTTTTTGCCATCAGTGCTCTCCTTGGATATCATTAGTTTATCTGTCTTTAAGAGTCTTTAATGAGAAGCAGTTACTTATTCATGTTGCATGTGGAATTTTCAGTATGATAATTGGTCTTTCATTGTATCTAATACTTTTATGGTCCCTATTATCCCCTGTCTTGGTACTTGAGCAGGTAGGCAACAAAAAGTCATGGAACTGTGGGGAAAAATTTTCTCTACATGCAGGTATGTGAAATTCATACACATGCCACCTCTTATTCTTGTGTATGTCTAAGTAAATGAAACAAAATTTTATTTACAGATGCTTTTCATACTTTTTATAGCTTTACTCTGACTTTGTGAACAATGTGCAGACATTTGAGCTGGGCACAGCAGCGTTGTGTTATAATAGTTTGCTGAATGTTATATGAAATGGCATTGCTTCTTACCTAATGTTCCCTTGTTTGTTTTCTTGGCAGTAACCTTACACTGAGAGGTTACAGTCCATTGTTTTTCTGTTGTTACAACAAGGTTCTTGGAGTGCTGCTGAAAGTGAGGGCACTGTCTTTGACCTAGTGAGTGTGAGTGAAACTCATATTCCTCTCTGCGTGACCTGTGATTTCAGCGAATTCAGCCACAGTGTGTTGATGCAGTTCTGTGTCCCCAGGATTTTCAAAGCACTATGTACAACCAACATGACCCATCATCTGCTGCTGCTGTGCCAGTTTTGTTTAGTGGGAGTAATTTTATTAGTTCCCTCCCAGGGAAAACGGGTGAGTGACTGTGAGCAGAACACTTAAAGGTTGTTCTGACAGTGCTTCTTGCTGGCTGCTTTCCCCCTTTCCCTTCGTGATTAATTTTTTAAAAAAATCTGCCTCTTGTGAACTACACACATCTATTTTAGGAATGCTTATGCTTGCTTCTGTCCGACTCATCAGCTGTGTTTTGAGAGTATGGGTGTTTAGTGGTCAGTTTAATTTGAAATAGTTCTTGGCTTCTCATCACATCATGGTGCTGTAAACACCTGCCCTTTCAGCTGTTTGCGGGCCTGTGTGCTGAAAGCCATGTCAGGTATCAGATCCAGGGATGTTTCATTGTGGGGGAAAAAACAAACAAAGCCAACCAAAAAAAAAAAAAAAAGGCGTTTGCTGCATCGAATGTCAGAGATTTGTTATAAGTATGGCATAAGTAAAAGGCCAAGCAGTAGACAGAGGGCACAGGAGCTCTTCAAAGTGAAAGTTGTGCAACAGGCTGTGTTGATGAGTTGGGCCATGAGGCTCTAAGTAATCACTTTAGGAATAGATTCATTAATGTGCTTGGTGCTCTCATAGCTTGGTCATGCGAGTGCTTCTGGTCTGGCCCAGCAGAGTAAAACAGGTTAGTGTGGAGAAGAAACAAGTGCTTGGTTGCTGCAGTCAGGTTGTTCAGTGACAGAAATTGTGGCAAGTAGCTCAAGCTAGATCTGCAAGAACTCATCTACTCCAAAGTCAGAGATCTTACAGAAATTTATCTAGGTTTCTTATTGCTCTAATCAAATAACAGTGTAGTTTTATGAAGGAAGGAGTTAGACTTGTTTTATGAGACAATTTTCTTTAAATCATGATGAGTGGTATAATATATGCTGCTGTTATCTAATCCATTGCTGACTGGACCCAGCTGTCTCTAGTTTTTATTTTCAGACTCTAACAGGCAGCTAGGGTTGATAAGAACCACTAAGCTGAGACTGAATTTAGAAATACACTAGGAGTTTTAGAAAAAGCCGCCTCTGACTGGGCTTCACCAGTGAAGCTTCAAATGGAACCAGGATGTAAAAGGTGGTCTTGGGGTCGTTACTTGATCTGCATATCCTGTGATGGAGTGCATACCTTAGTCCTTTAAGGCTGGCTGCAGGTGGAAGTAAACTCTGCTATCCAGGGAGAATGACGGCTGCATTGAGCAGAGCCTGGATTCTTAATCTATAAGGGATCCATATAATTCAAGTGGTATGAGTGTAATTGTAGATCTCTGCTTGTAAGTATTCCAGAAATAGGTCTACTACAGATTTAATAATTCTTGATTGTGAATAAATGTAAATTAAAATGGAATTTTCCATTTCCAATATCTCAATTATTTTTAGTTTAGTCTCTTATTTGGAAAGTAGACTATGGATGAATTCGACTTCATGTTACATTTTCCAAATTAGCCTTTTAAGGTTTACTATTAAATTACTGCATTTATGGAAGGAAGCTTTGTTTAAGAGTATGATCTAAATCAATGCTTTTAAAGAAGCAGGTAGAAGATTATTTGTCTTGAAGGAACAAATGGATGGCTCTGAATCATGCTGAAAGTGTTCCAGTGGAAAATATGTTTTTACTTCCAAGTACACAAGTTGCATTACAGCGACAGGTTTCTACTAGAATGACAACTATTTGAAGCATTTAATTTTTCTTTTTTTTTTGAGGGGAAAACCACAGGAAAAAAAGTTTTGCTTCAGGATTTTCTTTCTTATGACTAAGTAGTTGTGTTCTTTTGATGGCTTGTGGGATAAATCCTGTTTTCAAAATGCTAAAGAAAACAGAGTTCCCAGGCCATCTGGTGCTTCTTTGTGTACATGCATGCCTGCATCCATTTACAGTCAGGGGTGTTGAGCTGCAGCTTCAGGGTGAGGGAAATTAGCTTAGGTGTGGGAAACTTAAAGGATGATGCTGACCAGAGGTAGAAAGTGCTGGTTTTAGTTTTAATGGGTGAAGGCTTCCAATTTAATATAATTTAAAAAATAAATATTTAAAGGTACAGGCATTTTGCTACTCCTCTTTTGATACTGCCAAAGCATCTTTGGAGGTGTTATACTGTCTGGGTAGTGAGGTGACAATGTCTGTTATCCCCATCTGGACAGGAGACTTGAGGCTCTGATAAACTGCTGCAGAAAAGATTACCGGAGATTGCCTAAGACATTATTGCCTTGAGCTGTCTCGCTCTGTGACTAAACTGACAGAAGGGTCTGCTGAATAACCAGATACGAGTTTAAACTATGAGAGACACTGAGCTGCAGTGACTGACATAAAGGTTGGTGTTGTGCAGGAAATGGTGGTCTCTAGCAGGAGAGTACCTGGTTTTGGTAGAGTACCAGTGTGCCACAGCTTCAGTGAGGTTGCCCTGTCAGGCTTCTTGGTACGGTTCTGAATTGCTCTTTCTGCACACACAGTGTTCATCTGTACAGATTTTTGTCTGGAAAGCCCCCTGCAAACTACTGCCATTTTATTTTGGGAGTAAATGTTTTGAGTTCTATGCTGACCAAAAGAGGATCTGAAACACTGCTGGAGGGAGAAATTAGATTGTTAAAAGTCTGGATACTTAAGACATGTTCTGTATATGCAGAGCCCCTTGACTATGTGAGACTGAGGAAACAAGTTTATCTGGACTTTGTTCTGAAGCAGAATTTCACCTTACACAAATACTGGGAGCTGAGTAAAGGTATTGCAGTGTTACAGTACAAAGTTCTTTTTGCTTTGACATTCTTTATTGAATTGAGGTGATTTGTCTTGTGATAGCCTTGTAGGGTAGAAGATAGGAGCTTTACTTGTAGAATGCCCAATAAGCCTGAACTAAAAACACCTCTTTTTGTATGAAACTGGGAGTGTAGAATTTGGTTAAGAACAGTGATAAAGCATAGACAAAGCTGATAATTTGCTAAAATACAGATCTGTCTGTGCTACAGCTAATCTAGACAGAATATAGGTATTATATAATTATTTTATTAGTGACTTCAAGTTACACACTTGAAATCACAGAAAAACAAATCTTTTCCATGAACTTTTCAAATTGCTAGTTAAAATTTGTTTTGAAGTTCCCCCAACTCTGTTACTTCAGATTAACAGGGTGGAAGAGGGAGGTTGGGGAGGCAGTTTAAAATTTATGAAGGTAAAACCTCTGATTTCTTTGAGACTTTTGTTAAACATGTCTGCTGATTCTGAGAGGGAGAGAGAACCAATTTGCCTGTTAAAAATGTATCAGAATAGAACTTGAGACTTTGAACATGTACCTGTTAGACTTCTTATGACTTATCTAAACACACAAATTATTTGTTAGCAAATCAAAACTGGCTAAGTTAAAATGTGATGCTCTTATGTTGTGCATCATCTAAAGTGCTTTAATATGCTTTCTTTACAGTTTTGCCAGTCACAATGAAATAGGTGTGTGCTTGTAAACTGGCAGACTTATGTTAAATTGTTTTGACTCTTTGAGTGCTAGATTCATGGTTTTCTTAGTGTTGTCTCTAGTTTGTTTTTTGGGTTTTTTTCCATATGTTCCTGATCAGTACTTTAAATATGTGAATGTTCTACTCTTTTGATATGTCAATATATAAGAATCTGCCTGGTGATCACTTGCAGCTATTTCTGAACTCCACGCTGGTGATACTGAGGGCATCTATTTTACCATGATAATCCTTTCCCTTCTGATTCAACTGCGTTGCCAGTATATCAGAAATTGTACATGAATGTGGCTGGTGCTGTAGCTGAATTTTTGTGTTACTCTGCCTTTAACTGAAATTACCTGTCTTCCCCAATTGATTGTCCTTCTCAGGCCTTTTCTGTGCACTTCGTTTCATTCTCTGAATCTGGAATACTCTGTTCTGGTGTGCCAGGCTCATAGCATATTGTTTTCCAGCCTGGTGGATGGCTGGAGGTATGTATACTTGCACAAATGCTGTGGATCACGAGCTAGTCAAGAGGTAAATATCTTCTCACATCTGGAGGAGCCTACTCTTTTCTCTTGATGTTATGTCTTAAAGTCCATCTTTTGTTAGAAATTTTTTGTTTCAAGGCTAGAACTTGTTTATTATGATTTGAAGTGTGATTTTGATGAGAGTATGTTGAAATCTTTACCACTTGTGTCTTAACTTTGTCTAGATTTTGAGGATCTGTCTCCTTCAAAAAGTAAACCAGTGGTGGAAGTCTCATTTCTTTGGAAGGCATTCCTCCCTGGTGGCTATCATCTGTAAAAGTGTCTCTTAAGGATAAGGTGGGAGAGTGATGCTGCCAATCTCATATTGCTAATGTAATTTTAAACAATAAGCAAAGTAGGACTACTGTATTTGTTTTGATTAGAGGAGAAATGTTGTAAACTGGCTTTTATAGAGACTTTGCAAACAAAATATTAATCAGACAGCCAAGTAGTAGAGACCTTTATTATGCTCTGGAATTTGCTGGTTTAGTGTGCAGAATTTCTTTAACCTGTGGGACAAGATTTTACAAGTTGCTCTGTTTAGGCCTTGTAGTGAATGAGACTGTCTTGTAGCTCAGTTAAAAAATAACAGTCAAAAGATGGGTTAAAGTGTTTTTTATAACCTCAGCGATATTTGGATTTAGTTAAATGGAATGTTAAGCGTTAACACATGAAAAGATTATTGGCAAAACAGTGAAGTTAGAAACTGAAGAGCTTATAGCAATCCATTCAAACTGCATTTTTCTAAACAATGATGAACTCATATTTTTGTGCTAAAGGAGAGATTGCGTTAACTATTGGAAACCTGTGTAATTTATAATAATTTGTTTATGACAGAAAGAAAGAATGCAGCAAACCGTGCACCTCCGCATAATCATTCTTTTTGACATGCTGAATTTGCATGCTAACAGTTTTGACAAAAATAACATGTCTTGAGTTTGCTGCACACTTTTAAGGAAAAATCAATTTGAGATTGTCAACTACAGGGTTTTCCTCACCTTTAATAATTTGAAAATGTTTGCTAACTTGCATAGAAATTGGTGGAAATATGAGATAATGCGAGTTGAGAAAGGGCTAGGGTTTTTAAAAATACATAAACACTTGGTATATTTGAATAAAATCTGCTGCATTCCTCAGTGATCTTGTGCTCACTGAATGCAGTAACTTGGTGGTTTTGCTCTAATAATGCTAAAGTGCACCTGGTTGTTCAAGAAAACTTCATTATGTATGCTCTGTGGCTCTAATGATCTTTGTTTTGAGTAACTGTGACTCATGTAGGGATGGGCTGTGGTGACAAACCAAAGTCATGACACTTTACAATTTTTGGGTTTTGCTTCCTGAAGCTGTTGTGCTCTTCACATGATTTTTTGATGATTGTTGCCTGGCTTCCCATCTTAATTGTATGTTGGTTCACCCTGCATTTGCTTTGGGCACAGGAAACTCAAAGTACAGCTCTAGGACCCAAAGATCTAGCGAGTGATAAAAACTTATGAATCAGTAGATAAATTAACAGGCAACAGTACTTGGCACAGTGTTGGGGAAACTGCCATCTTCATGTAAAAGCAGACATGAACTCGGGAAGATAAATAATGAGTTGATCAAGAAAATAAAATTCAAAAAAACCCCTGTTGCCTTTGTTCTTCTGGCATTGAGGATGTCATAGAGAGCCAAGGGATCTTTTCTTTGTATAAATTAGGTTGAGCTGTCATGCTTGCATTTTCTAGTGTTGGATTTTTTTTTTCTTTATTTTTTTATGCTGACATAGTTTTTAAAATAAGAGTTAACATAAGGTTTCTGGAAACTAATACGACTAAAACCTTTGCTATGGAAGGTGTGGTGTAAAGGTTGAGAGCTTTGTGTTAATTTAAAATGTCACATGAATAAAAGAGCAGTAGAATTGAGAGGAAGGGCAAAGGCAGTAAGAATGTGACTTTGTTGCTGGCTGCATCATGTGCACACCTTGAGCNTTCTGAGAGGGAGAGAGAACCAATTTGCCTGTTAAAAATGTATCAGAATAGAACTTGAGACTTTGAACATGTTACCTGTTAGACTTCTTATGACTTATCTAAACACACAAATTATTTGTTAGCAAATCAAAACTGGCTAAGTTAAAATGTGATGCTCTTATGTTGTGCATCATCTAAAATGCTTTATTATGCTTTCTTTACAGTTTTGCCAGTCACAATGAAATAGGTGTGTGCTTGTAAACTGGCAGACTTATGTTAAATTGTTTTGACTCTTTGAGTGCTAGATTCATGGTTTTCTTAGTGTTGTCTCTAGTTTGTTTTTTGGGTTTTTTTCCATATGTTCCTGATCAGTACTTTAAATATGTGAATGTTCTACTCTTTTGATATGTCAATATATAAGAATCTGCCTGGTGATCACTTGCAGCTATTTCTGAACTCCACGCTGGTGATACTGAGGGCATCTATTTTACCATGATAATCCTTTCCCTTCTGATTCAACTGCGTTGCCAG
>VWZN01001878.1:155710-178651 GCA_013396955.1 Regulus satrapa
GGATTTTTTTTTTCTTTATTTTTTTATGCTGACATAGTTTTTAAAATAAGAGTTAACATAAGGTTTCTGGAAACTAATACGACTAAAACCTTTGCTATGGAAGGTGTGGTGTAAAGGTTGAGAGCTTTGTGTTAATTTAAAATGTCACATGAATAAAAGAGCAGTAGAATTGAGAGGAAGGGCAAAGGCAGTAAGAATGTGACTTTGTTGCTGGCTGCATCATGTGCACACCTTGAGCTGCTCCAGATCACAAGCCCTCTTTGTTGATAGTCATCACCTCTGCCTGTCTGCCAGTGTCACAGAATGGAGTAGGACTCTTGCTTCCTGACTAAGTACACTGAATGTGCGTGCATTTCGCTAATAACAAGTGTAGGCAATGTGCACATCTGTAACATACTCCAATCCTAATTTTTCTTGCTTCCTCCCTCCTGCACTCAATGTTATTTATAGTAATAAATGTTTTACGAGCCCTTTGTGCAATTTAAAGTTCTAGCAAAGATAAAGTGCTGATTATGATGTTATTTTGTTGAGAAACTGAGATGACTGTGCCATCTTTCTTCTGAAATTAAGAATTCTGGCAGCCTGAAATGAGCAGGAAGTATTCAGTAGGGTGTGATAGCTGAAAAAGATAATTACTTTAAAAATACTGTTCTCCTAGAGTAATTTGAAAAAGTAGAGGAGCTTATCCAGCAAACACCAATCACTAAATGTTGTTATTTATGTTGTCCATTTAGCATGACTGCCAATTTTCTGATAAAGGAGGTTGATGGGAACAGATTCAGGTCAACAGAGTTGGTATTACTCCTGATATTTAAGGGATTATGTTCTTTTAGTTCAGGTTATTAGAATATTTTTGCCAGAAAAATGCATGAAAGATGAAATGCATCAACAGTATGAACTCTATTCAGTAGCTAAAACATCCTTGGCCCCGATATTTATGTATTAAAGTTGAATGCTTGCCTACTTTGCACAGGTCTTCCAAAGCAATTAACATGTATATATTGCTACACAGTAATTTAAACAGCAGTCATTTAAAAGGCTTCATTAAACCTAAAAAATGCCAGGCTTGAGGAAGCCATGTGTATGTGTGGTTGCTGGAGCGATTTGTCATTTGAATTGAGAATGAAGCCCCTATTGAAAGCAAATGAACTAGGAAAGAACTGATCCAGCTGTATTGTAAATGAGCCTTAGAAATGAGTATAAGGCCAGTGTTCATTCATACTGAAAAATGCAAGATAGCCGCCCGTGACACTAGAAGGATGTTTAGCTGTTGCAGGATGATTTTGTTTTCCCTATGGGTGTGATGTAAGGAGGTGAGAGGCGGGGGGGGGGGGGGAGGAGGAAAGGACTGAAGGAAAGGTTGTAATGTGTCCCCTTAATTAAGGACTCTAAGCAAACTGATAGGGTGACATACTATCGGTCTTGGTACTAAACGTGAACTGTCTTAGTACTTGTTTAAATAGAGGCTTGTGCTGAAAGTATGTCACTGCTAATGTCAGTGGATTGTCATTTTTAACTGGGTATTTTTACCTGCATGGATCCATTTGTTATGAAGTACACTTCGGCATACTGAGACTTTTTTTTGTCCAGTAGCATCACATATATAGCCTATATATCCTTGCATTTTCCCCCTTGAAGCCATGTTTCAGGTCCTGTTTCCTTCTAGATCTTTGTCCCAGAGGCCATTTAACTCCACAACACTGTACTCAAAACTCAGGAAGGCACAACTGCATTTTTTTTTTTAAAGAACCAGAGTAAGATGACTATTTCTCAGTTTATTGTAGTGCCAACAAGCTGGGACCTGCTTATTCCAGTGCTCCACCCTTGTCAGGGGACAGGTAGGCAGTGCAAACAGTGATATCTCAATAGGCCTTTCACCTGCCCAGAACAAACACTGATCTGGTAGACTCTCTTGGCAGATGATACATAGCCAGCTAGAATGATTTCATCTTTCACAGTTCAGATTTGGTGTAGTGTAGATCTGTTTTTCTATACAGAAAATACCATGTTTTGAAGCAGGTGTCAAGCTTCAGACTGCCTTTTTTCTCTATGCTTGCTGCTTTCTAAGTATGATTTGCAGGGTGGGGATTTGAGAAAGAGGGTCAGTGCAAATCTAGCAGTCAACAGCATTTATATACCACTCAGATTCACTGTCTTCCATTTAAGGAACTGGGTATTTTAAAGAAAATAGGACTGGTCCATCATGCACCAGAAACCTTTTGCAAGACTGCCTTGTTGATAAAATAGGTGGTTTTCACCTGAGCTCATCTCTTACATTTCATTATTTTAAAAGTTCTAGTGGTATGTTTATCCCTCGTTTCTGTGTGTTCAGCAATTTTGCCTTTCCAGTGTTACAGTCTATATCATAAGCCATTTTTGATCCCTGCTAATGTACTGTTCTTCAGATGCTGATTCTTGAAGCTTATTCCCTGGAACAATTCAGTCTGAATACCCAGCTCTATCTGCTTTAGTTAACTTGAGCTAAGGTGCTGCTGTGGTCCTGCTATCTACTTTTTCTACTCCAGTTGCTTAGCATGTTGTGTTTATTCAGTTAAACCATAATATTAGTTGTATTCACTTTTCCCAAAGTCACTTTTATGCTTGGAAGATCTTTAAGTCCATTAGTTTTGCTGGTGGGGAAAATTGAGGGTTTTGTTCCTGGTTTGACCAAGGAGACCTCTACCTAACAGAGATGCTCTTTTCCACTTCAAAAAGAAGTCCTGGCAGCTTCTGTCTGTGTCAAAAAGTATTTGTGTATTGGATGTCTATAGGGCTGCTGCTTCATCCTGGGTGTTCCTTTCCCTGAAATAATTCAGTAGGAGCCCAGTTCTTTTGTTCTTATTTAGGTGGCCAAAGGAAGGTAAGACTCAGATTCTTATCTTGCAGACTTTGAGGATTTTCTTTTTTGTTGGCACAAGTAGGATGGGAACCGGCAGAATGTGAGGGAACGAGGGAGCAGATCTTACACAAGCTGTGGTGGTTCGGACTCTGTGTGAGTCTTACTTGACTTGCATTCCTCCTCAGCCCCCACTGCTGGTGATGAGATGAGACATTAGCCAGGAAAGTGGGACAGCAGAGCCTAAGCTGACTTTCTATAGAAACTGCACGCGTCTGGGGTTATTGGGAAGTTCTAGAGTAATGCTCAGCTCAGGTGAGCAGTCTCCATGCACTGTGCCAGTTGGATACTGAAAAGTATCCAGACCTTACTCTGAAAAGTCTGAGGTGCTTGCTTGGGAGATCCACAGGGATATGGTTTCTTTCCAGACATCCAGTTACCGAATCACAGAACCATTTAGGAGGTAATGCTTGAGAGCTTTTTCCTTTTGTGCAAACTGGAAATTTTCTGGCCTTCCCAAGAGCGAGAGAGGGGAGTGCAGTAGCTCAGAACAGAGGAATGTTTCTGGGCACTGAAATGAAAATGAGGGTTTAATTCCCTTGTCTTCTGCCTGCATTCCGATAAACATAGAAATTGCAGCTAAATTTCACAATTCTAACCTCTGGTATACGCCTTTTCTTGTCGTACTGTAATCTACTATTGTATGATAATTAGCCATCCAGAAGATAACAGAAGCACATAATGATTTTTATGCTAATTCTCCTGTAGACTTAATTCTATTTTCTGGTTAACTGTATAGTTACAGTATCCGTATAACATGCCATGAATAATATCTCCTAGGAAGAGGAAAAGGAGAAAATCAGCAGCGCTATCCACACAAATTTATGTTGATTACAGATGTCTTTACAACCCTGTAAGGTCATCACAAAATACCTACAGCAAGAGCTTTTACAATTTTCCCAGTTACCATGCTTGCTTGTGGTAGTGAGATAGGGTTTCAGAACCTGCACCTGTACTTCAGGGAAGATTTTGCTCTTTTTCAAGCTATGGCACACATTTCTAGTAGCGTTCTATTGTGCTCTGACAAAGCTCCTGTATGTTTGCTATACACTGGTACTGTGATCTACTTAAAGGAGCTAATAGTACAAACGCTCTTGTCCCTTTTTGATATTATGCCATATAAAGAAAGTGTTGCTGAAAGCATTCAGAAACGGTTTTGTTTCCTTTTGTGAGTGCGTGCCTTAATCTTGTTGTGTATTACAGGTGTGTATGTTTTGTTCAGTTGCTGAATGAAAAGGTAGAAGAATTAACATTCCCTTGGAGAGATAATCAGTTTTCTTGGACTAGCTATTTAAATAAATGAGAGATTGTGTCTTACCCCTTCTTCCTGTCAAAAAAAAAAAAAAAAAAAAAAAGACTGAATTAACAGATGTTTTTGAAGCAGTCATTAGGTATTCTGAGTCTTAATTTAAACGTGAATGAGGCTGGAATGCTGTTTGTTCCTGTGTATATGTGTGTAGTTTAAAAAAGACATTTATACTACAGCTTTTACTAGTGACATCTGTTTTGAGCATTCTCTTTTTCATAGTCTTAAATGACATACATGCCAAGAGGGGTTGCTTATTATTTTTGCATAACTTCGAAGAAAACTCAGATTTGATTAATTTCTTCTCGTACTTCTCCTCCAAGATGTTACGGAGTTACACTCTTAGGATTAAGGACCCTTAATCCTATTGCACAGAAACCCTTACATGTCAGTTGATTTTCTGAATATAGTAAATATTTTCCTGAAAGCTGATATAATTTAAAGAAATAAAATAAACCCCACATTCTTTTGCTTGGGTTTTTTTTGGTAGTTTTTTTGGGTTTGTTTTGGTTTTTTTGTTTCCTTTTTGTTTGTTTTTTGCTTTCATATATGAGAATGGATTAATGAGACAATTAGAGCCATAGGAACAATGACATTAAATATGTTTTTCCCCAAAACAAACTCTGAGGGCATGGAACACTTTTCTGCCAGTAAAGATTTGAAAATCCCAGATAGCAGAGAATTTCAAAGTTTCGGTAAGTTAAAGCATTTTGAGTATGTAGAAACCAGCCTAATTGCTTGCAATAAAGCAGGAGTGCTTCAGGTGAAAGCTGAACCTGCGTTCCTGGATTATCTGATGGGTATTATCAAGAAGTTCCTCATATGTTGGAGGAAATATGAACTCAGTGCTATTAAATAGCCCGGAATAAAGCAAGCTTCTACCAGTCATAGCTTGCTTGTTGCAGAGTGTAATGCAGAATAGAAACTTATGTAGAAAGAATCATTACAAACCATCTCTCTGTCTGCGTTTTGGGTGTTGAAACAGCTGACTGGTAATTGAGAGTTTGCTTCTGTACTTGGAAGCAGACAGAAGTGCACGATGACCCTGAGTAAAGAACACTCTTATTAAAAATATTATTTGGAACAAATTCAGCTTTTTATAAACTATGTTTCCAGTGAAATTACTTTTATTTTGTGCAGGCTTAATTTAAAGCAATATCATCCTCTGCGCATTGTTTACATCTCAAAGCTTCACAGCTGTTTAACAAATTGAAAAAACAAGGGACTCAAGCAATAACAAAATCTAGCGAAGTCTGCCTCCCAGCACTGAGGTATTTCTGTTGGCTACTGCCTTGATTGTAGTTGTTTTGGATTTTTTTTAATTTATTTGATCTTTATTTGAACCTGAAGTGTAGCTGAAGGTTATGTGCCTTGGAGGGTGTTGCTGTGTGCCTGAATTTCACTTCATTTTGGTTGGGTGCACACTCCTTTGGGCTGCTTTGTAAATACAAGCCTCTGTGTATGTGTGTTTCTTTTTAATCTTAATGGCATTTGTTTTGTTCCGTTTGATCTTGGCATGCATATATATTAGCCCCTGGTAGAGATGAGTCACATCTGAGACATGGTACATGTGCAGTGCTGTTTATCGAGCAGTAATTTCAGACTTCATTTAAATATATTTCGTTTAGCTTGAAGGTGTGTGTGCCTTGAAGAACAGGCTTGACAAGATCTTGAAGTGTAAGTAGCAGCAAGGCACATGTGATCTGTGAGGAGTTTATAGCTCTGAATAGTTGTTGAAATGTTGCGGGGAACAGAAGAAAGATTTGGTAGAAAGATGGGAAAATATGGAAGAAGATTGGGAATAGAGAGAGTATAAAGTAAAACAGTTGGGAAACAAGTTGCTTGAATCAGTCTTGAAAGGAAGGATATAAAGTCTTACTTTTCCATTTCCATCCCTTAGCGAGGGCGAGTGTCAAGTGTGCACCAAGGGAGGAGCAAACCCAGGCATCAGCAGACGCTGGGTTGGAGGAAAGCTGCTGCAAAGCAGCTTTGCACAAAAAGGCCCTGGGGGTCCTGGAGGACAGCAAGTGGAACCTGAGCCAGCAGTGTGCCCTTGTCACAAAGGAGGCGAATGGCATCCTGGAGCATGCTAGATGGAGTGTCACCATCCTTCCCATCTGCTCTGCACTGCTGATGCCCCACCTGCAGTGCTGGGCCCAGTTCTGAGCTCCCCAGTACAAGAAAGACATGGAGAGAGCTGAATGAAGGACTGCTAAAATGATTTAGAGTCTGCTGATGCATTTCACAGGCTGAAATTTTGCTGAGAGAGCTGGGACTGTTTAGCCTGTAAAGGAGAAGTCGGGTGGGGAGAGACCCATGGATGGCACACACGGCTTACCAGTGTGTTTTAATACCTCAGGGGTTGGTGCAGAGATGGAGGCAGGCTCTCTTTGGTGGCACCCAGTGACAGAACCAGATGTAATGAGCATAAAGTGAAACACACAAAGCTCCATCTGAACATCAGATTTACTGTAAGAATGGTCAAGCATTGGAATAGGTTGTTCAGAAAGGTCATGGAGTCTCCATCCATGGACAGAGAAGCAGTTAAGACACGGTCCAGGGCAGAGTTCTACAGTTGGCCCTGTTTGAGCAGGGTAGCTGGACTAGACCCTCAGATCACTTCCAACCTCAATTGTTCTGATTTCCATTTCTAGTATGGGCAGTTGTTAAATTAAAGAACAGATGTACTGTGAAGATATCATGGACCTAGTACTGCAAAGTCACTAAGTACCACAGAAATACAAGTGAATTGTTCATTTGCCCAGGATACTGGAGCAGAATCAAGTCTCTTTGGAGTATTTGTCAGTCTAGTTCTTGCAAATTATCAAAGGCAAGAGATCCTGCAACATCCTTGGGATGATGCTCCTTTGTTTTAGTGTTATAACTATTAAAACCTTTGTTTAGTCCAAATAAGCTCAGCTTCAAGTTCAAACGTTCCTGTTCCATACAGCATATCACTGATTGCTCTCCTCTTCATAAAACAATTGGGTGTATTGAAGGAGTGAATGTGGAGACTCTGTGATTGGGCTGTGTTCTTAGATGGTGGCATTTTTGAGACAAACATCCAAACAGCCTTGTTTTGTTTTGTTCTATAGCAGCCACATTTGCTAAAACTCTAATCCTTGCAGTTCTCTCTTGGGTACTTTCTCTTTTTCTGTCAGCAGTTTTAAACATCGTACTCCAAACTGAGTACGGGATTCCAGTTGTGATTTGTTATTACCACTGAGGAACTTGAATTGCTTTCCAGAGACCTCACTGATAGCATTCCTAGGAGGATAACACTTCTGCTGGAAATCAGACCTGCTTCTTTGGGATGCAGTCTAGTATTTACTGCATGCAGTCCTGTGAGCACCCCATTATCTCTGCTCTATTGCTTTCTTGATTTTATCTTCTTTGTATGGTGGTATCTTATGTCTAATGGATTTTATTTTTTTAAATGTTTAAACCTCTTTTGGTTGACTCTTTAGTGCTGCTTTGATTTTCGTGGTTTAACCTTAAAAAAATCTTGGTACAGAATTGCTTGTTTTGGACACTTTTGCCTAAGCTATTTGACCTGTTTTGATAACATTTATAAATTTTAAAAGCCAGCAATTAAAACTATTGGAAAGAATCACATCCAGGAAATAACTCTAAAATGTCCATCTCCTGGTTATTCAGCTGCTGTCTTATGATTACAGTTGATCAAGGATATGAGTCCCCACATCATTGTACTTTAGATTATACTTCTCTAACTTGTTCAAGAGTGTATTTAGGAAAATTTATGTTTTGAGAACACATTAAAGTAGGCTGATACTTGTGGTAGTTTTCGTCTTTGGGTTAATTGCTCTGCTGGAATAGAATGGGCAAGGTTTGCCATTACATAACATTTGCCTTAGTCTTCCTCTGCTGTACTTAGACTCTTAAGTCAGAGACCTGGATCCCTGTAGAAACCTTGAAAGTAATATGTCCTGTGAAAATACTTGAAATGCCCTTGTCTGAGGGAAAGGAAAAAAACCCCAACAAAATAGTACAAAGTCTCGTATGAACTTGTCCTGTGAGGAGAAGCCAAATATTTTGCATTAAAACCTGAAATACTGAGAATTTGCAAAAGCAGCAGGTTCTAACTGTGGAAAGAGGGTGATCCTCTTCTATTCTGATAGAGACCACAAGCTGGAAAAAGTAGCACAAGAGTAATTGCCTTTTTATTTAGGTAGTAGGATTGAAGAAATAGTATATAAATAGGGTCTTTGCTTATTAATGCATTTGACTTCACACTATTTTCTATAACCATTTTCTAGGGAAATCAAGCACCCACTAAGGTATACTGGGAAAGAATACATGCATTAAAAAAATTTCTCCAGGACCTTTGTTCTAAGTGAATATGGTACCTGAATTGTGTATGAAATATATATATATATATATATATATATATATATTTAATGTGAATTTGCTTGCTAGTAATTAAGAGAGATAGAATCCAATAGTCTGGAAGAGCTTACTTAAACTGCTTTCTGGGAGTGGACTGTTTTATATTTTGTGAGTTTTTCCCTTTGTATTTATCTCACTGAGGTGCCACTGTGTTATGAGGATTTGTTTTGGATGTTGCTCTTTTCCACTTAAGTGGTAACTTTTCTCATATAATAATTGGTTATTATTAGTTATATTATTGGTTATTAAGAGCAGCTTTGCTTTTCTGGTATCATATGTTGACAAAAGAAAATAAATAGGTGATTTTCCCATTTTAAAAGTAGAAGTTTTGGAAAAGAAAGGAACATAGAAAATTGGTTGGCATCAGCAGTGCAAAGCTTCTTTCTGACTGCAGCCTGCTTAATCGTGGGACTGTGCAGGTTCATGGTCCCAGACCATGGGCACCTCTGTGAGGAGAAAACCAGCTGACATTTTTGAGGCTTGTGTTGCTGAGCTATAGGTTTGCCTCAACATGTAGATCTCTCAATTTGTAATAGGGCAGAAAGATTCTTACCTTGGCTCTTTCAGGACAGAAGTATAGACACAGTAAAACAGATGCTTTATGGCCTGTCTGCAAATGGAGATACCTCGCGAGTTGGTCATTGTTATTTTGAAATCAGTTATTCCAGCCTTCTGTAGAAAAGGCTGGTGGTTCTTTCCAAGAGAGAATCCACCATCCACCACAGAGATCTCTGAGCATTGCTCTGTTGCCTGCTGGTTAGTGCAGTATTTTTATTAGCCTTTCTAATCTTGTGAGAAAGGATCAGGAATTGAAAGAGTGATCCCCTTTCTTTGAAGGGTGGAGAGATACTGTGGTCTGTGTTCTCATGTGTATTATGTTGCAACATACTGACTGTTGCTTCTGTACTTGTTAATACAGAAGTACTTTTAAAATGTTGCAAAGTCCTTCGAATGCCTTCTCCTCTCAGTGCATATAGATATTAATTCTGATTTTTCACAGAAAAACCTTGAAGGATCCCTATGTTGAGAGGTGTTATCCTTCCCTCTTTGAGTTCAGTTTCTTTTCTTTGGTGTCATGTCACATTTAGAGGCCTTAATGAATTGTCAGAAGGTGATACTTTTTAAGCTACTAAACTGTAAAAGCCTGAAGTTATGGAACCAGTTGGAATTCTCCAGTGGAAGAAAAAGTGATGTGGTATATATAAAGGGGGAAAGTTGATGTCAAAAGTTTGTGTCTTCATGGGAACTTGAACAGAAAAAAGCTTAGAACTAGAGGATATTCTTGTTGTTAGAAACCTTTCTAGATGCTTTTAGTTGATAGTCATGTGGGTTGTTCCAAGCTCTTACTCAAAGCAGATCAAAATTGAATTTAGAGTTTTTATTTGAATTCAGACTGAGGGTATCTTCTCGTCTTGAAAACAGTGATGAGCATGCTACAACTTCTCTGGGCAACCCTGAGGGAAAAGGTTTTTAGGACATCTAATTGGAACCTTTTCTATTTTGATTTGTGTCTTGTTCTCTTACCGTGCATCTCAGTGGAGACCCTGGCTCTGTCTTTGCAGTTACTTCTGCTTAGCTTTCAGATTGCTCTGTTTTCTTCTTCTTTCCACTGGGCTATACAATCCCAGTTCCTTCAGCCATTCTTCGTGGGGAAGGTGCTGCCCTTTACAGAACCTGCTCCAGTTATCAATGTCATTCTTGTGCTTGTCCTAAAACTGGGAGTGATCTAAGAAGCATCAAGTAAACAGGAATAGTGAGTTCACTCAGTCTACTTGTAACGCTCCTGTTGCTACGGTGCACTTTGTTTGTTGGCTTCCTTGTTGCCAGGGCACGCTCCTGGTTTGCCTTGGAGTGTCAGGTCCTTTCCAGCTGAGCTGCTCCCAGCTAATCAGACCCCAGCCAGTACCACTGCAGGGTGGGTTAGTCTGTCCCACGTGCAAAGCTTTGTATTTGCCCAAGTTTGAATTTCATGAGAAATGTTCCTCTTGGCCCATTCTCCCAGCCTGTCTAGGTTACTCTGAGTGGCTGCCCTGCACTTGAGTGTGACTAGACCCCTCAGCTCACTGTGTCCCAGATCTCAGTGAGGATGCATTCTGGTTGAGGAACTCTCCTTGTAACTGCCCTCTAGGTATAGTATGGACAGATAACTACTGCCTTTTGAGCCAAGTGATCCAGTCAGTATTTCATACACCTGGAGTCTAGGTGTGTTAACTATCAATACACCAACCTGGATTCAAGGGTGCTGTCAGATAAGATGTTGAAAGCTCTTTATTCAGAGACAGCAACTTTTTTTGCTCCCTTCTCATTCATAGATTTATGAATAGTCACTTCATCATAGTGGTCAGCTGATGAAGCAGATTTATCCTTGGTAAAATGCATGCTAGTGTTTTTCTCCATCATCTGCTTTGTGTGCTCTATAATATTGTGGTTAATGCTTTCTAAAAACAACTGGAGGTTTCCTGCCCATTGTCATCACAGAGGCTTTCAGCCATATAGAGTGAGAAATATAGAGAAAGCATTACTCGGGTATTTAAGGATGAAAAATGAAATGCCTAAGCCCAGCAGAGTTAGGCCTAATGAAGATTAGCAGGAAAAGTTTCTACATGTATAGTAGTAGATAAGGGGAAAATTAGAGGAAAAGCCTAATCGTATTCTCATCGGCCAAAAGACTGTGGCAAAACTCTGAAATTAATAGGCTACTCAGCCTTATTTTCATCCCTGTAAGGATCATGGCTTGTTTCCACATCCCCTAAAGTTTGTAAGTACATGGTCGAGAATTTGCTACTTAATAGCGTGCGTTTAACAGGAGTGTGCTTGCTCAATCTGGTTGCCTTCTGTGGCAAAATGGCTCTCTGTATGAAGGACAGAAGTGTCCCCTTCTGAGGTTACTAAGGGTTTGAATAATGCTGCCAGCTGCATTCATGTCTAGAAGTATGGGCTGGATGAACAAGGTGCTTAATGGGTTGAAAATCAGCTGGACTATTGTCAGTAGCTCAGCATCCAGCTGGCAGCTGACTGTGTGCAGTGTGCCAAGGTTTGCTTCTGGGGTCCATATTTTTTTCAATATGTAGTGATTTGGATGATGGCATGTACTTGCAGATTACACTAAATTAGTGGGAGTGGCTGACATGACATATGGCAAAACATAAATCCCAAGGGATCCTGAGAGACTTAAAGCTTGGGCCATCAAAAGCTTCATGAAGTAGAACATGACACGCAAAGTTATGCACCTGATGCTTAACAATACCATGAATCAGTACAGCTGGGAACTGATGGGCCAAGTCGCAGCTCTGCTCAAAAGGACCAGGGATTATGGTTCAAAGGAAGTTAAATATGTACACACAGTAGTGTGCTCTCATTGTCAATAAATCTGGTGCTGTGCTACATTAGGAGTAGAGCCAGCAGATTATGGGAAATCACCTTTGCTTGATCCTTGGTACTGAGGATCCTGTAATAAGCCTGTTCCTTTTGGGCCTTTTAGAAAAGTGAGTGTCAGGAGACTGCCAGTATTTCAGTGGATGGTTTGCAGGGTGGTCTGTATGACTTGCAAGAGGAAGCTGAAGAGAGTGAGCCTTGTCTCTAGAGCAAGCTAATAACTCTCTAACTATTTGAATATGTCTAATTAGTAGAGTAAGCTAATAACCCTCTGTAACTATTTGAAGGGCAGTTACAAAGATGATGGAGCCAAGCTTGTCTTGGTAGTGACAGATGATGTAATAAGACCAAATATCTGTTTTCAGCTTGAGAGATTTACGGTGAACGTGATGAAAAATTACTCCACTGGGAAGGTAGTGTTAGCACTAGCACAGGCTATCCAGAGAGGCCATGAGTTCTCTTCCCATAAAAGTTTTCAGGACCTGGGTGGATTAATATCCATCCATCTGTGTTTAAATTTGCAAGGCAAGGGATATGTTGAAGCCTTCTGCCCCTTGATAGTTTTATATTATCTCATTTTGTTCTTCTTTTATTTTTCTTGGAAGTGTGTAGGTATAGATGTGAAATCTCTCTGAATTCAGTGGAGATACTTTAATTTGCCCTAGCAGCAAGTTTTGCAATTAATGAATACACTTCTCGTGGGTAGGGAAAGAAATGGGAAAAGAAAGAGCCACAGTTGTGTCCCTTTAAACAAGAATGCTTTGTTCAGCATTGGCACCAGTAGTCCCTTGGGCTTTGTCCTAGGGAAACATGGTAATATTTCAGACTTTAAGATTGCAGTCTGGCTTTTTTTCCTTCCTATTGAGGGAGTGGAAATCTAGGCTGAGTTCTACTAAACAAATTTTGTTGGTTTTTATTTTTATCTTTTCCATAATGATGATATATTCCCTCATAGTAATGGAATTCTAGTGGGGTTTTTGGGGAACCTTTAGTATCCATGTAGGCTTTTTTGCTTCCAGTCAGCCTCTTGGGGGCTGAGAAAGTGGGATCTTAAGTGTGCCTGGCTATTTTCACATGTGCACCCATGCACGCATTTGACTGCTTTGGGGAGCTCTGAGTTTCTCGGAAGCAGTTTTCTCTTGAGCTCCTTGTACTTCACTGAATCATCATCTCTCACACAGGAGCTTTCTCTGTCACTGATGGATGGCAATTCAAGTTCAGCATAGCAGGAAGCAAGAAACTGGAAAGCAGTAGAGGGCTTGAGAATTCTTAGGTATGTTTAGTAATCCCTGTCAGTGGCTTCAAGAGTAGGTAAAGACCACGTGTATTCACACCAAAAGACTGAGTTTACTCTGTGAGAATAAACATTGACTTGCTGCAGCACCACAGTCTAAGTCTGTGCTTAATATGTTTAATGTGAAATAATCCTCTGTTCTCACTAGGGCAACACTGATTATCCCTCTACCTTCATCATAGTTGCTGTTTAATTGTCACCTTTCAAAAGCAGGATGCCATACCTGTACACTTGTGACTGTTGTCTGGAACTGACAGTAATTTTACAATAACCCTAAAGTCTAGCTCTTCTGTAGTGGGCAGATGTGGTGAACTGGAAGCATAATATCTGAGTGAGTTGCTCATGAGTTTGTGTTTGAAAGCTGTAGCATGGCAGTGGCTTGTGTGAGAGCTGTGCTTCCTTTCTCCTAATTTGAGGCACTGGCACTTCAGAGTTTGTTGCACAATTTTCTGGAGCTGTTTGTCTGGGCAATGTGTTGCTTGGGCAATCCTAGGCTGTTGATGTAGGGCTTTCTGCCAAATAATTGCCCATTTTTTTTTTCCTTCCTGTACCTTGATTCTTGCATTGCAGTCAGTTCTCTAGTACAATTATTTACACATGCAATAATTTTGTTGGTTTTGGAAAAATGGTTTGTAAATATCTTTTCTGCTCAACTTTTCTAATGTCCTCCACTTCCCCCTCTGTGGCCTCTAGTTTCCATTTTTTTCATTTGTTTTTGTAACTGAAGATGTTCTTAAGTAGCTTGAACTTAAAATAGCTGTGTTGGGCAAAAAAGTAAACAGAATGTCTCCTTACAAGTCTTGGAGATTTGCAGTTCCTAAAGATGAGCATCTAGATCTTATTAATGGTGCCCAACCAGGCATAATTAAGGCAGGGCTGTGCTGGGCATTGCAGGATCATGCAGCAAGATAAATGTATGACCTTAAACTGGGCTTGTAAGGCTCAGTATCTAAAAGAGAGTGGTGTTTGTTGTTGCATTAATGCTGGTAATCTCTATGGGTTCCAGGCTAGTAGATAACCACCAGGTCTTGGGTCTTTTTTCACGTCTCTCCTCGAGGTTGAATTTTTCAATTATACCTCATATATTTCAAAATTTAAATCTGCTTCTGTGGTTCTTGTTCTTGTCTTTTTCATTTTATTGCTGTCTTCTCTTGACTCTTCAGTGTTGCACATAGTTGCAACCTTCACTCTTTTCAGTCCAAGCCTTTCTCCTCTGCTTCACTGCAATGACTTTGATCCTTTGGTTTCTGGATCAGTCAAGATGTTAGATGTGCATACAAGATGTTAGATGTGCACTCCTGGTGTTGCATGCTTTCTTTGTCAGCTAGCTGATCTGCCTACCACATTTAATACAGAAAAAACCACTCCTTTTGTATTAATATTGTGATATTATATGAACAAAATATTACTTGACTCTACTAACCTGTCTGAAAACACCAAAAATAAGCTTTCTTTTGTTTATACAGATGCTGCAGAAAGAATACAGGATCAATAGCTGGGCTTCTATGAAGTACAAAAACACAGATGCCATCTAAAGCTGTTGAGAAAAATTAAGATGTGATTTTAGAGCATGATAAAAGTATGGTATGTGAGGTCTGTTCCATTACATAGTGTTACATGTGCACCAGCTTGTTCTGACATGTAAATAAGGCAGTTCTGGTTTCCTTGTGAAGCTTTGTAAATAGTGCAATATACCTGCTGCTGTCTTCCAAGGGGAGGAAGATGGTTGCAATTTTTGTAAATCTTCATGTCTAACTATGATGCAAGTATTATGAGTGAAAAACACCTCTAAGTACATACTACACTGAATTCTTATTCATCTTGATGGCTTATGTCCAGAACTACTTATAGTTGTTTGGGGATTTTTTTTAGAGATTTTTTTTTTCCTAGCAATGTCTTCAGTTTGGCTTTTAAGCCTTTTTTAGTTTTTGTTGAGTCGGTCTTATATGCACTAGAAAATTATATGTGTTTAACCTAGTTTTTAGTATTAACACTTAACACCATAAGCAACTTAGCCATAGTAGTTCTAGCAGAGTTGCTCTGCTGTGATTGCCTTGCAGACTTTTTATTCTGAAATGGATGCTGAGCTTACTGAAATGCAGAAGTTACTCCAGAAAAAATTGTTTGTGGCACAACCTCTCCATGTGGGAAGTGGTGTTTCAAGTTACCTTAATGACCATGAAAGCATCTTCCTGTATCTAGATGATATACAAGCTGTAGCTTGTTCATTTTCATCTTCATTCCTTCATCTGGGTATCCCTTCCAGGGTCCATGAAGACAACTGGTGACTCTCGGAAAGATGATGTTCTAAACATTGATTGTGCTGGTTTAAAGCAAATTGGTTAGACATGTATATTTCTGAAAAATGTTGTTTCCTGGAAACTAGATGTATTATACCAATGGATTTTTTTAAACGCTTGTTTTGAGTAGTTAGGTTTCCATTTTTCATGGAGTTATACTTGACTAAGTAGGTGCTTCAGAGGGGAATAACAAAGATAATGGTTTGAGTTTCATGTCTACCCTTATCCCTGTGCTTCAGCAAATCTTATAATTTAATAGTCACTCCAGATCATGGTTTATCCTGAAAATACAAAACAACCAGCAGCTTTAACAGTGATGAAAACTAGAAGACAACTGGGACATAACTTGAGAAAATGCTTTGCTTCTAAATTCTGCATGTAAACAAAATGGCATTAATTCAGTATGAGTTACACACAACGTCAGGAAAGGCTTGTTGCCAACAAACTGTCAATCTTATGTCTGTTCATTTGCAGGAAGCCTAAATTAGGGGCAGGGGAAAGTGGGAACATTTATGACTCACATGGATTGGGAGGTAATAAATCTAAACCTATGTTTACATTTAAAATAACATAAAGCTTTAAAAATGTTTCAAACTGTTAAATATTTGTCATATTTTAGTTTGTAAATTTTGCTTCTTCATGATTCACTGGGCAAAATGAATTCACTGAGAGTGAGAGAATAGCACAGGTTGAAGAAGGACAGTGTCCAATACATGAGATTTCATAGCTCCTGGATGTTGTGAAAGTGAAGCTGGAAAGCATTTGGCACTGCTTGCAGGCAGGTGTGCACTACCCACTGACTCCCTGTGGCCTATGGAGTCTTGGCACTTCTCTTTGCATGGAATGTCTGAGCAGAAAGGAGAGAGTGCTCTTGCACTGAAATAGGCTGTATTTGTTTGGTCAATTGTTTGTATCAGCAAAATATATTACACCTATTAAAATGTTGGCTTTTAATTCAGTGCCCAGAGTTATTGAATAACAAGGGTGGAATCAATTCCTCCTCTGAAAGTTAGTAGTGGGGCAGGAAGATGAGAGAGACAGACAAAAGAGACAGCCTAGTTCTCAGAGACTGAGAGTTTTTATCCCTTGTTGAGGACGCGAGTTCAGTGATATTGTCTGTAGAGAGAGTATTGCCTTTCAGTAATGAGTGTGGCAGATCTAAGATAACCTTGTCTTGGGCTAGTACAGCGAGACTCTCTACCCTCCCCCGAACCCTTGCTCTTTTGAATTTCATACTGATGGCCCAGTAATCTGTATGTGATGTATGAGACGCCTACATACCAAGGTCAAGACAGTGGAGTCTGCAAAAGGGGGTAAACATGTGTTGGATTTGTATGGCAGGTTTGGTAGCAGGGAAGCTGCAGGGATGGCTTCTGTGAGAAGATGCAGGAGCTGGTGTCATCTGAGACGGAGCCAGTTCCAGCAGGTTTCAAGATAAGGATGCCACTGGCTAAACTTGAGTGCAGGAGCACCTCTGTTAAAACATATTTAAGAAGGTGAGAAAAGCTCTACACAGCACATGAGAGGAGCAAGGAAACTGTGAAAGAAACAGCCCTGCAGACACTGAGGTCACTAGAGGAGGAGGGATAGGAGGTGCTTCAGGCACTGCACTACAAATTCTCCTGCAGCCTGTGCTGAAGAACAGGTTGAGGCAGGCCCGTGGCCCTCTTGCACCCCATGGAGCCCACGGGGGAGCAGAGATCCACCTTCAGTTCTCCGAGGACCCAAAGCAGGAGCAGATGGATGTCCAAAGGAGACTGTTCCCCTAGGGAGAGAGGGAGCCCATGCTGGAGCAGTCTGTTCGTGAAAGACTCTGCTCTATGGAATGATCCAGTGCTGGAGCCAATCCTGAAGAACTGTAGACAGTGAGAAAATTGCACTTCGGAGATGTCAGTGAAGGGCTGTATCCCATGAGGTTGGACCCTATTCTGAAACAGGGGAAGGAAGGAGCAGTGAAGAGACACTCCCCATTTTCGTCAGTGTCACTCAGTGAGGGAGGAGGTAGAAGAGTCTGGGGTGAAGTTAAACCTGGGAAGAAAGTGGGGGGGGGCAAAGTGTGTTTAGTTCCGATTCTCTGTCTCACTATCCTGCTGTTATTAATTGGCAGTGAGCTAAATTCATCTTCTCCAAGTTGAGTTTGTTTTGCCCGTCACAGTAATCTTTCTATACTTCTGTCAACCTGGTAGGATATATGATCCAGCCTTGTAACACTGTTGTAGCTCTTCCCTGATCTCTGGCTTGTAAGTGTCCTTGTATATTGCCTTCACACGGGTCACCCGCACACCCGAGATTGGTGTTTTCTAAAAAGCAATGTGTTCTATCTCTTCCTCCATTAAGTAGATGCAGCTGTTGAACAAGATAGGTTCCGGGATAGATGCCTAAGGAAATTCCCATTACATCATGTCTCCAGGTAGCATTCAAACCCCTACCCACTTCCCTTTGAGACCAGGGATCCAGACATTTATAATAGACCTATCAAGACTGTAGTGCCCCAGTGTGGATGTGGGGATGTTGTGGGAGACCATGCTGAAAACCCAAGCAATTGATAACAGAGATAAATTACTTTTGTTGGTCTCTCATCCAACATGATAAAAAGCCTTAGTTAAGGATCTTCAGTGTATGTGATTGGTGAGTGAGTATTCAGCTTATCACTCTCTTCATCTGAATTGCTTGTTTTCCCCCAACATATGGTATTTTCTATACAGGGAGATGAAAGACGAGTTTCTCTTAGTCTACAGACTCTCTGGCTGTATCAACAGTCATATGTGCTTTGTTGCTCAGCCTGAATAAACTTCACGACATGCTGTCTCTTTCAGAATCGGCACAGCTGAACAAGTGAGTTGACACTTGTTCTTCATGCATCATCGGTGTGGTGTTGTATTGGGTTGCACTTAAAGGCTCTGCTGGCTACATATGTATGACTTCGAAATCATCTGAGTTGCTGGTGTCATCTAAAAGCTGTCAGGTAGCAAAGTTGTACCTACAGGCAGTGTTTGGCTTGCAGAACTTAGCTCCAACAGAAGAACCAGAGTTTGCTCTTGACTCTGTCCGAGTCCTATGTCTGGTAGTGAGAAACATTGTTCATACTGATATTGTCTCCAGGACAGATGGATTCCCCAACACTGGACACTTATAAGATTGATGTGTACAGTTAGCTGGGTCATCTTGTTTATACTGTGCTTCCTTTTGTCAAGGAAGGTTGGACCAGATAACATTTATAAGGTTCCTTATAATCTTGTATGCTATGATTCAGTGATGGTGGAGAACAGAATTAGGGCAGCAAAATATGATTGTCTAGGGATTTAGTGACTTTTCAGACCATCAGAGTGCTTGATATTAATGTTGGTATTTTAAGTCGGATATTTAATTGAAGTATTGTGAGTTTGTGGGAGCTCTCTGCTCTTGTGTTCGCTTTCATTGTGAAATAAAATTCTTCTGAGACAAAGGGACTGTTACCAATTTTGTTTGCTTTGTAAATGAAGGTTTTTGTTAATGTCTGCAAAGAACTGGTGGCACAGTCTGGAGCCATCAAAGAGTGGTTTCATTTTTGAGTAGTTCATTATCCCTCCAACTAAAACATATTCTGTGAAGTGACTTTGTGTGGCAGTGGCTTTTGGATATGGACTTTGATGTATTCATACTATGAGCAAGGCCTTAGTGACATATTTTTCCCTCTAAAATAATTTAAAAAAACCCTTTTAAAGTTTCACTTAAAAATCAAGTTGTTATTTTAAACAGCTGAGGTGGTAGCAGTTCAGCCATGTGTGACTGGCCACTTGGGAGTGTGAGGTCTGATCTGTCTTGAGATTTAGACTCTTAAGAAAAAAAAAATTCACCAAAGTTGTCAAGTGTAGCAAAACTCCAGTTGCGGTAAAATGCCCAGGTGAAAAGAACAAGCCACAAGGAATGCCTCATTAGCCTGACACAGTAAAATGAGAGTGTCACCAGTTTAATGAGTTCTACTGAATCTCGGGCAGTCACTATGGCAATAGCAAAGTTTCCTGTGTTCGTGTGATGGTCTGAATTAAACATGCAAGCTCCTGTTGAGACGTTGTCAATACACATGTAAAATAAGCCAACTGAAAAACTGATACTTTTTTGTTGTTGTTGTTCCATTATGGTGCTTAGGTTTAATTTTCATTAGAGGTTTTTTGATTCTATTTTGTTTCCCCTTGACGTGCTCATGTCCAGAATCCATTTTATGGCATGGAACAGGCAGGGTAGCCAACACCCAAAGCGAAGGACAAAACTCAAACCTTCCTGCAAACCACTAAAAGCTGCATCTTGCTGCAAATGGATTTTCAAGTCAAACCATATGTGGGGCAGCTTTCTAGCTTTTGCAAGTCTATCTGTACTCACTGGAATGTATGTACATTTGCCTTTAATCATGTGTTTTCATTTTGCATTTTTTAAAATTTCTGAAGGCTGTCTTTAAAGTACATCCAGAGGAAGCGCTGGCACACAACACACACCCTCCAAGTAGGGAGCAAAACCTGCAGCATGCAGGGAACGTGACAGGGAAGAAGCCTGACACTTTTGCAGATTAGTGGTTCTTCTTTTCTCTGTTCTTTGAAAACATCACTTTTCCAGATTCTGATGAATACTGTGCTTTTTTGCATACTGACTCTGGGGTTAGAGGTTTTGCTAATAATGAGAGCTTTTATCTTCTCAGCCTCTTACCTAACAGGATTGGATGATCTCTTGGTTGGCATGAAATATTAACAAATAATTTTTGGCTAAAACCTAATGTTTCTGCTCCTCTTAATATCTGCTGTTAGTAACACTCAGAAGCTCTAAGTTTATTCAGTAAAAAACCCCAGGCATGAGTTGTTGTTCTGCTTTTAGAATGAGGATAAACAGAGGGTTGTGCTGCTGTGCCTATTTCACTGCAATAAGGTATTCAGTTTTCCTTCAGATCTGAATATTTACAAGAGAGCAAGAAGTTAATACTACAGCATGGTGAGATTTATTTTCTCATGTAATTCCTTTGCAGCAGTGAGAAGATTAGAGTGCTAAACTTTGTTATAATAAACCTAGACCTGCCTTTGGTTTTAACAGCAGTTTCATCTGAGAGAGGTGTTTTCTGTTAGCTTGAAGTGCTCTTTATTGTTTTTTATAATTGTTCTAATGAAGTTTTTCTAATAAAAACCACATGGCTTTTCCTCTTGCATATTCTGTCTTTCTTGAAAGAAATGTAATTTGTAGTGATCATCTTTAATTGTGTATACCTGTCTAATTATGTTTGTTTTTAACAAGAATTACGTCTTCCTGGTTGTCCACTAAATGGAGTACTTTTACTGCCAAACTTCCCTGGCCTTCCTCTGTTTTTAAATCTGCTAGTTATAAGTCTGCAGTTTAAGAGGGTTTACTGATTTTTCTGCATCTCTGGACTTCTGGTTCTCTTCAGAGAGAAGCAAATAATTGGGGTTGGTTCTTTGGAGAGTCCTATCCTGTGACTTAGTGTATGAAAGAGCAAATAGTGAAGAGTACTGGAGTCAGTTGGCTGTCTGAATAAATAACTTCAAGAAGAGTTTCTTTGCATTTTTAAATCCATAGAGCTTCTGAGGAAAATATCACATTAGAGCTTCTTCCTTAAGTTCCAAACTCCCTTTTTGGTCACTGCTTCTGGTTTACATCTTTGAACTTCTCTTACTGGCTGTAACTGTCAGAGCGATTAATAATAAATATGATTTGTGTTGAAGGTTTAGCAGATTATAAGGTAATTAATATAGGTAATTAATGCTAATGTTAGCATGCATGTGGAAATAATTTTGTGCCATGAAAAGTGCCACAAATAGTATATGTTATTTATGTTTTAAAAAAGACATAGAAATAATTGACTGCGAATTATGTGAGCATTAACAGTGTGCAATTTTATGCTGGAGGAGAGGAGTGGTTCTAAAGAACTTTTAGTTTTATCCAGACATAAATAAAATTAAGCTCATGCAGCATACAGGATGTGATACTGCTACAGATCAGCAGCTGGTGGTGGGGATTCTGATCTATGCACCCAGAGTGACAATCTCTAAGGCATTGTGTAAGATAGCA
This sequence comes from Regulus satrapa, assembly GCA_013396955.1. NCBI lineage: Eukaryota > Metazoa > Chordata > Aves > Passeriformes > Regulidae > Regulus > Regulus satrapa. The sequence goes on from VWZN01001878.1 coordinate 177,337, forward strand.
GTTCCTAGAGCAGCTGTCCTAGGTTTTCCCTTGCAGCCACAGCACAAGTTGGTGGCCTCCTCCTTGCCTGTATTCCAGTGTTAGGAAGCAGCTTTTGGCATAGCAGGCCCACGCCAGGCTGTGCTGTGTGGTGGTTTGTGTGAGGAGGGGGTTTGAAAGCACTGTTGGCTTGAATTAGTAGTGATGTTTAACTGATGTAACTTCCCCCCGTAGCCACTTCTTTTCAAGGCGTTCAGCTGCCCTGACAAACCTCTTGGGTAGGAGTCAGGAAGGGAACCAACCTGTAACTTGTCTGGTTGGGAGGGCGGTAACCCTGCAGCCTTAATTTATGTCAAGTACAACTACTTGTGTTGCTTGTGTGTCTGATTGGCCATTACTGCTGGTCTGAGCTGCATTTTTGCTGAAGTAAGGCTTCCAGTAGAGCCTTATTGGTAAACTGCTTTATTGTACACAGTCAAAAATGTTCCCTATTTAAAAGCAAGTTAAAAAAATTGGAAATAGTTGAGTCAGGCTCCCATACACGTGAATTGTATATGAAAGATGTGTCTGTATGGAAAATTCTGTTTGTACAATTGCATCTGTTTGAAACTGTTTCTAGTCTTGGAGCATTCAAACTCAGGTGTGTAAGCAAGCAAAGATGTCATTTGAAACTTTGGTAGTGCATTAGCATAAGAAAGTGCAGTGTTTGCTAAACTCTCCCGGGATTCTCTTCTGATAGCACTTGCCTATTTCTCCTTGTTCTTTTTAAAGTCATCTTATGCCAATGTTCCATGTTATTTCTCAAATACAGTTTAAATCTTTGACCTAGAATTTTCTCCAGCTCTCCAGCGAAGTGGCTTTTTTTTCCCATCATGATTTGTGCAGGAGAGCAATGGGCAAGGGAAGCCTAAAGCTATATAACATTGTGTTTTGTTTGATGGTATCATCTCAAAGAGGTGGCTTACATTTCAATGTACATACCTTAGCTTTATCAAATAATACCTCTTCCTCTGGGAATGCAGAGCTGTAAATTGTATTTTGAGTGAAATCATGTCAGTTAAGGAGTCTCAGTGTAGGTTTTTGTTTTCCTCATCCTAGCTACTTCATGTTTCCCCTGCTTTGTGTTTGAGTGGCATGTAATATTTCAAGTGGGTCAGGAGAGGGAGCTGGCATTCTAGGGGTGAAAAGGAATTTTCTTTACGTACAAGTAACCCCTTAAAAAATTGAGCCCCTGAGTGTTTAATTGTGATAGGGTAACCTGTCTGTTCCTGAAATAACAGGAGTCCAGGCTGACTTCCAGAACATAAAGTTGCAAGTAAGGATTTTTTTTTTTTTT
>VWZN01001878.1:178681-189654 GCA_013396955.1 Regulus satrapa
CTGCTTTGTTCTGTGGCTGGTGGTTGCTTTTATCTGTTGCCTGAGGATCCCATTTAGAAGTGCTGACAGTGCTTTTCTCTTGGGAAGAGGTCTGTGTTGCCAGCAGTTCATGTAGGTGATAGGGACAATGAGCAGAACTTCACCCTCATCTGAGTCCAATAAAATAAAAATGTCACTGCTGGTAATAATGTTGACAATAGTAATTGCACATATAGGGCACCCACCATGGTAGTACCTGCCTGCCCTTCATGTGACTTTTGAAGAGATTAAAGGCTTTTCAAAGACAGCATGCCCTTTAGATGACTGATGGAAATGTGCAATTGCCCTGCATTAACCCACTGCAGTGGGTTAGCCTTTAACCATCAGCCAGGCTCCTACCCTGCCCCTCATTCAGTCTGCAGGAGAGGGGTAGAAAATACAGAGGAAAAAAAAGGTAATTAAAAGCCTCGTGGATGAAGATAAAGCTGAGTCTGTCCCTGTCTCAAATCCACTCTTTCACTGCTGACTTCTGTACCCTCTTCCTACCCGCCACCAACAGTGGTCAGTGGGTCTGCTGTGGAGTTGACTGAAACCAGCTGTGTCCAGCCTGGGACAGCTCCAGTCTCTGAAAAAAACTAAACAAGTGGTGAAATTATCTCTTCCAGATAATGTAGGTATTGAGACATGGTAGTTTCTTGCTCCTTTTTGTAGCAACAAAACAGGCTTCTGAGTCTCTGGATGGGCTACTATAATCAGTTTTTGAAGGGCTGTATTGTAAAACTCAGCTAGTGAAAGTGCCTATTCTGAAAACAATCGTGCAAAACAAGCTTTCAGAAAAAGTTTGTGTTGTTCAGATAATTTTATAAGTTTGGTTAACTTGTCCAGTTGAGGAAGAGACAGAATATGATTGAGAGGTGAGGAAGGAAGTGACTGGAAGCAGGGGTATGTGAAGTGGCAAAAGAAACCCTATACTCCCCCTTCAAATCTCACCTTTCCTGACTTTCCTGGATCTGCTTTATGTTTGTGTTACTGTACATAGGAATCTCTCCAATGGGTTACTTGGCATGGCTTTGGGCTCTTTAGAGATTGTTTGCATCTAAGGTAATTCCCTCTCGGCTCTATTGTTTGTGTATTCTTTATAATGCTGTGCTGCCAATTCAATCTTTGATTCATCTTAATGAGTTTGTACTTTATGAATAATGAAAAATCTTTTCTTTCCTGTTGCAGAGCTTGAAAATAGCATATTATGCTTCCCCACCTTTAGTTCTTAGTACTTTGGGTTTCTTGGGGGTTTTTGCTTTATTTGTTTTTATTGTTGGTTTTTTTGTTTGGTTGTTTTTTTTGACAAGTGACTGCCCTTACATAACAGGTACAACAGTACAAGAGACTGTTCCAATGTCACACTAGCATGGTAAATGTACTGTGCTCTGACTAGAAGCCCTGTGCCATTTGGGTTTATGTAGAGACTTGGTACATATAAAATATGGTGATCTATTTATTTGTCCTTGTTCAGGCTTCTCCTCCAGTGAGCACTGATTCTTCTTGCCAGTAGCTGGTGGAGAGATTAAAGTCTGGCTGCTGTTAAGAAATGCTGCTGTGCAGCAGTAGTGAGATTTACTATACCCACTGTTAGGGGATTATTTTTCCTAATGGCTGGCTACACATTCTCATTGGCATCTTGGTTGCAGGAACCCAGCTCGCTTGCACTGTCAGCCAATCTGTGCACAGAGAGAATATTCCTAAGCGGTTGTGTGCTTATCTGAGGTTCCCTCTATCCCCTTGATGGGATGTGACTTGTGAGAGTCCTAGTTTTAGAGAGTCCTAGGCTTAAAGAGTAATTTGAAGGAAGCAGCCTGGTTTGTTGGTTTGGTTTATTTGTGGGAGTTTTGGGTTCTTTTTGCTTTGGTGTTTTGTCATTTTTCTAGGAGTTCTTAACTTTGCTACTAAGCCACTTCTGCTCAGGCAATAGCAATTTCAGTTTGGGGCCTTGGCAGAAATGACTGGGAGAAAAATGTTTGTTCTTTCAAGGTTGTAACAAATGAATACCGTTTATGGGATGGTTTTGTCTGCTGATGAAGGGCTGAGGGTTTGGTGGTGTGTGTATGCATTTGGCGGTTTTTGTTTGTTTGAGTTTTTTATGCATTGCGAAGTTAAGAGGATTTTGACTCTTTTTTTCAGCTAACTTCTCAAAGGAACTAAAATATATTTTGTTCTGCTTCAGATAAAAATTCACATGAATCATTACTTGCATTTTCTTCTGGGCACATTCAGGAAAGCTGCTTGTTTCTGTGGTCTGTACTACATTTAAACGTCATTTGCATGCAGTAGCAGGTTCTGAAGCAGTATTGGTGTTACTGCCATGACAGGGTGAAAGACTTTTTATGGTCATTTCAACAGTGTCACATTTTCAAGTGAGCTTGTAGCCAGAACTGAAAATTTAAGTCATTGGTTGACTGTTAAGAAAATAATCCAACCTCTTCATTCTTAGTAAGTAACTTGCTTTTCTTCAATTGGCACTGATTTTATGGAAGTGAAGTAGTATTTGCATGATTTCAAGCACAAAAAATTAAACTCCCCACTCTACGAGTCTTCTCATTAGGCCCCAGGAGGAGGGTGGGACAGGTACCAAGGTCATATCTGGTTTGCAGCATGCCCTCTGCCAGGGCATCCTCTCTGCATGGCAGCGTGCAAACTGGAATTTGGAAACAAGCATTTCCAAAATGCTTGGCTTTGACAATACTGCCTTATAGCAGCAGTACTGGGATGGATAACATGGTTTTCAGTGCAGCTTTTGCAAGCCCAGCCGTGGCCTCCAACATGTATTTGGCTGAAGCTGTTAGATACCCTTGATTTATAAGAACAAGGAGAGTTGCATTTTTGTGCTTAAAATTATGTAACTACTGCTTGTTTTCAGTAGAGCTGAGTGCATTTGAGCAACTGAGGGCTTGACTATCCAGAAGAAAGCAAGTTAAAGATCAGATGACAACTGAGCACCAGGAGTCAAAGCTAATTAGAAGCACAGATGGCTTTTATGCATGTTTAGCCTGTCTGAAACACTTGGAGACAGCACTGCCAGTGACTGCTAAAAGGCAAGGCGAATTCTCACTGATAAGCAGCATGGCCAACAGATAAAGCCTTAGGTTTGAAAATGAGCTTTAGGTTTGAAAATTGAGTTAATAACTGTTCAGGTGTAAGAGGACTGAGCAGAACATACTGAGCTACTCTCTGTTTTAGGAGATGCCAAGGAGAGGAAATGCTGCTGCCATTAGAGCAGGGTACTATCAGGCCTGTGGAGGTGGGACTTGCTAGCTACAGAGGTGCCTTTAAGAATGAAGCTCAGACCTGGAGTCAGTGACCATGAGACCATAGTGGCCCACTGTGCAAAAATATTTAACATATTGCAGAATACATAATTGTAGGCTTTCTTTCAAAATATATACTAAGTGTACCTACCCATTGCTGTTGCTACTCACTATTCAGTTTGGGATGCAATGGCTTTGATTGGAAAGTTAATTGTCTTTGACTTTTTTCTTGGCAGTAGCTTATTTTCCTTTACTTTGGTTGTCATTTTGTCAGCTGGCAGACTATTTCATGTACCTCTTGGCCTATTTACAGGTTGTTTTCCCAAGCAGTACTTGGGCTATTTCTAAAATCTGTTAATAGTTTGTAGCCCTGTGGTCTGAGCTCTCTAATATGACTCAAGAATTTCAGCCTCTCTGCTTGGGTTCAAGTAACTGCACTTGAGTTTGGGGAAGGTGTGTGCAGAAGCTCTCCAGCTTTGCTTGTATGTGCTATGAGAGTGATGAACGGCATCCTTGCACTGTATCTGCACTAAAATGGGAGCTTTCTGGCTTGTATATCAACTTTTTGTGCCCTTTGGCAAAAACCTTTTAAAGAGCTCTGGAATAGCTAAAATCAACACTAATCGGCTTGCTTAGACGGGGCCAGTTGGTGTAAAATGTCCCTGGATGATAATTTTTTCTTTCCTCATGTCTACAAGAAGCACATTAAAGCCTCTTGCCTATTTCCATGTCAAATCTGGAAGAGTTTCCAATTAGAGAAGTTAATCTTTGTTTTGTCATGTTTTAGCTGACAAGAATTTCCATAGATTCCCTGAGGTTTGGAACTCTCTGGCAGCCAAAAATGTAGCCTATTTGAAATGTGGGCCATGGAGCTGTCACTGTTGTTGTGCAAGGTGCTTTCTACCCATCCAAATTGGAGTCCTTTTAGGATTTGTAGTGAGTCCTCATTTAATATAAGAATTCCCTCTGAAGATGATTCTTAATCCCAAGGAAGATGATATGGGGGTTTATTTGAGAATGGCTTTAATGAAACAGAGTAGACAAAACTCATGTAACTGTTAGGTGGAACAGGGATGACTGACATGAGAAGCTTTTTTTTTTTTTCCTTTTTTTCCATTCTGAGTGGTTGCTCATTATCAGGACAATTCCCAGTCTGCAAGTGTAATTCAGTCTTTTTGTTTCATCAAGGGCCTGCCTCATGCTAATTCCGTTTTGCCTTAGGTTGCAGCTGTAGTTTTGTTTGTAAGCTAAACTTTTCATGCCCACCCTCCCAGTGCTTGCCCGTGAGGTTTCATGGTGCTCACACAAGTTCTCCTGAGTTCCAAGGAACATTCTACCAGAAACTGGCAGCGCTTTAATTGATGTTTCAAAAGAAAAACACAAACAAAAACTCACAAACCGGAAAGTAAACTTTACCAAAGCAGAAAGCAAAGACAAAAAGACCCTAGCGAAAACAGACAAAAAAACCAAGCCAACACAAGGTTTTGCAACTTTTCTTACATCACTTCTCCCAATTACAGTAACTTACATACCACAAAATAGTAACTATGTAATAGTACATGCATACTGTTTGTTGCATGTATTTCATTTTGTCAGGTATAAGTTATGAAGGCCATTTACATCTGATACTTCTGAACTGGCTGTCTAGCAAGGTATGACTGTAAAGTATTTTGGGTTTATGCTTGAAGTATACTTTTAGCTGTATCTTCAGAAAATAAGCACAAGTCAAACATCTGTAGAGAGAGTGTGATTTAATAAATTACTATGAAAATGTTGCTGTACAAAATTATTTTCTTGTCTTTATGTGGTACCAGATTTTTGAAAAGGGAAACATGGTTTTTAGCTACTGTTTTGTCTAGGAGAGGAGAAAAAAAAAGAAAGTGAAAATTGAAAGTTTATTGTAATGCAGATATTTTTTTGCGTTTGAGACCACAAACATGCATATGTAATGCCTAAGGAAAAAAAAAAAACTATTTTGCTTTCTATTCCACCCATTTCATTCAGTGCATATTAATTTATCAGTCCACAATCTGACCTGCTGGATTGTCAGTCAGTGACAAGGCAGCATAAAGAAGAACAGGTCATCCTTTCCTGTTAGTAGAGGAAAGGAATTAGTTGCTTTTATCTCCCCCTGTAGTGCAACATCTCAAAGAAAGTTTTTTGTCAGCAGTTTGTTAGCTGCAGCAACTTTATCATTTATGTGGTACAAGTTGCTGGGAAAGCTCATTTAGTTACAAGTTAAATGCTACAATCTCCTGTAAGCTATGTATGTAATACTGCATTTTATGGTCTAGCTGTGCAGTGCAGAGCTATTTTGCATGTAACTCATGTTAAACATTAACTACTGCTTGGGTACAGAAGGTGGAGTGTGCTCTCTCTGATTTCTATTGGGTGTGTGGCAGTGGAAGATAAACATATACTGCTAGTTAATGCCATAAAGCAAGCAACCATGAGCAGAGTAGGACATCAAGTGCATTTTTCCTATGTTTTGAATCTTTCATGTTCAGCTGTTTCTCCTTTTATTGCTTTTGAGGGTTTTCTCCTCCCTCACTTAACCAAAATCTGTTTAATTTTGCTGTGCTTTGGTTTGGCTTCTTTTAACAAGTGCTGATTTTACTCCATATGTGCAAATATGTTCTGGATACTTTTTGTTCACTTTATAACAACTATTGTACAACTAAAGATGATGATTTCTAAGCAGCATAGCAATGTTTTTAAGAAGCCATTGTATTCTCATCTGCCTTTAATAGAATGTTGAACTTTGGTTAAGAATGCCTATTATCCACCTCTTGCTTCCCTGAAAATAATGAAACAGTATCTTACAATGATTCCATTTTAATGCTGGTATTGAGCTTTTATGCAGCATGTTTTAATGGAGTTCCTAATTCTGCTCTTGAAATTTGATACGATTGGCTTTCTGTGCTTCTGTTTTGGTAGTTAAAAAACCCCCCAAAATACAACTTAAAAAAATTTGCTACTTATACCTGAGCTTGCTTGGCCTTCTTGGAAAAATAGAGGTGTAACTCATCGTATTATCTGTTTCTGAAGAAAACTGATTTTAGGCAGCTTAGTACCCTTAACAGGGGTTCTGCATGTTACAATTGATGCTGCCTGTGGGCAGAAGACCAAAATAAAGAAACTGAATGCTTAACTCTGTGAATTTTGCTTCATTTTTGGGTGAAGTGGAAACACCTAATATCTTTGTTTAAAAACAAAATGAAACAAACAAACCCCCCCTTAAAGTTATAAGAGGGACAGCAATCACAAAAGAGGATCCTGATCGGTACTTCCCTGTATAAAGTACAGCTGCAGCTTCAGTCTCTTACTCAGATTTATGATTGTCTCATGTATCTTTGGCCAAGGGGTGTTTTTCCTCAAGAATTTGAGAGCTTTCTTCTCCAAGTAACTCAAAAGCATTTGCTTGAAAAATTGTTTTGTTATTGCCTTTTCCTTCTAACTACCTGTAATCTTCAGATTTTTGTTTTCTAGTGTTGAAGACTGAGTATATATTTTTTTACTGTAATCTCTAAACAAGTACCCAGGCCAATGCAACCTACCTTTAAGATCTGCTAAGTTTTCTATCCTTACCTGTAGTCCATAGTTTTAGTTAAGTTTTATTTCCATGCCTGAATGTTTCAGATGGCTTGCCAAGTAAGATTTACGGTTTTTTTGGCCCGTTTGTTTCTTCATTTAAAAGCTGTAAATATGATGCCAATTGGCAACATAAATGAAAGATTCTTATCAAATCCCATTAATTTTCTTCAGAGTGCTCTTTGAGTATTCAGGCTGCCCAGAATTTATTTTGCAGCTTCAGGGGTGGTTTGGCACTACATGACTGTAGTCGCTGTTGATAGCCAGCAGATTTCAGGCAGTGTGTTAAGCAAGCTTTTCCTAGAGAATCTGACTTCCTGGGGTACAAAATGATGGCTAGGTGACTTAGGACACCTGTAGGGCATAGGCCTTCCCTTTCTCTTGTACATTTTTAGTTAGGATGAACTTGAAAGTTTTCTTTGAGAGTGAAATCTGGTGCTGTTGGAATAGCTGCAGACAAGAACAGTGTTTCACTCTCTGGTTCCTGAGGAAAATAAAAAGAAATGCCAATGTAATTCTTCAGAATAAATATAATTGCTATTTTGGCATTCCTTTTCCTTTGTGTATCTCTTCTTACATGTTTGAACTTGAAAAGAAACACAGTCAAACTCACACTGACCAGTTTTTAAAAAAGCATTTTCTTTTCTGTTACAGAAAAATGCAAAGGGACAGGAGTTGTTTGACCAGATTGTGTATCATTTGGACCTTGTAGAAACAGATTACTTTGGCCTGCAATTCATGGATGCTTCCCAAATTACAGTGAGTAAAACTTAAGTTTATTTTTATGTTTTGCAGTAGTTCTTGTTGCCTGTTATAAATGTATTGCTGGTGCAGTTCCGTGGAGGGATGTCACAGAATGATATGGGGGATGTACTGCTTATACAAGTGATGCCATGTTTGGTTCTTGCATATAAAGTTACATCCTCTGAGTGAGTCCTATGTTGTTTTATGACATGCATGTGGCTTTATTGCACACAAGTTTAAAAAACCAATGAATATGGGTAAAGAAAAATGTGCTTTATGGTTAGTAGACTCATGGTATTCAAAATGTTTTCCAAGCAAGTATTTCCTGTAAATTTTCTCTCTCTGCTCGTCCATGCACACATTGTGTTGCTTTGTAGGTTTAGGTTTATTTGCAAGAGCAAAAAGATTTAGCTTAAAGTTCTCCTTTTTTCCTTATATATGGACCTCCAGTATCTACAGGTAAAATAAATAAATCTAAAAAAAAAAAATATGAGTATAAAAAGGTATATTAATAGGATAGGGTTAAAAGACTACAGCATCATGGTTACACTGTACTGACATATATTTAATCTTTTCCTTTGTGTGTTCACTCTCTGTGAACAGGAAGTTTGACAAAAACCTGCACTGTGGATAGAAAATAGGCATATTTGGAAAATAAGTCTTTCTTTTAATGGTCTCTGGTCAGTTTGTAGATTTTTTTTCCATGAAGCAACAGAAGATGTCTTTTTTAGGATAATATAATAAAATAATGGAAAAATGTAGCTGCAGTATTGATATCTGGGGAAGGTAGGTTCTGAGTTTATTATCCCAGAATCCTCAGCTTTATTCTCTAGCAAGCTTGGATCAGTGTTTAGGCAGCTGCACTATCATCTGTGTTCTACCTGTCACTTTAAACAACAAATATGAACCTATCCAGGTACTGTAATGACTTGATACTGGAAGAAGGGTATCTGTGTGTTGAGGAAGAAATGGTATTAATCTATTTAAGCATTACCCTGTTGTCTAAACTAATTGATGTTAGTATCAGTGAAAACTGATGTTTTGAATGAAGCATGTCTATAATGGGATTGGGATTTTTAGGTGGTTTAGTATGTGTGCGTGTGTGTGCCCTCCTGATAAAATTTCTGATACATAAATTGCATGTACTTTTTTGATGGATCTGATTATAAGGACCCAGCTAATAGCGCAGAGCCTGATTATAATGGGAAAAACACATTATATTGTCACTGATTGTCAAATCATCCAACTGGGAATTTGATAGCTAGGAATAGTTACCTAGCAAGGAGTTCCATAATGTTTTGAAAGAGGGGAAGCAGAAAGTAGAGTGAAATATCCTTTCTCAGCAAGAATGAGGGCAGATCAGCCGAAATCTGGGTTGAGGAAGTTGGGAAGACCCATTTTCTTGTATGGTTTGCAAAACTGAAGGGCTCTTTTGTCTGGTAAGAAATAGCTACTCACATCTGCATCTTTCTTCTGTATGTAGCCCTCTCACTGGTGTGGAGGGCAAAATGTGCCTCTACATGCAAGAGTTTTAGCTTTGTTTGAGTGCTCTTTGTCCTATTAAAGAGGGAAGTACATGATGCATCTACAGTTACAAGAGGGATGAGGGCTGTGAACAGCTGGCTGCTAGGAGGGTCTGAAAAAAGCCAGCTCTGCTTGCAGGGCTTCAGTTGTAGGGTTGTAGTTTCCTGAATTAAGAGGAGTGTTGAGAGCAAAGTTCTTTATCTTCTCTGAAGTGCAAGGCCAAAAGCTCTTACTTGGCTCTTGTTTTTCTTTGGTCTGGCTCAAGCTGGGGAGAGTGTAGAGCTTAGAGAACTTCAAGGCACAAGTTTTTATCCTGCCCAGCACCCTGTGCCAAAAGGTACCATGCTATAACAGCCTTCCTTCATCTGTTTTGAACTTGTGACCTGCTCTTTTTATTTGCACAGCAATTAATGCATAGCCTCCATGGTTTCTGCTTAGTGCCAGCCCAGAAACACAATGGCAAGTGGGGGACTGGGATATTGAAGTTGTATAAGCCCTTTTGAGTCTCTGAGCCTTTGTCTTTAGTATGGGTTGTTATGGGCTAAACATCTTTAAGCCATTCTTACGAGTAAGAGAGCACAAAATAGTCTTTCAGTAGTGTAGATTGCTTCTGTGTGCTCCAAGGCCAGCAGGTTTTGAGTGCCCTCTGTTTCCTGCAGTCCTGTAATTTGGCCAAAGAGTTGGGACAAACAGAGTTGATAGCTGTGATTTAGAAAACAAAATCTGTTAGATTAGAGTTTATCTGCTTTGAAAGACAAAGAACTAATTGTTTGAACAGCTTTTTTTTCCTCCCCATAAAACTGTAAAACAAACCCCCCCATAAAACTGTAAAAACCAAGATGTCAGCAGTAATGCAGAAAATACTGTAATATCTATTCAGCAAACTCTGCATTAGTTTGTATCTTCTGCTCTTTGAAGATATCCATCAGATGAATGTAGAAGGATGCAGAAGGATAAAAGGATGTGGATAATCATCTAATAGTTCGTTCTGAAACAAATCCTAATGTACTGTTGTATTTTGAGTTGCTTGCTATTAACTCTAGAAGTAGAAATATTCTAATACAAGACAACAATTTTTTATTCTAGCTGTTACAGAACTTCAACAGAGATGTAGTGCTTGGGGTGGATTGAAGGCTGTCACTCTGATATAGGAGGTCTCTGCAATGCTTTAGAGAAAATGCAATGCTTATTGGGTTTTTAGTTACTTTTACCACAGTCTGTGTTTTCTAGGAAAGTAGAAGGCCTTGAAAGCTTTAGCTGAGGCTGGGAATAGAAACAATAAAATCTTGGGAGACCTATTGAAATTCAGTTGCCATGAGGAAGTATTTAATTGATCTTTATAGAAACCGGTTGCATGCAATTTATTCTATGGTTGGTTTGGGTATTTGGTGCTTATTTTTGGCTGTTGGGAGCTAATTTTTATTCGTTTTATATCCAGGAGTGTCCTTTCTTTGTCTCTTATTCTAAATCATCATAATAACAAAAAGGATTTCTGTGGTTAACAGTCCCTTGTGAGCTCTGTATTTTATAGGGTCTCTCAAGATTTAGATCTATTTCTACAGTTGCATTCTTTGTGCCAGTTTTCTGTCCTCTGATGCCAAAACATGGATACCCTCTCAGCCTCTATTGTGTTTTTGCAAGAATTCATAACTGAAGGATTGCCCACATTTATTAGCTTGGAATTTGCTGGCTTCCATCGTGGTTTTGTTTCTATTGACAAGAACAATTACAGACCAATTGAGGGAGAAGAATTTTTAAGATAAATCCTTGAATTCTTGTTTTGGTGGTGTTTTTTTGTTTGGTTTTTTTTTGGTTTTTGTTTGGTTTTTTTTT
>VWZN01001878.1:189722-223491 GCA_013396955.1 Regulus satrapa
TTGTTTTTTTTTTTTAATTTGTGCGAATGAGCTGCTGCCATCCCTGGGAATGGATGGAAGGCAAAGAATTAGAATGCCCCTTTTCTCACGTGTCTCTTTCAGTGATCCTCTAAGTTGTTGAAGTCCTTTTCTGTCTGATCTCTAATGTCACAAAGACCCCTTAGCTTAAAGAAGGCCCTTATGGAACAGCCTTTCCCAGCTGTGCTCTGCAGTTGAACCATTTTGAGAGTGTGCAGTTGTGTCCAGTGTGTCTGGCACATTGGGAAGCACTAGATTTAGAGTTTGTGTACAGCAAGACTGATGTGTAAGGACATCATGTGCCTCCTGCAGGTGCCCATGGCTATGGTGGGGACCAGGGTTCCATGGGAAGACGAGTTCCAGGACCAACCTGCAGTGAATTGTCCTGGTAAACTACATTTGCATCTGAACTTGTCAATATTGACCAATTTCTACATTGGGTTTTGATGCAAGAGGTGAGAAGACAATGGAGGGAGGACATGGAGAAGATGGTGTAGAAGTAAAATAGGCTTTCATGAAAACAATTGCTCCAAGGACAAAAACAAGAGGGGGAATAAACATGGCCAGAGGTTGTTGTCCAGCCTGGGCCTGACCAGCAGCAGTGGGTCAGGATGCACCGATTCTGACACTGAGATCCTCACCTCTCTGAAAGGCAGCCTCCTGGCCAGGTTTTTCCTGGAGAGTCAGGATCGTGTGCGACTCGTGACGAAGTATTTCCACAGTGCTGGGGGGCAGGCAGGAAGCAAGCTGGTCAACAAATATTATAAGTACCTTTGTTTCCTCCACATGTCAAGAACTAGATTCCTGGATGTGTCAGCAGGTATTGGGTCAGGGACTTGTAGGGCCGTGGTGCATTATGACTGCCTCTGCTGTATCTATCTGAATTTTCTTTTAATGGCTCATTGATCAGGTTTTCTCAGCTGCTGCTTTTGATATTACTGCTGTGACTTGTTAAGATGTGAGGGATGGGGAAAAATGAGCAGTTCAAACCAGTCAATTAACCTCATAGTGTGATATCTGGGAGTCTTTTTCTTTTTGTACTTCTTAATATTTTAACAAGTGTTCATGAAGCAGAAGAAAATTAGGGGCAAGCCTTATTTTCAGTACACTGGACACGGGAAAGAAGGGAGACTGGTAAATATTTTGGTAATGCTAAGTGTTTCCTTTTCTGCTGCTGTTAGAAACATACTATTTTCCCCATGAATAAGCTGTGACATTCCTCTGTGACTCAGTTTCCTCTCCCTGAATCTCTCTTGTTCCTCTGAATGATGAGCACTTTGGGACTGTGGTTGTTGCAGGATGTGTGTCTGCAGATTGTAGTCAAGAACAAAAAATACAAGTTACAGATGGAGAGTCCAAAAAACCGTAGAACATCCTGTAGCTCTCGATGCTTCAGTTTCTAATAGTGGCAGTGATAGGAATGCTAGCTCAGTAACTGGGCAAAGGCAGTGTGGCTGACTCCACAGCGATGCAGAACACCTGGTGAATGTGGAACTCTTCCAGCTGTGGCTGTCCAAGTCTGTATTGTCATTTGTAAACACTTGGTGGAAAACTCCAAAACACTAACCAAGTCCAGTCTTTAGTCCTCCAGTAGCAGCTGCTGTTTTGGGAGGGCATTTTTCTGACATAGACTTGAGAAGCAGGCATGCAGGAGAGGTGGTTGTGATGCTGTCTGTCAGTGATGCTTCTGCACCTCTCTCCCTAATGTAAAGAGTTTTCTCTAGGACAGCAAACATTTTGTGCTGGTTTCTTTCATCTTTGTGTGTGGTTGGAGCATAAGCTGAAGTGCTTTTCTCTTTTTTTTTCCACAGATTTAGTCAGGTTTGCTGCCTACTTGTAACAAATCCCTTCAGTTTATTTTTGAATGCTTGGACATAGGCACCAAAATTAAAAGTAAATTGCTAGATTTGATCTGGAGTGGTATCAGGTTTCATTGTCTGTAAAGTATATCTAATGAGGAATATACTAGACCAGGCAAGTTTTTAATATAGTTTTTTATATAATTCAGTGTTTTACTTCTGTCACATCAAGTCTGCAAAGCAAGATATCCTTTGACTATGACATGGATATGAATTAGGATAGGTTATTGGTCTTGAAGGTTGTCCCTATATCTCTCTATTATTCTTGGTTAGTTTATCTAGTATGCAGTAAACCGCACACTTATTAGGAGGCTTCTGACATGGCTCTGTGCTGACTCAGACCAGACAGGGACACGCCAGGCTTCCATGAATGCCACACAGTATGTGGAGATCTCAGGGCTGGTAAATATTCATGAAGGCCTACCAGTGCCCCTCAGAGCTCTGGAGTTAGCATCTGTGGCCTTGTACCTCCCAAGAGCACAGTCTAGAGCTTTATCACAGCTCCACCTGCCCTTCTGCTGCTGCCGGGCAGCATTGTTTGCACCCTGCGTTGCCCGCGCTGTCTCTCTGTTTCTGGCTTACAGAGGGTAGCATTCTTCCTTCACAGGGCAGGAGAGACAGCCTGGCATGGGAGCTGCAGAATGGTATCAGTTCAGGGGGCTGCTGGAGGGCAGCTGCTCTGACTAGTTCAGGCCAGAGACAGTGTAGAAAACAGATCAAACTTCGCCCCAGGATCAGGTTGGTCCTCACACCTCCAGCGGTGTTGATGGGGTACGGTGCCACTGTGCCGCGTCCTGTTTGAAGAGATACTGACAGCAGCATCCAAAAGGGTCTGTATCAAAACTGACAGCTGAGACGGAAATTCCTGAAAGATCCTGCCAGTGTTTTGTGAAAAGTTGGTCTCATCTGAGCTAGAATGCAAGCTGTGCACCTCATTAATCCCACTTTGGTTTTATAATGTGAATGCTATTTGAGTAAAAGCAAATTCCCTTTTTTCTTTTTCTTTTTTTTTTTTTTTTCAAGTTGGGTAGGTGAGATTGTAGAGCAACATCCTGAAAGATGCCTGCAGGTCTTGCATGCTGAAAGGGATGCCTCTATCCAAGCTCCTCATAGCAGCTTCAGTTGTATCTGGATTCCTAGGGCTTTGTTCACTCAAGTTTGATAGCCTCAAGGATGGTGGCTCCACACCCTCTGGCAGCTGTGCTTTGTCTCAACAGCCTCATGGTGACAGTATTTCTGTCTAGCTGGGATTTCTTCTGAGTTTGGTGCCTGTCATACTTCTGCTATAGAATACCTCTGAGAAGTGTAGAGCATCTTCTCTACAGCCTTGCAGTAGGCAGCTGAAATCACCACTCAGGTGAGCCTTCCTTTTCAAGAGGAACATAACTTCCTAGGTGGGATTAGAGAAACATGAGAACAATTATTTCACTGTGAAAGCTTGGGAGCTTATCCTGTTTCTAAGTATATGTTTGTGTACTTCCTGAGTTTCTACATGACCCCAGTTCTCGTTTGGTTTTCTGTTACTACCATCATAATGTTGAAAGGTGACCTGCAAAAGAAAAGAGGGCTTTTGCTCCTTCACCCCCTTTTAAACCTGTAAATGTAGAGAAATCCCCAAACTGTGGTTCGGTGGGTAGAATTCTCATTGGCTTGATTTTTTTTTGGTGATTCCTTCCTCCATGTGAGACATACATTTTAAACATCTCTGCTTTAGGAGGTTGTGTGAGTAATGGCAGGCAGCTTGGTAGGATTCAGGTTCCTAGGAAACCAGAAAGCAAGAAGACAGTTGAAGGGATAATTGACTTTTGGTTTCAAAAGTGCCAGCTTTTGTTTAGCACACACGCCTTCTTTTCTGACTTGATCATTGAGCATGATTCTCTCTCTTGTACCTCTAGGCACGACTTGAGAAAGCATTAAACTGATATTTTTCAGAGGGCAAATAAAACTTCTAGTAAAAATGGCTTCCTCTTACTGATGGTTAAATATATAAATAAGCATAAGGGAGAACTGTCTATATAAGCTGTTCTTCATGCATTTTAAACTAGCAAAGAATGCAAACTAAAAAGGGTCAAATGCAATTTTTTTTCCTTTTCAGGTCACCTTTGAGTGCTGTATAAATCAAGAGAAGGAATTTTCATTAATTTAGGAAGCAAGTAGAGAGGTGGTAGAATTTGCAAAGCTCAGGTGTGTGATGGGATTGTGTCAGCCTGTGGAAATGCTCCTTTCAGTCTTCATTTGGTACTCACATGGTCCTCATAAGTTGACTGCTTTAGCAGCTGTAGTTTATCTCCTGTATTTCGACACAAATATACCTTTCCCATGCTGTGTATCTATTCTGAGAAAATGTTGGCTGCCACCATTAGAAAACATTGAGGTATTTATTTTTTCCTCTTCAATAAAGTAAGTGATCAACAGGAGACCATGTTGAGATAAATACATGCTTTCAGTATTTTAAGAAGCTATTTTTTAAAAATGGTGCTTCTTTCGTGTGGAATTGACTGGTGTTTGTTTTCAACACATGAATCCCAGTCAATGGCTACTGTGTTATGTCAGTTAATACCATAGGAAACATTAGTCATTTGATATAGCAAATAAATTTTGCTGAGGTGAAAGAGGAATAAATGGAAGTTAATCTAGCATTTGACCTTCCAGTTTACCTGACAATATTGAAGGAGGGACCACAGTGGTCTCTGCAGCTGATAATGGGAAGTGGAGAGGGAGATGCTGAGGTCTCCTCCTTGGTATCCAGTGAAAGGATGCATGGGAATGGTTCAAAGTTGCATCAGGGGAGGTTCAGACTGGACATTGGGAAGCATTTGTTTACCAAGAGGCTTGTAACAAACACTGGAACAGACTTGCTAGAGAGGTAATTGATGTCCCAAGCCTGTCAGCCTTAAGAGATTTTTGGACCATGCCCTTAATAACATGGGGTGGTCAGGCAGTGGGACTAGATGGTCATTGTAGGTCACTTCCAGCTGAACTACTTTTTCTGTTCTAGCCTAATGATACAATTCTGATTACCTGCAGTTTGATCAGCTTTTGGTTTTTCTTCCCTTACTATGGGTAAGTAGCTTAGACACTGTCTTCCTGTCATAAAACAGTCCTAAAGCAATCAGTCCCTTTCCTCCTTCTTGTTCTGCACTGATATTTCTGAGTCCAAACAGGATAGAGGGATTATGGTGGTGTATGGTTGAAATGAGTCTGGTCATTGGTCCCACAGTGTGAGATCCATGGTTAAGTTTCTTTGGTGAGTCCAGATCCTGAAGTGATGTTTCATTGTTTAGCCAGGGCACAAGATAGGCAGGGCTAGTCTTAGGTGCTGAGAGAGCAAGGCTCTTCTGGTTTTATTCAGCTTTCTTGTGAGATTTCAGAATTCATTGCTTTCACTTCCCTCTAATTAAGTCAGCAAGCAGTATGTAGCCAAGTCCAAGCCTATTTTAGGCTTTCGCTAGAATGCTTTGATTTTTTTTCAGCTCAGAGGGACATTTGGAAAGCTGGTGTGGTACACAGTGTGAAGAAGCCCTCTGACATTATCTGAGGCAAAGAAGTGTTAAAATTCAGCCCGATTTTCACAGAAATTGCACAAAATATCTGACTTTGAAATTGAAGCTGGTTTGTAAATCTGCATGAAGACTTCCAGGCTTGGGAGCACTGGGCCCATAATAATGTCAGTCCATGCCCTATCTCCATCTTTGTATTTATGACTCATGTGGTGGCACATCACACACCTGATGGGGCAAAACAGCAGCTCACTGTGGCTTCAGAAGAGGGGAGACTTTATTGCCCGCTGTGCTTGATCTCCTGGAGCCATCTGCCTCTGGCTGCTTAGGTCACAGAGAGTGATGATAGTTTCCTGTTTAAGCTATAGTCTCAGTTAATGGTCTGCACACATAGTTCCTGGAGTCTTGTTAGGTACTTTTTTTAAGCCATTATTTGAAGTATTTGCACTTGCGGATAATCAGTTTGAATCAGTCCCTCTTATTTGAGCTTTAATGTACCTTAGAGACCACATGCCAAGAAAGGGACCATCAGCTGTTTTTTCATTGGGAATTGTTATAGTTCAGGTTGAGTAGTGCTTGTTCCAGAACACAGTACTAACAGGAGTTTTTGGCATGTGTTATAGATGTTTTTCACATGAAGCTAATTTTTTTTCTTTTAATGCATTCACTGTATTTGTCTTTGAGAGGCTTTTCTTTAGCCAAAATAAATATTGAATAGAAAGATGTTTTCATAGTGAGGTATCTGAAGAATAAAAAATTAATCTGCCCTGGAGCTGTGAAAGTAACAGGATTATATAATTTCAGTAAAAAAGAATCCAAAAAAACCCAAAGTTTCCATGTTGATTTTTTTTTCCTTATCAAAAATTTGAGATTTCACAAAGCTGTAATTTTTCATAAGAGAGCAAAGTAGAGGCAAAGTAAATTACTTGCAGCTCTAAGAAATGTATTTATATGAGCTGCTGTTATGTTCTTTCCATTCTGGTAGAGATTTATACCAGATTAAGGATTATAAGAATGGATTTCTTGGTGGCCTCACCTTAGGGAGTCTTGCAAGTCTCCTGCAAATAAAATCACCTTCAGGATCATTGTTCCATTTCTCTTTCTTTGTGAGATTTATTTACCTTAAGGGTTGTAAGCTGTCAGACGCTTGATCTGTACACGTCCATACCTGTGATAGTATTTTGCCTTGGTTTAGAACATACTTAGTAAATAAATACCAGTACTACTAGACAGCAAATAATTTTGCACATTTATTTAGCCATAGTAGCATGGTGTTGGTGTAATGATAAGTAGTCATTGAGAGATTATCCTTTTTCTGAAAACATTAATGCTTTAATAGGAAAGAAGGAAGAGGTGGTTTCTTTTTCCCCAAGATTTTGTTTCATAGTACCTAGTTTATAATTTTAATATCTACATAACGATAGAGAAACATTTCTTTCAAGGAAATACAAAACTCTCTTATCACTTTGTGTGACAGAAGCATTTACATGGAGTTGCTTCAAATAAGATTGCAGCCTTCTGTAGGACATTGAGCAGAGACTGTCAAAGATTTAAGCTAAATTTGTACCAGATTGTGTTTATTGCTGCCTTTCTGTAGATGCGACTTACACTGACAAGAGAGTGTGTAAACTTTGCTGGGAGTCATATGTTTTTGTCATCATTGTTGCACTATTCCAGATCTTCTGCCTTAGTTTAAAAAGGGAAGGGGTGGGGTGTTCATCAGTGTTTCCCAAATGCTTTTAGTGGAGTTAAGTCTCTATTCTTACCTTGAGAAAACTTGTCTATGGAGCAGTGGAAGACAGGATAGTACAGGATTCGGATTTAAACAGAGGTTTAAAGGAGACTGAAACTCAGGGGTTTGGGGCAAAAGGGTGCCTTCCTTACACGCCACTGCTTTGTGGCCTTGGATTTTGAAGTTTCTTCTCTAGAAAAGTGAGTTCCCTGGCAGGCTGATGAATTTAAAAATTAGGCTTTCCCATGTGGAACAAGGGAAGTTATTAAATGTGACACCGATCTATCCTCATGTTATAGCAATGTGCAGAAGTTTAGAAAATAAATGTGGCAATATTTCCTTATAAGAGATTTTCATCTGTTAAATTTTATTGTAATCAGTTTATGGAGTCTACAAAATCTTGAAATGGATCTGCTCTTAAGTGTGGATTTTCTTTTTTTAGCACTGGTTGGACCATTCAAAATTCATTAAGAAGCAAATAAAAAGTAAGTACTGTCTCTGCCTGTTTATTTTTTTACTTCTTAAATTTTGAATTTAGTGTAGTAGAACATGATAGAGAATGTTTATATATGGCCTTTAATGGAATAAATATTTATTAGAAAATAGTTTTAATTTAATGGGTAATTGGCTGATTATATTATGTCTAAATGCAAGAGCACTTATTAAGCAGTAGCCCAGCCTTCAGAAGCCCTTGTTAAACCTGTGCTGTTTGTCTGAGGCAGAGTAGGTTGCCAGGTAATTTCACTCTGATCTGTGAAATTAGGTTGCCTGGACACAGATCGCGGTTCCTGTCAGTGTTTCTGATCCAGAACAGATATCCTGTAATTTCTTTCAGTGAGTGAATGGAAAATGCTTCATTGTTTAATTATTAATTTTTTTTTTTTGTTCCCCAGATTATTATTTTAGAAGTAAAACTAGCAGAAATACCTGCTGTTTTGTCAAATGTAATTTTGAAGTAGCTTCTGTTACATCCAAGGTAGTTTTGGGGGAAGAGGTTGGGTTGGGGGACTGAGTTTTCTGTGAAAATTGTCGTAGCTCCTGGATTTTGGATAACCTGGTTGCGGGCTTGGGTACAGTACAGCATTGGCATTAACATGTTTTATTACAATGCTGCAGTTGGCAGCAGTCATGGGCCATGAATACATGGCTTGTGTGAGATTAAAATGTGTTTTTCAAGAAAATTGTTGAAACCCCCTCCCTTGCAGGACCTCACGGAGATAGGTCCTGATTGCTTCAGTGGTGCTTAGCCTTTCTTTTTGATGAGTACCTAAGTATCTAGATGATTTTTGTAAACAATGGAGTTCTTCAAAGGCCTTTAGGATAGTTTGCTGTCACCCCCAAGCTGTGTGGGTGTCAGCCTGCTAGAATCCACGGTGAAAATAGCTGCTCTAGGTAAGGTTTTTGCTGTTGGTTTTCTCTTCCTTTTTCATCACATCACAGACTGCTTTACCTTAGGCGACTAGCTGATTTGCAGCTGCACTTTCTCTAATAGGTTTTTCCTGGAAAATCAGTGATTCTGTAACATCTTCAGCCAGTTTAGTTACATGTTTTTGTCTGGTTTTGATGTGTGAACTGCCTGTTTTGAAAATAATTTGGCCAATCTTGGTTCTGAGGAATGCTGAAGAGGGGAGCAGCTTGTTGGGTGTTGTGTAGAGGTCTGTCTCACAACATGTTACATTCCTTTACCTTGCATTGAGCGGATGCTTTGTGAAGTGTTCCTCTGTCGTGATGGATGTTGCTCCCTGCTGTTTTCTCCAAGTCATTATCTCACCTATGCAGACCGGTGGTGCTGAACTGTGAGCTCAGGGTGCTGTAACCTGACTTACAGGAGTTGTACATGGAGGCAGAATCAAAGCTCTAATTATTTGACTTTTAGCTGCGTATCATTTAGTAGAAGGGTCATTAATAGTCACATGTTTACTTGTTGATGTGAAGACCTTAGAAGAATGAGGAAGAGTAATTTTTCCTTTAATTGATACATCAGCAGGCAGTTGGTCAGAAGATGAGGGTTAAGCAGATAAAGATGCATTGGTCATAGATTCATGGTAGCTTGGTAACTTCCCAGTATCTGTGTTACATGGAAAGTCTGATGTAGCATTCACCTTCTGACATTAGAAAACCCAATTCTTGCAACCCCGTGGAATTTTTTTAGCTTTCTGTGTTCACAGGTGCCTTGCAGAGTCTTTTCCAGTGCTTTTCAGTGTATTTATCTTACTTTTTCTCATTCATGTGCTTCAGTCAAAAGCTGATCTATTGGATAGGGTTTGGAGTTTTTTTGGGGGTTTTTTTGGTTCTTTTGGTTGTTGGTTTTTTTTTTGTTTGTTTTTTTGTGTTTTGTTTTGTTTTGGTTTTTTTTTGGAGTAGTGTTTATCATCACCTGCTCCTTCCCTCTTCCTTCCATTTCCCCCTGGGCCCAGCAGCAGGGAGTGGACCTGGAACTTGCTATCATCCACAGTGTGCTGAGAGACACCCTTCTTTGGACAAAAATGTGTTTGCCAAATGGACTGTTGCCTTGATAAATTTGAATTAATGCGTATCAAAAAATATATCAAAAAGTATGGTAATAATCTTTTTTTGTTGTAGTTGTTTATTGCATGCATTTCTCAATTAAAAAAACAGGAAATATTTTCTTTGAGGAATTTGAAAAATGTAATTAATTATGGGTTTCTTGGGTTGCGAGATGGTGTGGCGACTGTTCGGCCTTAGCAGGACTGCAACTCATAGAAACCATTTTTCCCTGTTTAAAATCTTTGCCTGTGCAGTTGGACCTCCGTACACGTTGCATTTTCGAATTAAGTACTACTCGTCAGAACCGAACAACCTTCACGAAGAGTTTACAAGGTAGGAACTGTGCATGGCTGACGGGGGAAGCAAGACACGTAAAGCACATGGGGGGACTGCAAGCAGGTGATTCCAGCTTTCTGAGGTGTTTTCCTAAGATGTCAGAGAAACACCGTGTCTTTTTATTTGCTGCCAGAAAGCATTCGTGGGCCTCTCCAAGCGTGTTGGTGTGTAGGAGATACTGGGTTTTGGTGCTTTGAAGTTGATAGTGTCAGGTGGGGAGAGTTGCAGCTGGGAGACACCTGCTCTTGGTACCTGCCATCCTCTAAGAGGGTTTTCCATTCTGTCCTGCTAAAATGCCAGTGCCCTGCTTTGTTCCTCCTGCCCTGAGACTTGGGGCTGCATTAATAATGGGACTGAGGGTAGAGAACTGTGGGAGTAGCCAGCCTGAGCTCTGGGTTAACAACAGTTGATTGAATCGCTTCTGCTCCCCTGTGGCTCTCTGTGAAGCAAAAGCCTGCTTTGTACAAAGTCACTTTGCAAATATCTGGTAGTCTTTTATTTCAATCTGCTGGGGTGTTTTCTGTAGACCTGTACCTTGCTGGGTCCATAGCAGCTTGGTTCAGAGGAGGTCCTGAAAGCTGGGAAAGGAGCAACTGTAGTAAAGGGTTTACTTATCTTTTGTATCTGCTTTCTTTGTGTCTTCTCTGTGTAGTACTCATCTATCCTCATGTTATTTTATCTTTTCTTTTGTTCTGACTCTCACCGTAGGGCACCTTCTGTATCTTCTAATTTGCTTGGCAATAATCAGTGCACTCCTAATCAGCCTAAGGTGTTTAAAGATGGTTGATTGTTGTAGTTCATGTGCATGTGATGTTTACATTAAACTTACGCCTGCAGGCAAATGATTACTATTTCCTTCTCTGTCTGCTGTGCCGACCATGGGGGTTTTTTCACTGCCTGAGACGAGATTAAAGGGCTAATTGTCACCACCTCATGATAGAGACATAGGGTCTTTAATACCTGTTATCAATTTAGTCCAGCTGTGATAATTCAATAAAAGGGCATATTCCTATAGAATGTATAATTAACTTATAGAAGTCCCTGCCACTTATGTAGCTGAGTATGACATCTTAAGAGAATCCAAAAATTGGGATGATTTATGGACATCTCTAATGAGAAAATGCAGTTAAATTAGTAGGAATAATATGTGTTTTCTGGAAATTAATGTAAGTCTTCATATATCAGGGTGCATGTCTGACAAGTATTACATTTCCCCTGTGGTCAAATTATTGCATTACTGTCTACCACAAGATTTCTTGCTTAATGCTCTGAAGCATATGATCCTAGTCACCGGAAGATTGAGTTTCTGAGCTGTGTGATCATTGCTGTGATCGAGTAAGACATTTTGTCTGGAAGTATTAACCTCTGATGCCTTGTGATCTAATTATTGCTGAAAGGTGACATTTCAGAAGACTATTTTAATTAGAAAAACACTTTAGTCAGCTAAATATTCAGTGTTGTGAACAATTTATTTTAATTATAAGCTTGATGGAAGACCACTCTGAAACAGTGTAAGAAAAATTGGGGTGCCTTTTTTTTTTTTTTTTGTTAGGGAAAGTAATTTTGAATTGAAGAATTTTATAGTTCTTAAGTTTGTAATTATTTTAATTTATGGAGGGTTTTTTAAGAGTCTTTATGCTAGTTGGATCATATTTTCCATGTAGCATGTGGAGTGAAAAGTGAAGATTAATAACTATATAGTCTAAAATCATTCCAAGTAGAAGAATTATTATTAACAGTAACTATAAACTTTCCAGGTAGGGGGTGTTCAAAATTACTTCTGGAGATCTGCTTTCTAGTAGGCTTCAATTTCTAATGAAGCTACAAACATCACATTCTCATAATTGACACAGTATTGGGAAGCATTAAAAACTTTCACCTGCTCTGGGTTTTTTTGTTGTTGTTGTTTTGGGGTTTTGGGTTTTTTTCTTATTTTAGTTGGTTTGGTTTGGTTTTGGGTTTTTTTTGTTTTTTGTTTTTTCGGTTTTTTTTTTGTTTTGGGTTTTTTTTTTGTTTTGTTTTGGGGGTTTTTTTTGGGTTTTTTTTTGGGGGTTTTTTTTTGGGTTTTTTTTTTGGGGTTTTTTTTGGGTTTTTTTTTGGGGTTTTTTTTGTGGTTTTTTTTTTGTTTTTTTTGTTTTGTTTGTTTGTTTAAAAACACAGTTGACATTCAGTGCATTTTGGAGGACGTCTTCTGTCACTTGTATGCGACCTGATTAGTTAGTTTAGTTAAAAGGACAGCAGAGGAACGTGTCTGTACTTGTGTGCTGTGGAGCATTTTCTAAGGTATATTGCTGATTTGGAGAAGCAGCAGTTGAGGTGCTGATGTTTGTCAGGCTGTGCACAGGAAAGGAACAGGGGAAAGCCATACCCACCAGAGCAGGGCTGCAGCACTGCACGGGCCACCTGGCACTGACAGGAGCACTGCCCAGAGTTTTCTTGCAAATTTAGAAGAGTTCGTGGGATTGTGAGTCATCTGGGCTACCAATAAGAACTGGAAGTATACTTGTCTACCCTTAATCTACACATGCAAATACTTGGATTTGATTGGCAAGTCACGTATTAGCCAAGCATGTGAAACAGAGATGTAACAAAGCTAACATGGATAAGTATGATTCTGCTCTAGTGTTATAATGAGAAATCCTAATCTTCTTTTTCATTTGTTTCACTCTCTGATTCCAACTATTTGTCCTTCACCACATTCACTGCACACCCTCTGTGATGAATAAAGCACCACTTGGTCTTTCTGGCATTCTTTGTAAAAACAGGAGAGGTTTATGTCTGCATTTACTGGGCTCTCAGGCCCTATGTTTCCTTCTCTTGAATCACTCATCTTTGCAAGCTTCACCCCGGAGTGTCCAGAGCAGTGCAGAGCCTGCCTGTGCCTTCCTGTCCTCTACACACCCCTTGCATGACCTAGAGCACTTGTGCATGCCTTAGAGCCCAGCTCTGAGTAGTGTCCCTGAAGCATGCCTAGAACTGAAGATTAGCAAAGCAACAGCTTAAAATATCTCAACAGTTTGAAGGCTGTAAATTCCTACTTGGCTTATTAAATAAATGTATGAGCTCTATGGAATTCTTTTTGTTCAGAACTTCTCTGCTATTTTTAAGTGACATTTTGGTATGAACCTTTCCTTTTGCCCGATTTGGACTTTTTCCATGTTCTGTGTTTGTGTTTGAGAAGGCAACCCTGAAGCCTACGTGCCTTTATCTTTGTTTTGTTTCTAGATACTGTAGTTTGATTCCTGCCTGAATTAGTTAAGACCCAAGTTTAGGAGAACACTGGAGTGTTAGTAACATTTAGGTTGCTGTGGTGTACGCTCAGATAGAGCACATCCTAAACAGCAAGACTTTGGGCAATGCCCTGAACACAACCAGTGGACAAAAAAAAAATGTTCTTCTCTTTGGTTTTAGTGAAAGCTGTGGGAGCTTTGAAGCTTGCAGGGTGTATCTGTGTGATCCCAAAGGCCCTTTTTTGATAAAGAGCAAGTTATTCAAACTGCTGTTACTACTCAATGAATTTGGGTATTCTTTCAGCCAGTGGAACTAGAAGGAAACCACTGTAATTACTTTTGACTTTCTGAATTTTTGTTTGTCAGGTACCTGTTTGTATTACAGCTCCGGCAAGACATTCTTTCAGGAAAGTAAGTACCTTTTTTATACTTACAGATGTAATTTATAGAATTTATGATGCCTTTTTTTTTCCTTCAGAATACAGACATATAGGACTTTGTGTGCATCATGACTATATTACTGACAAATAGAATAGG
The DNA here is from genome assembly GCA_013396955.1 of Regulus satrapa. NCBI lineage: Eukaryota > Metazoa > Chordata > Aves > Passeriformes > Regulidae > Regulus > Regulus satrapa. The sequence continues at coordinate 203,443 of VWZN01001878.1, forward strand.
TAAAGATTTTGATGGATTGATCAGGTGATGGAAATGTTTAGAGAGTGAAAACTGTGGTGGGTTTTATGACTTGAAAATGTAACGTGGGCTTGCCACATTTTTAAAATATGGTGGGTAAAATAGAGGATGAGAAAGCTGAAGTGCAACACTTTTTTCCAGGTCAACTCTGCAAAAATATTTTGTATTTTAATAGTCTTACCCTGACCAATATTCATTCACACCTGCACTTTTTTTAATTACTGGAACAAAATCCTTGAAAACCATATACTCTAAAATGCAGTGTTAAAGTTAAAATGGTTCTGTAGGTAATCTAATGTTTTCTCTGTTAATTAAAACTTCTTTTATAGTGAAGTGTATCATGTTTCATGCTAATCAGGATGTACCAATTTAGGAAATAATCGTACACAAGTAAAAATTATAGATGTTTCATTGAATTAGTAGTCTGTGTTTTTGAAACACCAGAAAGGCTTCCTTTTAGCTTTGTTGCAGGAGGAATTCACTGACAAGAGACATGATTTTTATAGTTTTGGTTTTTTTTGTTTTGTTTTTAAGACTGAAATGCCCATACGAAACTGCTGTTGAACTAGCAGCTCTATGTCTTCAAGGTATGCAATCTTTTGAAACTGGTTTGTCCTAATCTATTAAAAAACTCACCTACTGCTTTCTTTTCCTTTGTTACTAATGCATTCTCACTGATCATGTATAAATGCCATTCTTTTACCCAAGGAGAGGAATTTTCACTTTCTTGACTCGCTTCCATTCATAACTTCTGAAGTACATTAGCCAATATCAGCATAACTTGATATGGGGAGGGAGGTTCTAAAGCATGGCTAGACAAAAGTTTCATGGAAACCCAGGGCTGCTCAGGGAAGAAGGCCCCAAAATAGCTCCCTACTGAGGGAGAAGCGGTGGTGTGTGCACAAGTGTTACCACTTGAGCCTGAAGAGCCAGCTGGCCCTTCACACAGTTTGTGGGAGGTGGGTGCCTGTGAATTTGGGCTTCCTGCTGCCTAAACAGGGCCTGGGACAGGAAGCCTCCTCAGTGGGTGAGTCAGGAGATGGTTACAGGGCAGGAGGGAGGGAGTGGCAGGTACTGGAGAGAAGAGAATTACATGGGAGGGTAAGAACTGAGATCTGTGGCAGGAGCAAAGATTTCACTATGTAAAAGCACTTCCAGTGCATTGGGTTTCATTATGTTATTGTAGGACAATGTGGTTGTTTTTTTGCTGGTGGGTTTTTTTTTTTTATTTGTTTTGTTTTTTTTGTTTTTTTGTTTTTTCTGCAAGCATGTTAATACAAGTATTTGTTCCATTTTGAGCAATTTTTTTTGCAGATGGGAAGGAAATTTTTGTAATGAAGCTCAAATCAAGTTCCTTTTTTTTCTGAAAGTGCAGTGAGCTGGACTATCCTAAGCATATCAGCAGCAAAATTAATTGAAATTAAAATATCTTCTTGTTTCACTGGTAGTTGGGCCATGGCACACAGAGAGCTTAGGCAGAGTCACTTAATTTAATACAGCAGTGGAAGTAACTCAGTGATTCTAGATGGCAAGACTGGGAACTCAGTCTCAAGCAGCAACAGGTGTGGTCCCATCTTAAGGCAGTGGGTTGTTTACTGCACCAGTTGGCACAACTGTGATTGTCAGGTGTGCAGAGAACTGCTGCAGGCAGACTCCCTTTGTCTTTTTGAAGTGGAGGAAGTGTGGAGCTCGAATTTGATTTGTTGCTTACATTTCCACAGGTAACCTCACATCTGGTTCAAGCAAAGAATAATAGGTTGATGCCTCAGCATTTTGGGTAGTAACTGACACCTGTGATTACTGTGTAAATGCACTGCAATATCTATACATCATGTTTATGATGTGTCCAGCAATCTACCAAAACTAATACTCTTAGATGCTGTCTGTGGGAGCATGCTTTTGTACTTTATTGCTGTCCTTTTTCTATTTCAGTTTCAGTTTTCCACTACTTTGACATCATTACAATAAGCTTGTCCAAAATTATTTCATTATTGCAACTAATTCATTCTCTTTGCTGACATACATAATAATAAGCATTTCTGGTGTCAAATTTGATACATGTTATTGGCATTGGAAACATAATTAAGCCGAAATGTAAAAAGAAATGTGGATTATTCCCTCCTCAGTGGGTTACATTTTCTCTGTTAAATGCAGTCTTGCTCCTTAGTGTTCCTTTCCTAAGAGCAGGGGAAAAGCTATGAATTTCTATTTAGGCATTAGTATTCTGAGCCCGCTGGAAGAAAAGTATTTTCACAGATAAGCTTTAAATTTCATACTTGTCCTTTTTTTTAATCAAGGGAGTTTTCTGTTACAGTAATTCTTGGTTTCAAATAGCAGTTTCCAAGGTTGGTTTTTTTTGTGAATCATCTTTTAAACTTAAAGTTGTGATTTGTTTCCTTCAGTCCCATGAAGGAAATTCTCTAGTGAGTATAATTGGCTTCTAGGATGGGGTAACATATGAAGCAGATACATAATAAATATTATGCTTCACTTAGGGATTATCTGCAGAAACATGGTCAGAGTTCTCACTGTTACAGTTAGTTTTTAACTACCTCATTTGAGTTGTATGGTCTTAGCATTTAACCAGACATGCTTTAGAAGCTGCTAATTAAATTGAAAAGGAAAATGTTTTCTCACATCTCCAATTTTTGGTTCTAATAATAAGACATCTGCATGGGATACTTCAAACTTTTTTCCCTCTGTGTGAAAAAGTCAGTCACATATTTAAAAAGAAATTTTTTTTTTTTGAGTTTTCAAAAACATTCTAGGAAACGTCCTTTTGAAAATGTCCCCTCAGTTATTTTTTGAAGAACGCAGATAATGTGCATATATCTGTGTTATGTAACACCTGCCCCACCTTCCACCCCCCCAAAAAAAAAGGGCAGAGAAGGGGAATGCCAAAGCATGTCATGAAGACACAACTGAAGAGATGGGTGCTCTGCTTTGCCCTTGCTTTGCAAAATATTAGTGCTGCTGAGCGGTTCAGGGAGTGTAGTTCCACCCCAGCAGCGACAGCAGCTCACAGAGAATCTGTGACAGCCCCTTATTCCTCTGCTCTCCTGTGCAGGGAGCTGGCAGGTCTCTTACTGACTCTTACGTTGAAGACCTATTTCTCAGAGATCAAAAAGATAGCATAGCTTGTTCACCTGAAAGGCAATAAACGGTCAGGGCAGCTGTGAAGAAACAAGGGTAATGTTTTTCTCATACATAATGCTACTGCCTTAGCTTCTCTGTGTGTCTTCTGCCCTACAAGCTCATGATTCATTTTATCCCTACTCATCCTCTTTACAGCACAGTCAGCCTTCCTTCCCCACCTTCTCTCTCAGTTAAGTAGTAGGGAAATCTCCCATGTTTTTCCTAGATGGTTGGCAACACATCAAACTTCAGATCCTTAACTTTTTCTCTCCCCTTGAAATCCTCTTTGCTAATGTGTTTGCTGTGGCTCCCTCTTGTATACTGGAGACTGAACTGCCAGTGATTCTTACTAATATCTTTGTTAAATAGGCTTCCAGCTTTGGTGAAACAGCCACAGAGCTGAGATATCTCTGTCCATTTTTTTAACAGAGATAAGAATACTGTAACTCACTATGGAAGATTACTGTTGAGAGAAAAAAAAAAATTGTGAGAGACAGTAATTAAAAATGAAGACCAATGAACTCAATCTGTTTAATATCCTCAGGACTGCTAAATGTTTCAGCAGACCTCAAGTTCTCAAAACCACCTAGTAGGTGTTATCGGCCAACAGATTGGATTTTGAATGTAACTTCTATCTACTGATGGATCCTGCTAGGTATTTTTGAAGTCTGGCTGTGAATAAAATTTTTGCAGCTGTTAAGTGTAAAAGCACCCTGAAGGAATAGAACTGTTTTCTTCGAGGGATTTGGTTTCCCTCTATGCTTTTTCCATTTTTATTTTTGTTTTGGTAGCAGTAGTAAGAGTAGTAAACAGTTAAGAAATGCTGACTGACAAAGGCCTGGTTGGGAATCACGTCATGTATCAGGTCTTGCTGCAGAGTGTATTTTCCACTGATGCTTGCCACGCGGTCCTGGGGCAGTGACGCTGCAGCCTCTTAGTGCAGCTGAGAGGCTCCAGGAGCAAATCTGTCACAGACACAAGGCAGTTAAGGGTGTCAGGAGCTGAAAGGCTCAGCGCTTGCATCTCCTGCTGAGTTCAGTGCAGTTGGAAAGTGTTCTGCTCCTAGAAAACACCAGAGCTTAAGCTTATAAGCAGAAAGTGACACTTTAATATGTTAATGTTTCAGCATTTCTCCCTTAAAAATTACTTTATCTGAATATTACCCCACCACTGTGATTTTTTTAAAAAACTGCATAGCTTTATCACTGGTTTCAAGAGACTAGGTATTCCTTGGTGTTTTGACATGAACAGAAACATAACTCCAGAATTTGTCCTAAACCGGATCAAATGACAAAAGTATGCAATAGAATGGGAAGTGTTAGGGAATGAAAAGTATGCAATGTGAGGAAGTTTCAAAGTAACCTCTCTAAAACAGAAGATGCATTGATGATTGTTTCTACTAGAAACTTTACTTCCTATATGTGCTTTAAAATCCAGAAAAGCAGCTTTAATTGAGCTGGTTCAGTCATAACATTCCTGAATGCCAGAATTCTGTACCACAACCTTACTCTGCTCCCGCAAATGCATTTATCTGACTTCTGCTATAAAACGTGGTCTGAATTTACTGGGGCTAGGAATGGGGAGATGGGGTGTTAACTAATGTGCATTCTGCAACATGCTTAGGAACTTGCAAACTATCCTTGTCCTTGTAGGGATAATAGAAATAAATATTTCTGGTCATCCCAAGATCTTCATATTTTTAATTTCTCAATTGATTGATTTCAGCTGAGTTGGGAGAGTGTGAGCACCCTGAGCACACACCAGAGCTCGTGTCTGAATTCAGGTTTGCACCAAACCAGACTGAAGCAATGGAATTTGACATTTTTCAGAAATGGAAAGAGTGCAGGTAGAGTACCTGTGTGGGAGTGGGGTCTCTAGCAACAGGTTTTCTTCTCTTCCAACGTCAAATCGTTTCAACAGGCATGAAATTTGGATTATGTTTGTCAGTGGAGAAGTATTTTAAAAAGGCTTTGAGCCCTCTCCTACCCTAGAAATTGCAGGCAGTAATTTAGGGAAGGTTGGTAGGCTGAGTTTTAATTTTTTTATTGGTTTTTCTTTAGATTATTTTGTAATAATTTAAGGAACCAGGGCTTTTTCCTGTTTATGAAGGAAATATATCTCTTTCTCTCTTTCTCTCCTCCTTTCATCCAAACATAGATTTTATGTTCAGGGTGGTAGCAAACTCATTTTCCTGTATTTTATTAATAAATATGGTACATTTCAGTGATGCTTTGTTACCTGAACTTTCATTCTTATTGGCAATTTTCCACCTTTTTGCATTTTCAGTCCTCTGTTTTATTTTCATTTGGAGGAAAGAGGATAAAAACATGTGCTAAGATTGAAATACCATTCAGTGCTATTAGGACTGAGGACACAGAGGAAAGGGTTGGGGGAGTGAATCTGAAAGCATTTAAAGAGGGCAAAATTCTTTTACCATGAAGTATGAATTTTATGTTCGTAGGGGAAAGAGCCCGGCGCAAGCTGAATTGTGCTACTTGAACAAAGCTAAATGGCTAGAAATGTATGGTGTAGATATGCATGTAGTTAAGGTAAGATCCATGTGATGTTTTATTTTATCAGTGTGAGGTCCCTGCCCTGGTGTGGGTCAGTCCCTGAGGAGTGTCCTTGCTATGGTCTGGGCTGTCCCGTGCGCTGCGATCCCTCAGAAGTGATTCCCACCTGCACCACTTCTCCCAATGGTGCTTCCTTGTCCTCCCACAGTATCCCTTTCCACATGCCTTTCCCTGTGTCCCTCAGTTTCTTCCTGTTGTGTCTCCTTCCCCTGGCAAGAACTGCCTGCTCTTAAACAGGTGAGGTGAGGTTGGGCTCCCCTGGATGCAGAGTTGGTGTGGGTCCATCTCCATGGATCTCAGAGCCACTCTGAGCAGCACATGGCCTCCTCCCACAAAGGGCACCCTGCAGCCTCCTGTTGCCAAAATGTGCCCCTTTGCAGCCAATACAGATGCATATTCTTCTGCTCTGTAATGTTAAAAAAATACAGCAACCTTGTTTAGTTGGATTGCAAAATCTATGGATTTTGCAATAGTACTGTATTAAGATTTACACTGCCCATGGCAGACTGATTATTTGTTCTGTACTTGCTTGCAGGGAAGAGATGGTTGTGAATATGCTCTTGGACTGACACCGACTGGCATATTGATCTTTGAAGGAGCCAACAAAATAGGCTTATTCTTTTGGTAATCTGCTTTTGTATTATATTCCTTTTTTTTTTTTTTCAAATGCTGAAATCTTTCTTCTTTGCATAATGGGATATAATGGGATCTTGACTGTGTTTTGTAATTTTTAATTGGATCTACAAAGTTTAAAATAGGAAGGTTAAATCTGAAGGTAGGTTGGCCTGATTAGAAGTACTCTCAAATCTGAAATAGTTGCTGAAATAAAATTCTTTTAATGTTCTTCTAATTCTGTTCTTTTTGATTCTCATGTTTAGGCCTAAAATCACAAAAATGGACTTTAAAAAGAGCAAACTAACGCTCGTGGTTGTAGAAGATGATGAACAGGTAACTTCTTTCCCTTACTTGGGCCTGATCCAACAAAGTGTGGTGTGTGCTCAGGCTGGTAAGAACACGAGGGAGGCTCAGCACACTGTTGGCCCAGGCTGTGTTTCTCCTACCAAGGACAATTACTAATATCATGCATGCCAACTTCCAAAGCTTTTGTTTCTGCATTTAGGGCAGAGAGCAAGAGCACACATTTGTTTTCCGGTTAGACAGTGCCAAAACGTGCAAACATTTGTGGAAGTGTGCGGTGGAGCACCATGCTTTCTTCAGATTGCGAGCCCCAGCAAATAGTAAATCTAGTAGATCCGACTTCATAAGGCTGGGATCACGCTTCAGATTCAGGTATTTAGTGAAGTAACAGCAATATATTTATCTTTATACAAAGAAGCAGGTATGGCTTCCTGCAGAAGGCAGTGGTTTACTTTGTTCGTTTCTGTATTTTAAGTGGGAGGACAGAATATCAAGCGACACACGGGACAAGATTACGCAGAACGAGTACATTTGAAAGAAGGCCCAGCAAGAGATACCCTTCTCGGAGGCATTCCACTTATAAGGGTAAATGTTTTTATAGATTTGTGCACTGAATCGGTCATGCAGGTGTCCTGTTAAATCCTATAAATGTCGCATTACAGTCACGACATCTGTACCACGTTTTAAAAAGAAAAATACATCAGACCCCCTAAAAAATCAGAGCGTGCATGTTTTGGGTTTTTTTTTTCCCACAGAGTTCATTGTTTCTGCCTTCTGTTTTTAATCTCTATTTACAATTAACTCTTCTACCCCTCATCTGTGGAGGAGGTACCTGTGGTTTCTTTTGTTGCTCTATTGAGGAGGAAAGAAAAGTTGCAGAAAACCCACTAAGGGAAAGGATGTAATGTTTTTTTGAAGAATGGCTTGTCTCATGCAGGATGGAGCAATGTCCAAAAGCCTAACTGACTTGCTTATCTAAGCCAGACAATTTTAGGGTTATTGAGCAGTCTCATCATACAGTTGTTGTGGCTTTCCTGACTGTAATGACATGTTTTTCACCTAGCCAGACTCCGACCTTAACAAGCTTTCCCTGAGAACTGAGATGTGCTGAATTTAAACAGAATGACAAGGAATTGATTTCCCTGGTGGTTTTGTAATTTGTCCTTAAAAACTTGAGCTTTTTGTTCCATGCAGAAAAACCTAGGAAGGAGCACTGTAAGATAACCCTCTCCAAATTCTGTATTACTTGAGCCTGCAGGTTGCTGTACGGAGCAAGGCTGCTGTACAGAGCAGGGTGAAATGACATTCCCTTAGAATGTCCTTGCACTTGTTTGCATTCCCAGAATATAAACCACAGTCCCATGAACAGCCCTTTTGGTATTATGGGGACATTTTTACGTCTCATTTACAGAGGGGGGAGAAAGTGTGACAAGCATGCATGCTTTCTAGAGGCTGTGGCTCTTTCCCCTGCTTCCTTCCTTAGTACATGGAAGGAGTTTGTTTAACTGAAATGCAAATTTAATAAATCTATGTGGTGGTGTTATGTGAGACATGAGACTCAACTCTATAGTGTGGGTTATTTTATAAGTGGAAGAATTAATTCTTTAAATTTTATTCTTGCTATAACAGGATCTGGCAGACCTGCAGGTTTTGCCTTGCGTCTCATTGCTTCTGTACTTATGTCTGTGAGGTAGAAGAAGAGACAAAATGTGGCTTATGCTTAATTATATTCCCCGTCCATAGCAGCCAATCAGAACTTCTTTCAGAGCTCAACAGCATGTTTGTTAAGTTAATGCAAAAACTCCCTGTAGGTTAATCTATTTCATGCATCTTTTGGCCATTAAGCTCTGTACCTAAATGCAGCCCACAAGTGTTAGTCTCTCTTTGCTCTGTCACTTTTCAGACTTCTGCTGCTTGTCATTAATTTCCTGTGTTCATCAGACATTTGGATTTTCATTTATCATTGGGAAGTTTTTCAGTTCTCTTGAAACATACATAGTCATGAAAAAGAGATTATACACCCCAGTTACTCAGCTGACACCTTCACCATTCTTTCCAGCCTGTCCAAGGCACAGGCCAAGACCGTGTTCCTCAGGATTACTCAGTGCCTCCTAGGAGTCCAAATAATGGGCCATTTTGGCTGCAATTGTTCCCTGTAACAAGACACAAGCCATTTCCAGCTTTGTGAATATTCTGCTTGCTGTAAGATGATGAAGATACCTGCAATCTTTGCAATTGCAAATACTGCAGTACCTGAAAATACCCTGCAAGGGGTAATTTCTGATTTCCAATGGACTTGATGGTATTGTCGTGGTACTACAGTAAGGTGAGAAAAAACATGTTCTGGTTGTGCAGAACATATTCTGCCCAAAGTCCTTTTGTGGCATTTGGGAAGAGTCTGCTTCTCTGCTGTCATATCTAAAGGGCTTTCACTCTTGCAGGACCAGAGGGCGATTTGTGTCTTCCTCATAACTTTATCGTGTCGCACAGGATTGCTAGAAATCACAGGGCTGCACTTGAAATTCAGTCACAGTGCATGAGGATTCACTTTAGCCATAGTGTAACAGCCCAACAAGAGCTGCAAAATGGCTGATATTTCACTTGTCTTAAGATTTTCTATTTGTTTCTTTTAAAGCAAACAATCCTGTGAAAGCAGCACAACTGTGGTAAGTGACTGCCCAAGTTCTCTCTACCTCTCAGTTGCTTTTCTTGGGCTAAAAGGGTTCTGAAGACAATATCTGCTTTAGGATTTGTAGAAACAGATTCTCTGGTGTGGAATGGATTACTTTGGCATGTCTCATTATGCATCACCAGATTCTTTTCGGGGCCTACCTGCTTCCATTCTTTAATGTATTTTTTATTATTTTTATATATGAAATCAGACTAAAGTAAAATGTACTTCCTTTTTGCTCACTGCTCTTATGCTAGCTTATCAAGTTTGTTCATGTTTTGTAAATCTAAAGCGAAGAAAAAAAATTTTACACCCCTCTTTTGCATGTTAACTGCTATGGTGTAGATCTTGAATAAAATAATGGTATCCTTGAGAATATGAATTTTACTTCTCTGTAGTACTTTCTTAAACTAAAAAACATTGTAGTTTAGATGTATTAATTACATAAAAGCAATTTTTTTTTCTCTCTTAGTGCTAAAAATACTCCTGAAGTCCATAACTATCAGGTAAGAGCATATCAGTTACAGAGGAAAATGTTTTCATTTTCATGTTTTGTGGTAAATATTTTGCTCTTTATAATTTGTACAGCTGTTTTTCTCCCCTTTCCTTACTCTGGGGTGAGATTTTCTGATGTGTCAGAAATAAACAGCACCACAATGGGGTTAAGGAGAAGATGGAAGGACTATTTTCCCTTTTTCTTTCCCCCTCTGTGATCTTGGATGTTCTGCAAGCTGAGTACACTCAATTTTCCATCTTCTTTCTCTTCCTTTCCTTTCTGTGATAGTTAAAGCCTTTGGGACTGTGAATGTGATGGGCCCCAGGAGACTGCTCTGTGAGCAAGCTTTTGTCTAGAGCAGCCTCTCACAGTAGATGATCATGACAATTTCAAAGTTGCAATTACCTCCCTCATCACAACACTTACAGAGTTCACTGCTGGTCAAATGCTTGTTGGGGTTTTTTTTATACACTCCAGGGAAAACATTACCTGGTTTTCATCTGTGGTACTGACAGTCAGTGGGTACTGAGTGAAAGCAAGCTTCCAAACTCTGTATGTGCATGAGAACTTAGTTTTAACACTTTTAATAAAACTCTCACCAGTGATTTTGTTTTACTGTTTCTCTTCAAGATCTTGTGGATATGAGGGGGAAGTGCTGTCACCAAAGATAGGAGACCTTTTGAAGCCTGCCTTTATAACCTTTCTTACACTTCGCCTTTGATCAAAGCTGACTTTTTTTTAATGTGCTTTCTACGAGATGCACTAGATGTGCCAGGTTGTCTGTCAAACAGGAGAGCAATTTTCTTTGCATTGTCCCATGAGTGTGTCCTGATAAGCAGGCTCATCACCAAGAGGCTTCATGGGAGAAGGTCTGAAGCATTAGGGTTTCTAGGGTTCATCAGGAACGTATTCCTCATGACCCTGGGAAAACAGAAGTTAATAGGGAGTTTTTATAATATTTCATTAACCAGGTTCAATGTTTCCATTTTCAGCCACAGTATCATCCTAATATACATCCTGCTCAGCCACACTGGCATCCACACACACCTGTGAATGTAAGGTAAGCAATCTTCCCTCTGTGAAAAAAAGATACTTCTTTCTTTATGTTCCTCAATATGAAGGTTTGGTGTGGCTGTATTGGGTAGTTCTCTGCACATGAAAAGCAAACAGAAGTATAGCATATAGAGACAGTATTAAATAACTTCTAAGTTTTGCTTTGGAATATAATTTTTTTTCTAGTGGAATTCAAAATTCAAAATAGAATGTTAGTGATTTCCTGTAAGGGAGTATGTTGGATAGGGAGATGCTTTGTATCTTAACTGCAAATTGATCAGTATTTGTTTGCATTTTATTTCCTAAGACAGAGAAGAAACTCATTTTAGTGTAAAGTTAAGTTGATAATAATTATATTCTTGCAGTGGAGCACTGTTTTCATCTTTTGGAGCAATGTATATGGAAAAATGATAAGTACATGGAACAATTTATCAAGAACTTTACAGATAATAAGTAAAAGTATAGCAGTGAGTTTTTGAGAACTGTTTCACAAAAAAATATTCCTGCATATGCTGTAGTGCTATCTTCTCACATACTTTTTTTGTTTGTAGCTAGTGATAAGAGACATAGAGTGAAAAGAAATTTTGGAAGCAATTCAGTCCAATTAAAACCCACTTGGTGGAATGCCCAGTGAAGGCATGCACCTGCTGGTGGATATACACTGGTGCATATATAAAAAACCACTTTTTAAATCCTAATAAAAAGTAACCTTTTTGGATGAGTCAGTTTTTTTAGACAAATAATTACTGTCTTCAGTGAAAAATACTGATACCCTAATCTTTGTTTCTTCTTATCTAACATTTATATTCTTATACCACAATAGCTAGACTTTGGTTTTAGTGTGGGCAGGCTCTGGGGATGAGGCTGAGCTTATAATGAATGAATAGACAATTTGGTGTGAGTTTGAGTCTGAGAATGCAGGAAGAAGGCAAATATGTTATTAGAAATACTAGACAGAGAAGCAGACAGGCACTGTCATCTCAAAATTCCAAGCACACAGCTGTAAAGGAGACATTAAATTTGTGTTAGAAACAGGATCCTTGAAGTTGTGTAATGAACTTCACCTGTATTTCAGGCTCAGAAGTCTTCCTGATGTTAGGGGTTTTTTAATCCAGTTTATTATGAGCACTTCAAAATGTGCAATTTCACATTATGAAAGAGTGGTTTCCAAGAGAGCCTTATGATTTTATAAATCATTTGGGTTTTGCTGAAATTTTTCTAAAGATTTCATCACTTACGATAACCAGTCTTTGACATTTTAAAGCCAAATAGTTCACCCTGGAGCAGAATGATATTGAAATAAGCACAATAATGTATTGTAATGTGTGTAGACAACCTCCCCCTTTAGCCCCTCCACTGCTGGGCAAGGACTAATGTCAGTGAGATATGAACAATGGCTTTTTTATAGCAAAGCTTGTAAGGCTGAAAAAAACCAAACCATACTTAAAAGCTCAGTCAAAGAAACTTGGTAGAAAAGGTGCTCAGAATTTTTTGTCCCGTTCAGGTAGAAGCATTTAAATGTGCAGTTGAAGTGGAAGTTTCAAGTTATTCTAACTTGGAGTCAAAGTGAAAGAATTGGACATTTAAGATCTTGGATAGCTTGATTTGAAAGACCCTATTCCATTCGACTGCGAACTTGAGATCACAACTGCAGATGCATAAAATTCTTTATGCTGGGCATGAAAGTCTGGAATGGGAATGGGCTGAAGTGAAATGACCTGTGTAATATGTGTTATATATGGAGCTTTTGTTGAATAGTTAGTGCAATAGTATGTGGAATTGTGTCTTAGTTTTCTTAGTAAAATTCTTTCGCTGAAATTGTTTGCATATTCTTTCAGTGAAATTTTTGTTTGCAGTTAGCTTAATATTTAACCTTCTGAAAAAAAATACTATTAACAGCTGTCATTATATAACTTTAGAATATGTTAAAAAAAAGAAAAGGTAAAATCTAAACCTTGCCTGTGTTTCTGCTACTATAAAAAAACTTACCAGAATCATAGAATGTCTTGGGTTGGAAGAGACCTTAAAGACCATCTGGTTCCAACCCCTTGCCATGGCCAGGGACACCTTTCCCTAAGACCAGGTGGCCCAAAGCCCCATCCAACCTGGCTTTGAACACTTCCAGGGATGGAGCATCCACAGCTTCTCTGTGCAACCTGTTTCAGTGCCTCAACACCCTCACAGAAAAGAATTTCTTCCGTATATATAATAATTGCAGCTTCAATTTGGTAATAAGGTAATGTTAAATGTTGTGGTTTCCTACATAGTGTTCAAAATTGTTGTTTTATTTATTCTCCACTCCGCTGCAATGATTTAGGGGGCACTGTAGGAATGGTTGAAGTTAGTGTTTCTAAGCAGCAATAAGTAATGAACAAGTAAGGAAAAAGATATTTTCCTTGTAGTATTTTGCAAGGCTCAGAGAATTACCTGTGCTAACTGTAGACTGGGGGTGTTCTTAAGAAAATGTAACTCTGTAAATTATGGGCTGCTTTAGTGTTAATTAACTGCACCAGTGCCGAATGAATGGCAACAGCTACAGGAGAGCAATTTTAAGTCATAATAGGATTGCCTTTCTTAACCCTTTGCACTTTAAGGATGTATTTTCATGAGCTCAGCATTTTGCATGATATGTTTTATTTTACTTGTTTGTTGTACAAATTTAGTTTTCCCGTAGCCTTCTTCCCCACCACCCCTTTGGAATTCCAGAGCATTGATGCGCTATGCTTGTCTATGACATTGCAGACAGAGAGGGTTTTCAATGATTGAGCTCTCATTGTAAGCCTTTTGAAATCAGCTAAAAGGGTCCCAGTTGCTTCAGCAGCTTCAGCATCAGACCTGTAGGTCGGTCCCCATTTCCTTGCCGTGCTGTAGCTCCATGTGCATGCTTAGCACTTGCGGGGGTGAGCTCGTGTTACTGTGTAGCACTCCTAAGTTGACTTCCATTCCTCACTAACCAATAACTGTGCAAATGGTACAGGCCACCCTATCATGATGACAGGCCCTATTGGAAACCCCCCACAAGTGGAGAGGACAGCAATTTACGGTATATCCAGGAACAGAACCAGAAGAATTTAGGAGGAGTCCAAAGCATGGTGTACCAAGATAAACTCATGACGACTCTCTGAAAAAGAGCCATCTTCATTTCACCTGCCATCTTAGACATCATTGCATTCCATGGTCCTTGTCTGTCTGCAGTATGTTCAAAGTGTATTGTGCATAAAGTGTGTGTCTTTGTATGTACATCCATCCTTGTTTCGTGTCCGTGGACATTCTTGGGAAAAGTGTTTTCCATATCTTTGTTAAAAAAAGAAAAAAAATCTTGAAAAACCTTTTCTGAATTCTGGTAAGAATCTTCTTACCCCAAGACCAGAAATATTTCTGGAGCTTTTCATTCTACACTAGTTTCAAATCTGTGACCCTCTGCCTGCTGTTGAAGATCAGACATTCGTGCCTTAGTTATTTTTATTACCTTGTTTCTTTTGAGTCAAATTAATAGATGAACCTTGAGAACCTTCTTTTTTAGTTGGCATGCAAATAGGAGATTGGAGGGAGGGAAAAACAGAATTCATACTGGCAATCAAATTGGCTTGTGGACCATCAACAAAGGGAGCCTACTGAGGCAGTCATAGGTTTGGATGTCATTTGTTTCTAATTTTTGTGCTCTGCAGAAGACAATAGAGGTGCTTACCTAACTTTGAAAACAAGTATAGGGAAAGAACACTGTAATAAATTTCACAGAGTATGTATATATATCTTTTTTTTTTTTTTACTTCCTTACTGATTATATTGATAGCCTTCCCCAAAACCGTACCTGCTGCTATAAAGGCAAGAATGTTAAAAAATAATCCTTGCTAAAAGGGTGCTGCTGTCGTCTTATTTTTAATGTGATTATGGAAGTGAACTTTATAATTACATGAAACTACCTACTGATAACTTTTCTCTGAGTGGGTTCAAAAACACAACATATAATCAGTGCATTAAAAAATGAGGACATTCCAGTGGAATAGCTCTATTTTTTTAAAGTTAGTCATTTGTGAAGTTGAATGTATATTTTACAGACATAGGACTTTGTATTGGACTGGCTGGTATTTTGATCACTTGCAGATTTTTTTTTTTAATCTTTAAACCAAAAAAATCACAGTGCCATCTTCACTCGTGCATTTCTTTTAGTTAGGCCTTACATTTGTGGTCTCTCTGAAGTTGTTGGAATGAATGAATCTTCATTTGGGATGTTTTCAAAATGAAGTAGTTTTAAACTTGATTTTTATAAATACACATTTATAAATGGCTATAACGAATTTTTTCAGAGCAGATTTGATAGTTTATAACTTTTTGTGAAATACAGTTGTTTACAAATGCTATCTTTATTATTTGTTTTGCTCTTTCCTGTATGTGCTAAGTACAAATAAAAAATGTCAATCTTGTTGGTCTGGTTATGATGCATTATTTATTTTTGAAAGGTTTTGGGGGAGGGTGGGTAGAAATGCTTGTACCAAGTTTCCCTTGTATTTACTAATGCTGTGGTGGATCGATGTTTCCAGGACAATCTGTAGAGAGGGGAAGACAATAAAGCAATTGTGCACTGAGATGTGAAAATGCCAGAGTAAGCCTAAGGTGTGTAATCACAGAGGCTGACTTTGGTTTCCCCAGACTAGTCTTCCTCTATTTCAGCAGAATTTTATTTAAGAAAGGAAGAAAGAGAAACTTTGTTGGAGCCACTGGAACAAAAGCCTAATTTAGCTGGTGCTCTGAAAGCACTCTGGAGGAGGGTTCTTTGAATACTTATATTAAAGTGTGGGGCAATGGGGCTTTATTATTTACACACCTACATTCGCAGTACAGTATTGTTCTTGTCGTATAACTTTGTCAGCTTTCATGTGATTCGTTGCCAGTGTTCCACCTCATCCTGTGCTGTTATGTGTGGTTTGATTTGTTGCTGAAGGTGCACTGAATGAGGGATCCATTCCCTGACAGACCACAAGAAAAGACAACAAAAGGGCCGGTGGGTCCTGTAAATGTTAAAAAGCGCATTGGTTATGAACAACCTGTGGGTCTTGTGTGTTCTGCAGTTTGTGTGTGTCGCCTCAAGGGAAGCATTTGTCATTCTGCTTCTCTGGAGAAAAGGAGCCCACACATTCTGCACTCCCTTTTCACTTGTTCACCCTCATGCTCCCTGCTGTCTGCAGAAAGCTGAACCAGCCAAGTCACGGAGCCATCAGCTAGGTAAGAAGAGATCAGTGTCTCTGTTCTTCCTTCCTCTAGACATAGTTGGCTTCCTGTTGGCTAGGATGCAGTTGGGAAGAGGGAGCATATCTGCCTGTTTCCTCTCTGCTTCCAGTACTGCTCTCACCTGTTGCAGCTTAAACCACCTGAACAAAGGTGGATATGGGTGGTATCTCTCTGAACAAGGTAGTATTAAAAAGTTGCTTTAAATATTAAACACATTGGCTTTTTTTTTCCCCTAAAATTAGCCTGGCTGTTATTCTTGACAGTTTGTTTTTAACAAGTAATAGAGGTCTTGTGATGCTAATATTTCAATTTTTTATTTGAAGCAACACAAAACACTGCAGCTGAAACCAGATTGCATGTAGAGAGGGGAGAGAGAAGAAAATCGGAAAATGTTTGGTTAAGTCTGTTGTTAAACACAGCAGCAATTTTTATTTAAAATATTGGGAAAGCTCTGTTAAAAAAAAATCAATACTGCATGTTAATTTTGTGCTGCTGCAGGAATCCTCTGGTAGTTTATAGGCACAAACTCAATATAGGAAACTTGATGACCCTGGTATGTGTTTATACACTGAATGACTGAATTACTTTACCTAGGAGTTCCTCGTGAGGAAATGCTGCGGTTTTTACCAAAGAGCATGTTACACAGTCATTCTCAGTAAACACATTTTAAAATGTGTTCTTAATATACACAGGGAAGTTTGTTTGGGGATTTTTTTGTTGTTTGGTTTCTTTTTGTTTGGGTTTGGTTTTTGTTTTTTTTGGTTTTTTTTTGGTTTTTTTTGTTTTGTTTTTTTTTTTAACTTGAAAATTGCTTAAAGGAGGTAACTCCTTCTCAATCCAAGTTATGCATATTCTCAGGATACCCATTGAACTGCATGTGCAAACTTTCTCCACCCTGTTCTGAAGAGTGGTTTTGTCTGAAAACTTTTACAAGTCCAGCATACACTTAGAAACTTCTGTAATTTGATTACAGGTGATAAACACTATCCTTGCATCAATTTGGGGGGCGAGGGGGGGTGGTGTTGGAAGGGAAGTCTGAGTGTAGCGACAGGTGTTGGAGAAATTACAGTGATCTGAAGTCCAACATGGAATTGCTTCTTCTGTGTGCTGGAGAATTAATTGATACAACCTGACTGAGGGTATCTTTTGATCATCTCTCTGCACACCTTCCTCCTGTGCTCAATACAGCTGAAAACCAGGTTTTCCTAGCAGGACTCAGTCCTGGCTCTACACTCGGTGTATTTGGATTTGTGGGGGGATTACCTTTGCATGTAATAACTGTAATCCCATGTCCTCTCCCCAGGAACTGCTGGGGGAATTGAAAAGCTGGTGACACTGTGACACCACATCTGTAACACAAGCTGGAATATATCGCTTTTCAGCCCCAGCCAGGCCCTGGCATGCAAGCTAATGACTAATATTGAATACTGAAATATGATACCTGAAATACAATACTGAAACTGTTGTCACTTTGAATATATTGTTTTAGTGTGGGCTTTTTCTTTAAACTTTCATTTTCAGCTATTTTTCTCTAGTTGATATGAGTCACAGGCAAAGTGAACAAAGGGTTCAGGTTGTATAATGCATTTCTAAACCTAGCAGTCAGGGGTTTGCATACTCTTAAAGGGAAGAGTTAAGTCCTTTTGGACCTTATTGTCATTGAACCAATGTGCAACCTTCAGTCTTCCAAGAGGAGGCTTGTTTTCTCAAATTTTGGGTGGCAACAAAGCATATATTATGGCCTGGTGATTGATGTAAAATGTGATTTTCTGTTCCTCTGGATGAGCACTGCAGAGGATGCCTCTTCAGCCTGCAAGAGATAGTGTCAGAGCCTGCAAGTAATTTTGAAAATGGAACTTCAGGTGCTGGCAAGGAATGAATTGGGAAACATCAAAGGCAGCAGGGGAAAAAAGAAACCGAATATATCTCCTGCTTCTAGGGCATCAAAGTTGGTGAGATGGGCTCTCTGAGAGTGAGGAGACAGTTCAGCATGGCAATCATCTCTTTTCAGAGGAGGCATCTTTTCAGTTTGTGTGTCAAGCAGGCAGGCTTCTGCTTACCTCAGAGGAGAGAAGTTTTGTTGCATGTCCATCTAACCTGACATTCCAGATCTCTGGAAAGACTGTTGCAATCAGAGGTTTTCCTATTACTCTGCAACACAGAGCCAAGGAAAACAGACTTGTAGAGCAAATGTCATTGCTGCTGTCATTGCAGCATTGCTAAAGGGACTGCTGGTGCCAGAGCTGCTACAGACCACCATTAATGGACATAATTTAGGAAATGTATTTTTTTTCATTGATCTCAGGCTCCGTGTGTTGTGATTGGAAAAGGTGCTCATCCACCAGGACCCTGGCTTTTGTTAAGACAGAAATTTCATGTGCTAGCCGTTAAACCTTGAGAGCCAGCTTGAACTAGCACTCTGCACCCTTACCAAACTTTTGCTACATTGTGAGGATGGAGATTTTGAACTGTTTAAGAGTAAATATTTTTTTCCCTATTTTACAGTCCAAGTGCACGTGCTTAGAAAATGACAGTGCTCTTATGCTGCCCCCAAATTTTAGTGTCGAAGACCCTGCAGGAAAATCAGTCCTCCTTCCCAGCAGGCACATAGAAGGATGCAGCTTTTAGGAAAAAAAAAAGAATCCTAGTCAAACCAGATCAGAAAAAAAAAACATGTAAAGGGGTGGGCCACACTTTTCTGTCTACCTCCTGCAGTACATGGCAAAGCAGCATGTGGTGATCATGAAGGCATTGCTCGACTTTCCTTGTTTTTTACCTACTCTTGTACCTTAAAGTGACTGGTCAAAGAGTTTTCCTTCCTCAGTGTATGTGCTGTTGCCCTTGTTACCATTGCATCACCAAAATAAACCACAGTAAACAAATTTAAAAAAAACCCACAGCAGATAATTCAGTTGGAGTTTCTTCCACTGATATGAATCATTTCTAGTAATAACACTACAGAGTAAATGCTGTTCCTAAGCACTTACTAATGACTGTTGCATGACTGTGCTTTAAAGCAAAACAACTTACTTTCATAGAGGTGATTTCACGAGTGTCAATCTGAATTGTGAAGTTCAGGTGTCAGGCCTCCCTGTGCAGCACTGTCCCCTGCAGATAGGAGTATCTTGCTGTGGAAAGCATGTTCATAATAACTTGCATATTGCTTTCAATTTTTGCATGTAATATACTTCCAGTTTTGAACAGGAAGAAGGGATTTAAAAAAAACAAAAAAACAAAAACAAAAAAAAACAAAACCCAAACTTTTATCTTCCATCCTGCTTTTTGGATGATGATTTTTTTCCCCTTCAGTTAGAATCTTGGCGGACTTGGCACACAGATTGGTGGAGATAAGTTTCACCGGCCTGCCCCAATTGTTACTTCTTTGTTATGTGGTTGTTTTTTTTTCATAACAGTTTTCTTATGGTTGTCATGGCTGTGGGATGCTCCTTTGGGTTTGGTGGCACCTTATTTTCTATGCTTTGTTGCCTTTGTCTTTTCAGAAGAAACCCTAGTTTGTCACTAGCAGAAGAAGCATTTATCATGACTGCTTTTGTCATCATGCCCTCTCAGAACTGAGGAATCTGCGAGTTTAAAACTAAGCTAAATGTTGAGCTGTGGCTATAGGAAGTAGTGGAAGTGCCCCTCGGGCTCTGTTTTCAAATTGCCACCAGAATAATATTTCCACCATGAATGTACTCTTTGTAATGTGCTTGATTTTTTTCTTTTCCATTTTCATATTTCACTTTCACTTTCTTTTCCTCTTCCTCTTCCCTTTTCTTTTCCTCTCACAGCACTAGTATTATGACCTTTATCTTTAAAACTATCAAACAGTGAAATCTGCAGCTAATAATGTGAATAAAAATAAGATTTTGGATTACACAAGAACAGATGTTTTGTACAGGAACAGTTTGGAAAACCTTTAGTTCCTGGCTTACTGATGTCTTATGTTGACGGGT
>VWZN01001878.1:224096-236954 GCA_013396955.1 Regulus satrapa
AAAAACCTCAAGTAGAGGGTTTAGGAGAAGCAGAGTTTTACAGTTTTACTTGCAAAAAAAAAATAAAAAATAAAGGAACTAGAAGATGAAAAGCAATGGATTCTGCTAGAAACTCTGAGAATGGGGAAGAGGAATGAAAGCAGCAAGGGAGCTTTGTGATTTCAGCATCTGTGTCTTCAGTACCTGGGGCTCTCTGAATCAGTAGCAAGGCTGATTTGAAGCAAAATGCAAGGAACTTGAATGTAAAGTTGGATGCTGCTTCTGTATCAAAATTTTGAGCCCAGGAGGCCTTTGTTTGTTATTACTCATTTTGAGATTCAATGGTTGCATTTAATGTGTGTGTCTCATCCTCAGTTTCTGACTTAAAAAAACAACGTGAAAATGGCTTTAAAGGTAAAATGAACAGTTTCCTGCTTTAAATCAGATGAGTTGTCCAAGTATTGAAGTAAGAACCTGCACAGAGATAGGGCAGAGCTTGCAAATACGTAATTAAAAGAGGCCTTGCTGTGTTGACTTATTGATTTTTGTACTACTTTTACCTGTTAATACTGTCTTTCAAAAAGGGCAAAAATCTATAACCTAAAAAGAAGTCTGTGTGGCAGTAGAGTCAGTAATGTTCATGCTGGACTTTAAAGTTATGGCAAATTACTGAAAATTCACAAGACAGCATAATTTTTGTAAAGCATTAGCAGAATTCAGAATCAGAATAACTTGGAAGCATGAAAATTACAGCGTTTGGTTATTTATTTTTAAACTTTTTTTTTTTTTCATAAGAAATTTTAGCTTAGTAAGGCTAGAGACAGAAAGGAGATTTTTTAAAGATGGGAGCATATGGTTAAGGGAAGCCAAATCCAGTGGATTGGCTTCAAGGCTAAAGGGATTACACTTTTCTAATCTGCTAAATACAAGGCTGCTGTAGTTCCTGGCTTCACAGCCCAGGATGGGATGCTGAGCATTCATTCCAGAGATGTAAAATGCTCGCTGAGCACCCACTCAGCCAGCCTTGCTGAGGAGCAGAGGAGGTGCACCTGCATATACAAACAGCAGCTCACAAATGCGGGGCAGCACAGAGAGCTCCATCTTCGATGCATACACTTTCCACAGAAAATAGGGCTACAGCTGAGAAGATGCCCTGGACGGTGGTGACTAGAGTTTGACCAGCCAAGGTGACTGACCAGCAGCTTGCTTGCATGGGGCTTGTCACTTTTCTCACTTTTCTCATGTGCATCCTGAATTAAATTCTTCCTGCACATGAATTCACTTTTTTCCTTTCTCTTGTTTCTTCGTGGGTACCCCTGCTTTTTCCTTGCATTGCCCCTGGTTTTGCTAAGTCTATTCTCAAAAGTCCTAAGGCTATCAGGGTAGTTTGGACCTTACACAGAATTACTGATAGTTTCCTAGAGTCTTGGCCTTGTAAAGTCGTTCTCACCCGGGAGAATTCCCCCTTCAGAGCTCTCTGAAGTTTGGCTATTGCTCATGTATCCCTACCATAAGTACCTGTCCATTCCAGCAGTTTTTAGCTGCCTCTGCCTTCATCTTTTATGTCCGGCGACTTCTGTGGAACCCTGTGATTTCTTGTGTTCTCCTCTCTTAGCTAAGCCTCAGGCCTGGGCTTGCTTCTCTCTGCGTCCTTTGGCAGCAATGTGAAAATGGGCACAGTAGAGATAAGACAGGGATGTGCTTAGCTCACAGGACCCGAATTATTTAATGGGTTAAGCGTTGGGAAAAGCTGCGCCATGGCTAGCAGGTGACTGAGATCAGTTGCAGGCTACTTCAGAAGCTACAGTCCCTTGCTTAGCTTTGCTCCTGTTTTAACCTGAGCTGGCTTGCTCAGATTAACCACTGTATGTTTTATTTCTTAGGGACAGGAATATATAGCCTTTGTCTGAAAGGGGAAGGCTTGAGGGAGGATCTTGTTGTTCTTAGGAAATTTTATGTCTGCTTTTCAGAGGTTTCTCATCTACAAGGACATCTGGGACAATGTTTTGGTGTTTTTTTGTTTTTTTTTTTTTTTTTTTTTTCTGTTTAAATATCATTAGCTATTGTTAATGTTAATTAAAAGCATTTGTAAATGAAGAAAAGCACACTTAGTTCCCCAGTGGGCATATTTTGCATGACAGTTTTGCAAGACAGTATTTTTTTAATGATCTTTATGCAGATAAGGTGAAATCTATGAGGACAATGTCTTTGTCGAGTCAAGATTTGTTCCTTGGTATTTCATTAGAACATGCTTTGCTGCAGACTTTATTCTTCTTGTGGAGAATTCCAGATTAGTCTTGCTTCAAAACTTAGTTCAGCATCTTGTATCCTACAGCAGGCTTCCATCACCATTTTTTTTTCTGTATTATAATTTAATTTTTAATTTCAAGGTTTCTGGGAGAAGGCTGCTGGCTGCCTGCTCTGCTTTCTGAGGTGTCCCTTGGATTGCAAGGGGACTGTGGTGGATCATCCCTGGCAGCAGGGAAAGAAATTTGCAACTGTTTTCCATGCCTTCCCTGAAGGAAGCAAGTGGGCCAGCTGTGATGTCCTGGTGTCAGAGCAGAGAGCGGAAGTGTAACCACACTGTGTTAGCTTTAGTTACACTTCACACAGCTCAGGAATCCAGTTCCAGCAAGCAAAGAGATTTTGGTTACATGGTGCAGGAAGAAGAAACAACAAAGGCTTGGTTTTAGTGATCCCAGTTTTCCTTTACTTAAGAATACTCATTGCTTTTATATGTCACCATCCTTGGCTGCAAAGTGAAAGATCACCCTCTCTTGTTACTGCAGTTGTCCTGCTGTGGTCTGTGTTCCCTTCTCATGTAATGCTGGGCCAAGTCTTTTGCTTCAGTCCAATAGCCCTGGCCATTAAGTGATACTCACATGTGTTTCCTTCTTCCTATCCCTTCATTTCCTCTTCGTTCCTCTCCACAGGGACATTTTCAGAGAGTGCAAAATTTCTTCTCTCTCTGCCATGCTTTAGTGAAACAAGTGGTATGTGAGATTCTAAATATGATTAAAGGAAGTTTAGCTAAAAGTTCATTGTGGTTTATTGAGCCAGCATAAACACCACTGCCACTCCTCTTCTGAAGCATTGGCAAGGAATTAACCCAGAGTCTACCCTACTTCCTCCCCAAAAAAGGAGATATTAAACCCAAAAGTGAATGTTTGGCTTAGCACAGCTGCTAAGTCTCCTCCCCTGGCTGCCACACTGAAATTTCACATGCAATGGCTGCTTTCATTACACACAAATTAATACAGATATATGTTAACAGGCACTGCAACACTTTCCCTGGCTGCCATTTGGGAGCACATCTGAAGCCCATTTTGATGTTGGAGAAGGTATTGTAGTGATACAGAAATGGGTGATACATCTCCCAGCACATTCAGTGCAACACTGGCAGTGTGAATTTTTGCTGCCAGAACCTGTGCAAATTAACACCAGGCTTGCTCCGAGCTACAGATCGGGGAGGATTGAGAGCAATTCTGAAGATGTTTGTGGAAAGTTTGAGGATTTTTAAATACTGGAAAATTGTGGTGGTTTGGTGCAGAAGGAATGTGGGTGTGGTAATTGTTGAAGGTTACTTATCACAACCAGTCCTAAAAGCCTGGGATTTTTTTTAAACCACTGTTCAGCTATAGTAGGGAGGGTCTAAACCCTTAAGTCATCCATGAAGTACTATAGTTTGAGCCTGCTTTCTGCTATTGCCCCTCCAGCCTCCCCGTGGAGAAGAGAGAAGATCCACAGTTTGCTCTCCAAATGTAGCTTCAGACAGGTGAAAGATGCCTAGAAGAAGAGTGGGAAAGAGGGGCATGGGCAGGGTGCAGGAGTAAGCACAGGGACACAGGTGTGAAATGTTTCTGCAGGGCTGCACAGTTACATTCTACAGGAGACTGAGGATGGCAGCTGGGAGGGTGGCATGGAAAGGCAATTATGCTTTTTAAAAAACCCTCATTGCTTACAGGTTACACCCAAACAGGAGTCCTTGCATACCTGTCATGGGTGAGAGAAAAGTCCTGGTCAGGTACTGATCTTAGCACATCAGAAAGATTAGGATATAGCTCAGGAGGAATGTTTTTTGCTATTAGGTAGGAATAATGTGTCACAGCTGAGGTTGTGGGGCTGGAAACCTGGCCAGTTTAGGAAAGGATCTGATGTTCTTGAGGATCACAAGTTAAACATGAGTCAACAATCCCAGGCTTTATAGAAAAGTGTCGTGTTCCTGTGTATAAACGGGAGTAGACCATGTAGGACATGGGAAGCAGGCCCTTCCTCTTTGGAACACGTTTGCAAGGCCTCAGCTGAAATGGGGTGTCCAGCTCTTAGCACCACATGTTGGAAGCAGAACAGGGGGCACCTGGGAGGAGGATGACAAGATGTCTCCGAGCTGAAGGGAATGTGTGACCTGTGACAGGCAACTGAGGAATTCAGAGCTCCTCAGATACTGAGGGGAGATGTAAAGGGCCATTTTCAAAAACACAGGCTTCTGTAGCAAGAAATAACCATCATCACTGTGTCTGTGATGGATGGGAGATAAAATAGTGGCTTAAATTGCAGTAAAGGAGACAGAATAAACAAAAAAATAAGTGTAGACCTGCTGAAACACTGAAATGGATTGTACAGCAGGGTCATGGAGTCTCTGCTAGTGAAGATGTTAGAGGTTCAGTTTAGGTAACACAGGCCCACATACTTTGGTTTTGAAGACTTTCAAAAACTTTTCTGTTTCCCATTTTTCTATGTCCTCTTAACACTGTTGCTGTGTGTGTGAATTGTACACTAGAGACACAGTTTGGTAAAGCAGTAGTGACTGGAGCACATGAAAACCAAGATGTCAGCTGAAAATAGCTTTTTGGGTAGAGTGTAAGGAGCATAAAACTAAGACAGAAGACTAGTAATGTAAATAAAAATTTTAAAATAGAAGAGGAGATGAGTAGGTAGATGTAATTTGCCTTGTTCCTCAATGTGCTGCCTTATTGGTCAGAATGAAGTAATTAATGTGAAGTTGAGGGTAAAGGTAGTACTAACACTCTCAGGAACACTGAGTGGTTTTTTTGAAGGTTTAGCCTCCTGAAGTTGAAAGAATGTGAAGGTGACTGAATCGTGAGGAGTGCTTTTTCCTTAGTGAGGGACAAAGAATAAAGAAATGTTTGCTTACTTTGCCTGTGGGGCCCTGCCTCATTTTTCTTGAAGGACAGGAGCTGTCTGTATAGGAAACAGCTGGAGCTTGTTGAGAAAGCCACGTCCATAAATAACAGCAGAGAAAGAGGAAAGCTGCAGGACACCAAATAGATGTTTAAAAAGTAAACCAGAGTTGTGACATCGGCATACTAGGATGGCCAGAAGGCGAGTGCAAGAGAAAGGATGAAAATTACTACCTGTTCACATAATGCACATAGTCTGAGAGCCTCATTTGATGTCTGGGGAGCAGGTTTGGATTCCTGGAGGTCAGGAGTATGAATAATTTAAAATACAGTCAGAAAGTTGGTTCACTGAAAGTAGTGATTTATTTATATCAATAGATTGGGAAGCATACATGAGCATATTTTCTATCCAAGTAAGCCAGATAGAAGCAAGCAATAGAAAGCAAAGTTAGAGACAAAAGGATGCACTGAGTTTGCATTGAGGAAGTGTCAAGTCTCTATATTCAAGACAGTGGAAGAACAGAAAAGTTAAAAACATGCGATATGAGATAACAATGATGTCACCTTGTAGAAACCACAGCAAGATACATAATATACCCCTAAAATAGATATGAGAAAGTACACAGAAAAGGGATTTGGACTACTTATGATAGTTTTGTTTGGGTACTGTCAGCTTTTCTAGTTGGCAGGCTCCGGGACTGCTGCAAGGCCTGTTGTTTCTGACTGTTCAGTAACTCCTTGGCAGTGAGGGTATCTGTGCAAGTGCCTAACCTCATTTGCATCGGAAGTGCAAGAGTTGGCTGACCCTGAGCTGAGTTTGCCTCGATGTCTGTCAGTTACTGTCAGCCCTGGAAGAGGGCAGATGACCAGAGGCTTTTGCGTGGGCCGGCAATTTGAATGAGGGATTTCGCATCGGAGCGTGCTGCCTGGGTAGTGACACCCCGTCTGGAGCTTTGTGACCTGCTGTCCTCAAGGATTTCAGTGCACAGCTGAACATCAGCTTTGCTGGGCTAGCTTCTTGATGTAATTGTCTCCCTGCATTTTACCTTTTACATGTTATTCTCCTCTCTGGACACTCAAGAAATACATCTAGAGAATTTGGGGCACATTTGCCCTCATGCCAGAGGTCAACTCAGTTGACTCGTTCAGTTGCTCCTTCTCATTCCAGTGTGGAAGATACCTTGGGCCTATAGCGGTATGAGGAGTCAGTGAAATGATTTGGTGTGATTAATTTTGAAAAGACCAATTGAAAGTCTGCTAAACCAGCCTGCCAGTGGGTGAAATGAAGCTCCCAACACATAGGGTTTTTTGTTTGAAAAAAATTGAATCAGATGGAAAGAAAAAAGGTGGGCTGAGGCTCCAGCCCCAAACTTATTTCCCAGCAGGTTTTTTGCCATGTGAAAAAAAAGCCACCTATCAAAAAAAGGCACACCAATCCAAGGCCCTTGAAAGGAAAGTGCAGGAGAGCTGCTACAATTAGTGTGTAATCTCATTAGCCTGCACCATTTTCCCCCCGTAGGTACTTGCTTGATTTGATTATAGCAGTAAAGATATAGTACAGCTTGAAAAGACAGACCAGTCCTGGATTATTTGAGCTCACGAAAGCTGTCCCCTGTGAAAAAGACACCTATTTTTATTGTTTCCTTAAGGCAGAAAAGGCATCAGAAGTACCTTTATTGGCAGTGGTTGCTTCATGCCGGGAACCTGCCAAGATTAATATACACAACCTTCCCCTCCCCACCTCCTGCTCTCAAAAAGTAACCAGCATAAAAGTATTATTCAATTAGTACCCAGTCAGAAACCTCATGTTGTCTGCAGTTATTACTAAGAAGACAGTGGTTATTAATGATGTACCAAGCTGTGTGTTTCAGTATAACTTTGGAAATGATACAAATGTGTTTATTTGCAGATGTCTGGTTAATTTTGCTTTGAATCACCAAGTAATCTGCAGAGAACATATGTAGCAAGTATCTTAGGTATAATTTGTTCATTGTGCCTTTAATTATTCGGTTTGCCTTCATTTTATGTTGTCAGGGTTTTGGCTGCTGTTATTAATAAAAGCAAACTGAAAACCCTTGCAGCTGAAGATATAATTTCTGTAGCATATTTCAAATAGGTAGGGGATTCATTTTTTTGTTAAAATGGATTGATTTACTGTAACTATTGTCTAATGCACTAGTATAGAATAAGTTAAAACCATATAAAAATTTTAAGCACTCCTCTGAGGAAAGCATATTCAAGGGATTTGCAATATCTATGTAGAATTATCTCAATATTTTTTAGTTGCCAGAATGGAGACAAAATATCACTTACAGAAATTCATTGTAATTTCAAACAATAAGCTGAAACAGCATCAGTTAAAGCTAATGAAGAAAAGCAGCAGGGTCATTTGTCACCTCTCAGTTAGAGATGATGAATTAAAATGTCAATGTGTCCCCATTTGACAGCTATTGTAGACTGATGATAGTCTCCTAACTAAACACATGCAAAAAACCCCCCACCAAAACCCTAACTATTTATATCAGCACAAGTACATTCCTTTTTCACCAAGTGCTATTTTGTATGTTGTTGCCTGTAAAATGTTTTATTTCCCCATTTTTTTCCCTTAGTCAGATTTTTTTTTTTTTTAATGTAAAAACTGTTTGCTAAAATATTTTGCACCATAAATTTAGAGACCTGAACATTCTCAGGACTGTAGTGTTAGTCTGAGACTTTTCCTTGGTCTGCTCTTTGGACAATTTCACTTTAAAGGAGTTACTGTTTTCTGCTTGATGACTTCCCTATCCCAGGAAAGATTCTAGCAGAGATTGTGCAGGTTGTAAAATCAAAAATAGTTCTGATCTTAAAGTCATACCAACAAGCAGAGGCATCCTTTTTTCTCATCAGATAAATCTCACAGAGATAGAAAATTGTAAAGATTTGAGATGTACCTCATTTAAAAAATTATTTACAAAAAAAAAAAACTGTGCATTTTTTTCCCAAGAAAGTTTTCACTCTGTCGCTCCAAAAGTACAACTGGTGCTGCTGTTTACTGCTCTAATTTGAACTGAATTTATTTTGTAGCTATCCATTGAACAACAGCGATCTGCATCCGTTCAACATTGAGGAGAATGGTGGAACTCCATACACCACAAAAATGGCTGCAAGGCACCACCACCACCATCGGCATCACCACCACCACGCCAATTATGGTGCCCTTGCTCCCGAAAGCAAGGACATTGTTTCTGCAGTTCCAAACCCAACCAGTAAGTTCACTGAAGTGATTGTTATTTCAGTGGCTGTGCTGCTTTCAGGTTTGTCTTGGGCAAGGAGGCAAAGGCAAGGAAAGGAAAACAGTGTGCATTTGGGTTTTTCTCCTTGAAGAATGTGCTTCC
The DNA here is from genome assembly GCA_013396955.1 of Regulus satrapa. Lineage (NCBI taxonomy): Eukaryota > Metazoa > Chordata > Aves > Passeriformes > Regulidae > Regulus > Regulus satrapa. The sequence goes on from VWZN01001878.1 coordinate 232,591, forward strand.
TGTTATTATTTGCTAGCTTTTTAGCATGTGCAAATGAGACAAGATTTGCAATTTCCTTGGTTTGCTACAGGCTTGTGGGATTTGGTGTTTGGTGGGTGTTCCGTAGCTGAACAAATACCCCATTAGTCACAGCCATTGACTCTCCAACCACTTGGCACAGGCTTCTTTTACATTGTTATTATTTGTTTGTGTAGTTTCACAAACCCACCCTCATCTGCTATTGTCTTTTGCTGATCTGTCCAGCTGGCCCTCAGCCCTCATTGTTTGGATCTTGTTTTCAAGTCTGGGCACAGGCAGCAGAAATTTGGGAGCACTGGACACACAGCATCTTGCTCTTAGTTTGGATAATTGGAACAATTGCAAGCTTTAGCTACCAAGACTGGAATATTCTTGCCTCCTTAGTGGCGAAATTCTTGGCTTGTAGAAAGCAACGAGGAGAAAAGCCTATCCATTCCTGATGCAGTCTTGGGGAGTTTGGGTGGAAGTCTCTGCTGCTGAACGTGTACAGGCATTTTTAAGAGTATGGAGCTTGGCCAAATATCTGTAGGTTTACAGAGGAACTGGAAGAGAAACATCCCTGTCATTGAGCAGTCCTACTTTCAGCTCTCCAGATTTACAACCTCTATACTCTGCTGTGTGTGTCAGATGCTGAAGCTGTGTAAGAATATCAAATGATGGGCAAAACAAGATGTTCTATTGTATTCCTTGTCCCTAAGAAGCGATGAGTTCTTCCCTCAGCCAGTTTTTGCTTTCATGACTGTAAATGACCCTGAGATAGCTATCCACTATGGAATCTTTCACCCTGGTCAGTTAATCTGATAATTTTCAAATTCCTGAAACCAGGACTGTACTGGGTGACCCTGACTGTAAACTGTCCCACCTCAGCAATATTGCACAGACATCTGGGCAAGCACTTTATTCAGACTTTGTTTCAGAAGATCAGAAGCTTTAATTTTCATTTTCTTTCCCCAAGAGAGTGCAATAGTTTTTAGGAGAGAAGTTCAAGAAATAAAATGGAAGGCATTGTAGACCTTTAAGGAAGGAATCCTAAGCAGCAATACAACTTGGTTGCTGGGCCTTTCAATGAAGCTACTCCCTTAGGGGCAACTTCCAGAAGATGTCCTGTTTCCCTCCGACTGTAGGCTGCACTCCAGTGTACCTTCATGCTGGGAAGCACATGGGGCTGACATGGAGCATGCCCCCTCTGCCTGGCACAGCTGTATAGGCTCAGAGCAGGCTGCTGCGTGTGGCTGTGCCACTGACAGGTGTTTGCCCTGCTCTGCTGCCACCGGAGGAGGGGAGTGCAGGCTGCGCTGGTGTGGGGCTCCTCTGGCCCTGCAGCTGCTGGGCCGCCCTGGATGCCAGGCTGGGCACAGGTGGCTGGGGGATGCTGGCAAGGCTGTGCTGGAAAACCTCTCCTGGCTGGCCCGGCACAGTGGGTGGCGGTGACCTTTCTACGGGGGTGTGCCAGCCCATATTTTCCTTTCCCAAATTAGAGCTGAAGCATGCCAGGAAATTCATTCAGAGCCAGCTATGCTGCTGCTGAGTGTCCCTACCCAGAGGGCACTACTGGCCCTGCTTCCCCCGACCCCCTCCTCGGGGCTCCCCCCATCCAGCCGGCAACTCCGTGTCAGACTCCTCGTGCCCCAGCTTTAGCCCCAGTGCTGCTGCTGGTGTCCAGCTCCCCACAGTCCTACTATGGGTCCACCTGCAGGACAGCAGGTAATTAAAAAAAACAGCAAAAAACAGCCAGCACAGGATGTTTATTCCAGCACTCTGTCTCCTCTCAGGTCACACAGCTTTCCTGTTTCTTATTGCAGAAATAACCTTAGAAAAAGCCTAGGAGAGCACAAGGGCAAACATCAGGAGCAGTTCTCTTTGAGCCCAGTGAGTGTTACCTGTGAGATGGAACTGGGGCCCAGAAGACTCATGTCCTCCCCCGCAGACACGGGGAGTGTGAGCCCTCTCCCCTAAACCTGGCCCTGGGGGTGGGGAGCAGCCTCCCTGGCCTGTCTGGCAGCTGCCATGCTCTGAAGGGGACTTCAGAAGCCAAGGCGTGTATGGCACCTGTTTCTGGAGACAGATTTACCTTCCTCTTCACTTTGTCTGCTGAAGACTGGTCCACACTAACTTATTTGATGCAAAAGAAGAGAATCGGTGCTGGTTACTGCCCAATGTCAGTAGCACTGAATGCCAATTCCCAGTTTCTCTAAGGGAGTGGAAAGGGATGGGACACCTCCAAGGGGAGGCTGTGGTGCAGCCATGCTGACTGCTCCCAGCTAAGCTACTTAGGCAGTTGTGCATGCCGTGTGCTGGGTGTCTTAATGCTGCCATGCTGCTCCACTGCAACCTATTGCTGATCCCCTGTGGCACCTGTGCATCTGGCTGGAGGTGCAAAGCTGATTTCCCTTGAGAAGCAAGTCCATGGTTTTATCTGGCATCATTACGCTGTGAGAGCAGTGGCAGTCTGGGTAGGAGCACTTCCCTTAAAACAGGATCAGACTTACTCATTTGCAGCTCAGGGTGACAGGTCTAAGTGCCTTTTCAAGGCTGGTGCTCAGGGGATTGCGGTTGGTTTGCTTTTAATGGTTTCATTAAAATGCTGCTCAGGCTATTTCAGCTGAGAAAACTCTTGTAGAGAGCCTGTGGGAAAGGTTCACAGTGCATACTGAAATGGTTAGGAGCATGCTGGCCATTGGCCATCTATCAGGGACATGTCACAGTGTGTGGGCCAAGAAAAAATCAAGCAGGGAGGAAACACTATCAGCAGTCTGCCTCAGGAACGTGAGGACATGGGGGACTGATGTCTGGCTCCAGGCTGTATGGAAAGGCCAGTGCTGGTAAAGTGTTTCTAGGAAGTAAGTGGACACTAAACTGGGGACACTCAGGAAAGAGGGTGCTTGTGACCAAAATATCTCAAGTGGAAACGCTTAAAGAGCAAAAAGGTCTCATGGGGCAAATATGCTATCCCAGCAGAAACTTCCCCATAAGGCTGACAAAGGTGCCACCAGCACTTAGCCTACCTTGTGTTTTTCCATGGGACCACAGGTGTTTTGTGACTTGTTCCAGTTGCCATGGACTGGATTCATCACTGAGCTCTGAGATGGTTTTGAATACATCTGAAGTGCAACATGGAGTGGCCCAGTGATATGTACCCACCATCAGGCAGAGAGAAGGAGAAAGCATCTGCCTTTCTTCCACTTACATCTGTTTTGAGAAATGCCAAAATTCCAGTGCAATTAGCAGGACATGGACAGGAGAGAGGGAAACAATGATGTGCCCAGCCAGTGCTCCTTTAAACATTAGAGCAACTTTCCCAGCAGACACACAGCACAGGACCTTGTTACAGAAACAAACTGAAAACAAACCCCGGGCAGACCTGCCTGATTTTTCACATTCCAAGTAATTTGTCTACTTCAATTACTGAAGGAAGTGAAACCAAGTGAAACAAATCTGACATATGTGTTTATGAAGGCACCTCAGCAAAAGATGTTGTTTTCCTGCATTCAGCCTGATTCTTGTACTCACAATTCTACTCCTCACCTGAAAGCTAACATACACAGATCACATCTTGTGCTGCAGCACGTCTTCCCCAGAGCATCCCAGAAGCCTGGTCCCACTCTATGGAGCAGCAGTTGGCCTTATGGGACAGAGAGAGGGTGAGCTGCTTGCTGAGCCTGACTGGCATGGCAAGGTCGTGCGTGCATTACCAGGTGCACATGAGCAGATTCACCGGCAGCAGCTGGGGCTGTCACTGGGAACAGATGCCAGCACGTATGTAGTGCAGCTCACAGAATTCTTTATGACAGAAAATGAGGAATGGGAAGAGGGGACCCAGGTTGCCTCTTGAACTCTGGGCTGAGCTTGCAGGTTATCACTTCAAAAAAAAAGGGCATCCTTTATTCCTGAGCAGTTTGCTGCGGAAGACCTTGCATAACCCTGGGCAGAGAATGGTCTAACACAGATTGAGTATCAGGCTGAAAACAGTGCTTTGAAAAACCACAATGCTGCCAGATCCTTTCTTGGAATGAATGCTGACTCAGGACATTTATGCCTTTTGTAGGAATTCAGTTTTTTGCCTTTTCTTTTGTTTGTTTTTGAGGTTGAGTTAAAAGGCTAAACTGGCCTACTTGTCTTCCAGAACTCTCCCTTAAAACAACAAAAAAACCCAAAAAACAAAACATTAAAAAACCCAAAAAACCAAACCAAAACAAAAAAAAACCCCACAAACAAACCCAGCTTAAAAATCAGTTTTAAATAATAGAAAATGAATAATTTAAATAAGGCACTTTCCCCTTTATTTTCTTTCTTAGGAGGAAAATAGAATGATTGTGTTTCTTCAAAAAAAAAAAAAAAACAAAAAA
>VWZN01001878.1:244356-301208 GCA_013396955.1 Regulus satrapa
AGTTGAAAACATGATTCTAAACAAAACTTACTATACTTATCAGAAATGAATTTCTAACACACGAAAAGTGATGCTCATTTACACTTATTTTCTATTTGTCTATATACATGAATCTATCTTGTTCCATCTTAAAAATGCAAACAATGTTCTCCTCAAGCACTCTATGTTCTTAATATAAGTGGGTTTATCTTTTTTTTTAATATAAACAATGTTTTTACTATGTTTTTTTTTTATGTTTTGGAGACAGACCATAAAACTGGGCAATAGGGATTGTCAGTGTTTCAAAGGCTGAACCTTTTTCTATTTTTTCTAAAGTACTTAAAGCATTTCTAAAGTGCTTAGGNTTTTAAAGTACTTAAAGCATTTCTAAAATGCTTAGGATATATTTTACTTACTTACTCACTTATCTACTTGAAATTGCAACTAGAAATTGTACTTATCTCCACTCTATGTCTATGCAGTCCAATACATCCCAATTTCTGTAAAGATTTTAATTCGTTGTCTGTGTACTTTTCTTCTTCTGTGGAGTTCAGAGAAACTCTAGCTTCTTACACTCCAACAATCACAAACCTTGTGGATATACCTGAGACTCTTCTGTGTGATACACAGAGGATATACCCCTCAGGAAACAAGGAATTCACAGGAAACAAGGCTACCATGGTCCGCTAAGACTGTCATGAAACACGCAGGGACAGAGGTAGGATTTAATAATACTGAACAATAGCATTTTATAAAATAAATTTGATACCAAAAATCAAAGAGGTTTACTCTGAGGATATAAGCATAACAAGATTTATTGAAAGTTATATCTTTCATTAGATCAACTAATAGCTAACCTGAGGAAAATATTCTGTGTCTGACAGCTTAATGAGGGGTTTGTTTATTTCTTCAACTCTACTTTTTTCCTAATAAAGAAGATGCAGTTTCTGCTTGTAAACTTTGCCTCAAATAAGAATAACTCATAAATTGTATAGGTCTTATCATAGTGGCATCTTTTCTTAATTGGTGTTAGCTGTCACATGCTTAAAAGAAATAAATTTCAGAATCTGTAGATTTCCATGCACATATGCAGATCTAGTTGAGTCCCAGGAAACCTCACTTAGCTAATGTGCTTTCAGAACCTATATATTTGTTGTCTTTGTTAAATTTTAACCTCCCACTATCACTGATGACAAGCAACAAAAATAGACCTGCATTCCTAAAGAAAATATTCATTCTATTCTTCAGTTGTCTCCAGTCAAATACATGTTTTAAGCATGTTTGGCTCAGAAGAGGCTGTCAATAAATCCACAGAGGCACAAGGTCATGAATCTTGCTCTTGGTATGAAGTTTGACATGGAACAAAGCATGAACCTTTTAAAGCAGAGCTTGGAAATGTACAGGAGTAGTATTCCTGAGTTTCATGCAACTATTTTTATATTCTCTATGTGTACTTAATATTCACTTAGCTTTGCAAACCAAAGTCAGTGTCATCATTATCTAACACTACAAATCTGTCTTCAGTTCTAGTAGCAGCAAATGTAATTGAATATAAAGTCAATGTTTGGGAGGAGGAAAAGCAAATGTAAGACCTCAATTACAAAAAAGAAAAAAAATGCCTCTAATTTTGTATGTGTATATATTTGAGCTTTTTTGGCTTTTTCTGTTTAAATGCAATTTTCCAGTGTTCTCCTTCTATGGAAAAATAAAGTTCTGCATTAATAGTGAAAAAAAATGTAAACACGTTGCTAATATTGAGATCAGCAGAATTGAACATAAAAAACTGGAGTGATATCAGGTATCCTAATGGGTTTCTTCTTAATTTCTAAACCTTTTAGGATGAGTTTAAATTGCAATTCTAAGCAAGAATATTATCTCTTTCAAATGCAATTTTGATTCTAGGACTTCCACTTGAAAGGGGCATCTATGATTCTTTTGAATTGCATAATAAAAAGTGATAAAATAAGAAGTTTCATTAACATCCTGCCATGTTTAGCATTCTAATAATTTCCAAATAGGATACTCTGAGTTGATAAATTAAAACAAAATGTTAATAACTGCTGGTCTGGCTCTACAGATAAATACCTAGCTGCTGTCTTTATGCTACAAGCACTGAGGATTCTGGAAATAGAAAACTTCTTTATTATACAGCAAAATAAAATAGAATACAGCTTTCATTCTTGTAGCAATTGTATGTGAAGATTCCTAATTCAGGCAGGTTTGAGATCTTTAATTTTCTTGTTAATTAGTGAGGTGGGCCACAGAAGTTTCTGCATGTGCTTTTGTAGCTGTGAAATATTTTATTTTCTTTTGCATTCTTGATGACAGTTATACTTTAGGAGTTAAATTGAGAGATGAACGAGCTTGTGTGTAAAGATTAGTGAAATTAAGGAAAAATAGGAACTTATATAGATGCTTAGAAGTGCTAATAGTCTGCAATAAGGAGGTGCTGCTTTGTTCTGTGATCAAAGTTTACTTTTCATCTGGATGACTCTGCGTGCAATAGTCTCAGCTAATCAGCTGTGGGAGAGCAGAATTCAGCAATGATTCAGGATGTGCTGCTCGGCAGAAAAGACTGTCACTGCCAAGGCAGGCTGGCGAAGAAGCCTTTGACAAAGAAGCTAAAGAGGGCCTGGGTCAGGCCGGGCGCTCCTGAGCCCTGTGTGTGGTTTGTGTGCAGTTGGCATTTCCACTGGGGCAGGGGCACCAGGTGGCCTTTGGCTGCTGGCTCAGCAGCTGGTGAGCAGGATGAGGCCGGGCAGCAGTTGCAGCAAGGTCTGCTCTTCGTGTGTGTCCCATTGCTAAAGGTGCTGCTGCTCCTGGTGCACTGCGAGCCTAGCAAGTTTTGCTTGCTTGAAAGTGAAACCCTGGAAGTGTGACCCAAACAAGGACTAAAGCAGAACTGAATACCCAGGACTGGCCTCTGAGAAGTGTGCACCTTCTAGCTGCATCTTTCTCTTTCAGCTAGGTCAGTTACCATCAGTATTTGGACCTCTCAAGAATCTCAATGTGAGACTTGCACATCAGATCTCACGCTGGGGATCTCCAGTAAATGGAGTCATCTGCACAATACTGGATACAGCAGGAGATTCAGATCCTTTGAGGATTCCCAGCTATAGGGCAGCCCTGGGAGATTTTACCTTCCTGTTGGTCAGTGTGGGAAAATTGTGGAGGAAGAGCAATAGGACTGAAAAATATCTATGTACATCTGAATAACAGAGGGATGGGACTTGGGAACACTTCTTATTATGAAACAAGCTTGTGTCCTAAAGAAGCCTTGACTGTCTTGCTATGGCAAGTAAAATTCAATTGTTTAGTCTTGCTTGACTGAAATGTTATTTAATTAGTGTACAGTGTTCAAACAAAGGTGGGATTTTGCATGGCCTTTAGAAATGACACTGCTTAGTTTGTTGCTTTTTCTGCTGTTAGAAATCAATACACATGAAAGTTGGCAGTAATAACAGCCTTTTAAAAATATGTTCACTTTGTCTACCAAGAATATTGGTGAAGTGAAAGCTGTGCTTTCTTTACAAATTATTTTGTTCTTTTTATTATCTCCACTTCTCAGCTTCATGAGTATCCCAGAAGAGACACCTATGGCAATCAAATATTTCATGTTTGGGTTTGGTGGTTTGGCTTCTTTTCATATACTTGTCAAACTACTGTTATATTAAAGACTGAATAGATGACTACAGTTCCATAAGTTGCTCCAGCTAGACACTGTCACTTTTCATTTTATGTATTTTCTTTTTCCCTTAGGAGGAGACTGGGGAGAATGGGAAGTCCAAATGTATCTTCCTCTAAAAAAGGAAATATAGCTTGACAAATAAACATGTAAGAATTATTAGAAATTGGGCAAAGAAAAAATATCTCATCACGAGCAGTCCTTTAACAGACAGTAATTCAAAATCATACCTGGAAGCTATGGCATTTTGGATGCAGAAAGCTGCTAGACCAACTTTGCTTACACATGAATATCTTGCAGTCTCAACAGAGTTCTGCTAGGGTCTGGCTCTTTCCCTCCCCAGCGTTTGCTGAACAGTTTCCTCAGGCAATTACTTTTGTGACTTGCTCCACTTGCAGAAAGTGTCCCCCGAATCTTGATGTTCTCATTTGTCTGTGCTTGCTCAAGGACCTGAGAAAAGAGCCAGTAAGACTGTAGTTACCATCAGCCAGTGGGATGCCATGGGGGAGGGCAGAAGGAAGGATAAAGGAGACATATTTTGAACTTAAAGGGCTAATCATATGATAATTTCAGTGGCAAAAAAAATTATTGGCTCTCTCTTGAAATACTTGGCGGAGGTGAACCTCAAGGATCACTGGACCTGGTGTGCTGATGCATTATACCTGTTTTGGCTGAAATCTGAATGACAGTATTACATATCTGTTGTGTCTGGGTATATACAAGCACTCAACCTTCTCAGCCATGAGAGCAGAAAATTAATGCACAATCTAGGCTGTTACTCATCTGTAATTCAGGTGTCACTTCCAGGAAGAGGGGGATGTTTGCAGTGGCTATTATACCATTGCCCAATTGTTCTCTAAAATTATGTGACATATTACTGTTTGATTATTTAAGGGTTCATATTTACATTCCTGGTCCCATCATACTCTCTTTGTTGATAAAAATTAATATTATATTGTCGTTTGTTTTTTTGTTTTTTTTTTTTTTTTTTCTCCCTGGGAAGTTTATTAATGTGGCATTTCTGCTGGATCTAGTTTGTTCAAGGCACAAACTTTTAGATCATTGGTCATTGACCAGGGCACTACACAAGCTGTCCTGAGGCCAGAATTTCTCATTCGGATCACTGTGTAGGTAAAGGACTGATATCAAGTGGAAAAAACATCAGCAATGTTTAAAGTTCTTCGATTTTTCTTTCTGATGAAGGGTATTTTACTTGGCTTGCAATTAAGTGGAGATGGCTTCACATTTTTCTTCTTCATCTCTCATTTTAAGGGTGGTGTAAAAAGCCAGTATTCACTATAGCTGTGCTGTTTTCTCTTCTGCCTTCTGTGGGATATTTTGAGACAATGTTTTATTTCCTCAGTGTGATCACAGATTTGAGCAACCACTCCAGGGCCTGGCTGGGCTTTTTTAATGTATCTTCATTCCACATCATTTTCTTGCTTCTATTACTCAGGCTTCCCTGGGGCTGTTGTTGTCTTGAACATAGTATTAAGTCATTAAATATTTTGAAAACTTCTAAGATGTATCTATCAGGGTGTGAATAAGTAAGTTTTAGCCAGTATTGCTGAATCAAGTTATTACAAGTAAAAATATAACCTTTGATAATTTTATGAGCTTATCCTTCTAATGTGGCTCACTGCTATTTTAATAAATACAGGCTGAAGAAAAGAAAGTATCAGAAAAGACTCTTCACGCCCCTGTGTCACCTTCATCTGTGCCTGACCATTTGAAGTGCAACATCCTCAAAGCTCAAGTGGAAGCTGCTTTCAGAGTGGGTGCCCAGGTAAACTGTCTTTAATCCTCTGCTTTTTTAGCTTTGGCATAACTTTCATAAGTTTTCCAAAATCCCATTGTTCCTCCTAAGGTAGCACTTCTTTTTAGTGAAGTATGCACGTTGACATAGCTGTCTGTAGCTGCTCTGCAGTTTCAAAATTATTGATATGGTGGAAGTAGGAAATTTATCCTAACTGACATGATTAATACACCCAAGAGAGGCAGAGAAAATAGAAAAGATGGCCTCAGGAAATCTCTGTTTTGTCATTGTAGTTTTTACTTGCTTTGTAGCTTAGAAAGAGTAACCTCTGGGATTTTTTGAGGCTACCTACTATTCATGGAAACTGGGGTTAAGATTATTCCAATGATACTATCTATGTATCCAAATTCAACATTTATTTCAGGGGATTAGCTTTAGATGTCTGAGTATGAAATATTATCTAGTCTTTTGTTTTCCTACTTGTTACTGTACTTTTAAATATATTTTAAGCTTCTATTTTCACTGCTTGTTTAATGCTTACATTAGATACATCCTGTTTCAAAAATCCTCTTTTAATGATACCATATAACTGAAAACTGGTGCTAAATAACATGACCGTAAAAATTTATTTTCTCAGTCAGAGACTGAAACCTAAAATGTGTGATTCTTCTTAAGTGAAATTTGTGGACAAAAGATAATGCCATTGGTGCAAAAAAATAAAGCCAAATACAAAGTTTTAGGAACAAAAATTAAAGTATAAAAATATTCTTATATTATCATCCCAAGTTTCTATGGTATAATTGAGCCATTCTCTTTAAATACAAATTATGTTGGTATTTCCATTGCTTTGTTTCTTTTTGCAGTACTGTACCAGGTCAACTTGTCCTGCAAAGGACTTTGTTAACAATTAGCTTTGTATATTTGTTGTTCGCTGGCAGATCTTTCATTTGAGAGCACCATTACATATGATCTAGCTAGATCTAAGGAAGCATCAAATTAGGTTATTCTGACAGCCTTAGGTTTCAGTAGTAGGAATCATAAATCTGGCAGCATAAGGACAAAGGGGGTGACTCCTTATGTTTGGGTGACTTTTTTTTAATTTTTAGTTTTTGTTTAAAGCAGTTCTCTCTCCTCTCTGAATTCTCTGTTGTACCAACTGTGTTTTATGCAGAATATTTCTGCCCTTGGGTTTACCTTTGGTTTTTCCTATGTGTTTTTTCTACAGCATGTCATGGTATACTTCTCATATTTTTATTTTCTCCTGAATATGCTTAATGATCAGGTTTGATTGGATAGTTAAAGGCTGGAAGCAGTGCGTGCTGCTGCATTGAGAATACAACATTATTAAGGCAAGATAGGAAATGTGCTTAGCGTATACACCTCTCAATTGACCTGCTCGGCCTTAATTTTTCAGTCTGAGGCTTTCTAAGAGGAAACATACTGGACTGCCTTTTCTGCCATTTCAACCATTTTCTTTAGCTGCTGCTGCGTTGCAAATAACTTTCAGAGCAAACTGAGCATTCTTCTTTTCATTCTTGCCTATGTTGTTTTTCACAAGGCTTTAAAAGTCAAATTGGATTAAGTAGATGTCTGTTGACTTGGCCTCAATGAGAAAAATCTTATTATTTAGGGGAAGGAAGGTAAAGAAGGCTGTTGCAGTACAGCATGTATTGTGGAAAAATAATGGCGTAAGGTTCTGTTTGAAACCCCTGAAACTTTCACTGCTAACAAAGTATGGCTTAAGATTTATAGTCAGTAAATTAGGAAGTCATCTTAATCTTAAAAATCCTCATTCAATGACCTGCTTAGCACAAAATTGCCTGTATAACTAGAGATGAGTTCTGCACTTGAGCTCCTCTCCTGTCAATTATGAAAGATCACCCTTCTCAGATACAAAGCAAAAACAAGCAGGCAATGATCAGCTGTTACAGTAAGAAGCTGTGGCTACCCCAGCACTAAAAGGATAGGGAAAATGGTCATGGTGAGGGACTCAGTGGAAAAACAACATTTATAATGTAGAAGGTGGGAGAAGGGATGGCAATTACAGGACGACCTGAAAAACCACTGTATTAGATACCATAAACCCACCCAGTTATCCTGCCCCCAGCCCCCCAGACAACTAGCTGAATACCAATAGCTAAGCCATTTCCCAGTGGCAGTTCAGTTATCTTCTGGGAAAAGTGAGCTGGGATGGAATTACACTGTTGAGAGACAATGCATCCTTTCGAGGGAGCAGATAAAGAATAATTTTGTGCATGGAAGACAACTATTTAACTCCATGTATTCCCCCAGGGCTGTGCTCCTGCCCCTCTTTGACCCCATCTGACACATCTTGCTGCTCAGTATATCTGTAGGACTAATGATGTTCCCTCTGCCCCATTCCATCTTTTGATACCAGTTCCATATTATATCTCTGAGAAGTCTTGCCTTCTGGCCTTATGCATAACACTCCGATTTCTCATCCTCATCTCTTCTTTTCTGTACTGTCATATTTCAGTTTGCTAGGCAGCCAGAGCAAGAGGTATATCTAGGCTCTGTAAGGCACAGACTGTATTCCTCAAGTTGTAAAGCAAAGCACCCTTGCTTTTCCTCATGTAGAGCACAGTTGTTCCCATATTTCATGATAGTACAAAAAAATTTTAAAAAATTAAAAAATAAAAAAGGAGATTTTGCTCCTCTAGTTTTTAAAAGGAGGAAGAAAGAAACACTCCGTCTTATACATGTTGGTGTTTGAAAGGAAATGTTTTTCTAATGGCTCCAAAAAATCTCTGGTCTAACTCGTTCTTTGTGAAACTTCATGGGGCATCTTCATTATATGATTAGGTTTAAAAGCATGAGGAAAAAAATTGGTGCACTGTAGGATCGCATCCAAAATTAACAAACTGTTGCTTGAAGTATTTGTAACAGCTCTCCCTTCAAGCAGTAGGAATATTTTCAATACCATATGCTACTAACATCAGGATGTGACAAGTTTATGAAAGCACCTCCTGCATGTAGTAGAAGAAGAAGCTGTTACATGTTAATTCAGAGAATGGAGCAAATGCTTGAAAATGGAAAATATAAGCTGGGACAGAAATTTTTTGTAGTTTACTTTTCTTTTTTTAATGGCAGGTAGACACCAACACAAGAGAGACCCTTTAAAATTAATGGTTTCCATGCTTATGGTTTAAAAAATGAAAACAAGGGAAATGTTGCTAGACATTTGAAAATATATCCTGGAATATGATCTCTGTGCTTCTTCATTTCAGAATTGGGCTGTCTATCATATTCCTAGGGGACAATACATCTTCCATAGTTATATCCCTGACTTAGAGACCAAAAATTTGTAAGGTTATGGTGCAAGCCCTGCTTATGGCTTAGAGTTATAGAGAAGCAGAAAACTAACATGAGTGAGGGTTGGGTTTTTTTATCTGGTGAAGACAGGAATATTTATGAGCTACTCATCCAAATAGAATCAAACTGCAGGGTGCAAGGGGATGCTGGGAGCGGGATCTAGGAGCTCACTGCTGTGGACACGACAGGTGAGAAACGTGAGGAGCTCACACACAGCTGTGGGAACCTGTGGTTTGCACAGGGCATGCCATACAGTTACCTGTAGGGCGAGAGCAAATGGGTAATGTTTCACAACACACCTCTCAAACCATGCCACAGGGATCTGCCACCTTTTAGCTGACAGACTACCTGTCACAGTTCCCACATAATTAAGCTCCAGGGGAGCCCTAAACACTTTTTTTTTTTCTTTTTAAAAATATATTCTAGGCTCTTCATTTGAGAGGTGCTCATATAAAGCAGCAGTAAGGAGCTGTCAGAATACAAAAGACCAACTCTCCCTAGCATTTAAAACCCCTTTGCAGCTTGCATGAGTCAGTGCTGGTATGCTGTTATTGAGCAGACATGACTTGTTAGTATCACAGAGTCTCTTCTGCCAAAAAGTTCATTGCCCAAGTGATGAAGAAAGACACTTGCAGGTTTCAGTTGCTATTTATATCCATTTTGGCTTTGGACAAATCCTAATTATCCTTAAAATTAAGCACAGAGTCCTGAGCAAATGTACAGCTATCTCAGCAGGGCTTTTTTATTTTGGCAGGCAGTGTGCACTGTGTTCTAGCAGTTTTTCATCCACAAGTGGTGTCTGTATTCTGCACCTGTTACCCAGGCTTTCCTAAATCCTTGGATTGATGTGTGTCCAGCAGGTTAGCACAGGGAAGGATCTCGTTTCTCACAGATTTCTCCTGCAGCTGATTTTTGCATCACTCTCATCTTCCCCTTGTCTGCAGACAAGGTAAGGACCAGCTCATTCTGCAGGTGCATTTTTGCCGTGCAGTTTATAGAGGACATATAGAGGTGACATTGCTACTGAGCTATGTTATGGGTTGTTTGCTGAGGAAAAAAAAAAAAAAGTAGTGAGAAAAGGTGGTTTGGAGTTGCAGGGTCCTAACAAAAGACCACACAAAATCCCATTTGTTTCTCCCTTTTCAACCCCAATGGAAACTCTTGGCCAGGGAGAGGTATCTTCAATCAGCCAGGTTTGGGTTCTCAAGTCATTGATTCCCCTGCATTGCTTCTCAATAAACAAAGGGACATTTAGGCTGAACAAAGGGACGTTCAGTCCTCTAACTCCTCTCACACACTAACTTTCTTGACAAGCCTATACACATGTAAATTTTTTAGGCCTGGTCGATAGCCATCTCTCTCTTTTTCTCCCTTTCCTAGAAACAAGTACCGGTCAAATATCATGTAGTTTTGCCTTAAGTATTGCAAATATCTGAGTAAGTGCAGGTTGCCTGTGCTGTTTAGAGTCGTCTTGAGGAAAGGACTAGTCTGCGGTTCAGAAAATACCTCAGGTCAAGCAGGATACTGGTGACATCCTGTGCTCTCTCCTTAGATATGAGTCATGGCTGCAATGTAAATGTGACTGGCATCTATGCATTATTTCTGTTAGAAAATGTGTATAAGTGAAGTGATCCACAGTGCTAATATGTCATGGCTTCATTTTTGATAATTCTTTGTCTCTCTTAGTGTTCTGCCTCCTTTAAGGAAAGATTCAAGTATAAGGACTTGTCATCTCCAAAGTCCAGATGCTTTTGCCATGTATTTCTAGAAATAATGCACTGTCTATATGTAAGCTGTGTCTTTGGAGCTTTATTCACTTAAGAAGGTCTGGATTCAAACCCTAATCAGGTCAAGAATGAAAATAGAGTAGGTGAGGGGAAGACACTTGAGTATTTATAATCATATGCGATCTTATAATAGGACTTAGACAAATCCTTTTGGATACCCAGAGGAATTCTCAGCTTTCACTAGATGTTGACTTAAGTACCTTGAAAGGATCAGCTTTTCCAACATTTCAGGCTCCTTCCATCATGAATTAGTTGCTGTTTGCTTCCCTCTCCTCCTTTCCTCCCTCTCTCCATCCGTCCTTATTCACAGCACCGAGCTACTGCACAATTTGACAGTCTTTGCACAGGGATCAGAACTGAAATTATGTGAGCATAACAGGTCGCAGCTGAGGTGTTCAGGCTGTGGGGGAAGCTTCCACAGCTCCTTATGTACACTGTGCCTTCCTTGCTAAAGCTGTTGCTGTTAGTCACCCACTTGGATGAGCAATAACCTCACTGTCAAGTTTCAGGATAGGTAAAAAGAAGCAACTGCACTGGGACTCTCAACTGGAACAGCAGCAAGTGCAACATCGCATCAGTTATAATTGTTCATAACAATAGAATTTAAAAATGGCTCAGCTTCAAATTCTCTGTGTTCAGTTGCTATGTGGAAACAGGTTTGCTCAAGTGAAAAAGTGAGGCTACAGGAATTTGATGGTTCCACAGGTATAAAAATACAAGATTTTGGGTGTGTGTGATTAATATATGATACATGGCAACTCATTAGAAGTGTGTCAGAAATAATACCTCAAAATTGGGGAAGGAACTGAGGAAATGATGTGGCAACCTTGCTGGAGATACAGTCTGGGAGTGAAGATTTAAATAAACAGAATGTGGGAACTGATGAGATCTTCAGTTTATTCCCTGGGATAGTGAAGGCAAATGTAGCAGTGGTGTCACAAGACTCCAAGAACTGTGGGTATGTCAGCTCTGTCTCCTCCCTGGTGTGTCTCTAAGTGCCAGGACATGATGAGACAAGTACTGTTAATTGCCTTGATGCGTAAGAGCCCCGCCATAGCCCATGGGGCCAGGCCTCGCTCAGAGGGAAAAAACCAGAGTAGTCTGTTCCCAAGAGACATAAACATCATGCTTTTCTGCCTGAAAAGTTACATTTGACATATTAAATCACCAAGGTAGGTTTACCTTGGCAGAACATTCTTCCTGATGACATGTTTCTTAGCCTGTATTATCTAATGAGATCAGCCAACATTTGGCATGGCTGACAAAAGATTAAAATGTTGATAAAGGGCTGAAAAATAAAATATTATTCAGGGCTCCTTACCACCATTACAGATTCAGAAAGAGCCAAGATAGACAAGTATTCCCAGGCCACTGCAGTGAGAGTAGTTTCTTCCTTACCTTTGAAGATGTCCAAACACGTGAAAGCTGTGCTGCTCTCCCTTCCCTTCTGCAACTGAGAACTTTGTGAAATTGCTAAATAAGAGCCGTCATGTTTCCTATGAGCCTTCTAGACCCTTGTCTTTCTCAGATAAGAACCTGACACTCCCCCTCAGCTGCAGCAATCTCATTCTTCATGCTATCTTCTTGCTTATCTAAGGTACTCCTGTTCTGGATCAGCAGAGGTGAGAGCCACAGCAATGCCCCTTGAGATGGAGGAGAGACACAGATGGCACTAACTCCCTGTGGTTCTTGCTTGAGGCATGAAGAACACAGACTGCCTTGCACAGTCAAAAATTTCTGCCCAACTGGCAGAAGTCACAGAAGGCTTCATCCAAAGTTCTGTCTTTGCTGTATTTTCCCTCTTGGTACATGCTTGGTGCAACCACTTCCCATTTTAAGGTTTTATCTTCCACTATCCTGGGGCTAACTCTTTCTTCAGATGAAAATTGAGGGAGCTGCTGCTCACTAGGCAAATCCAGCCACCAGGACTTATGAATTCATGCATGGGATTACTCTCATGGGCAAGAAAGTGTTCCCACCTCCTCTAGAAAGCTCAGCAGAGTCTGGTGTAGCATCCCTGGAGTATCCACCCACGCCTCTAAGGCTCCAAAGGACCTGGCTGCCAAGACAGCAGCAGGGACTAGCAGTGCTCAGGAGTTGACTGAAAAGCAGTCTGAAAACTCCCAGGCTGCCCATAGGTTGGCTTAGAGAGCTGTGGGCAAAATTTGACATTACTTAGATTTTTTTTCTCCTCTTTTCATCCTTAGGTGAAACTATTTCTTAGCAATCATCTGTGAAGAGAACCTGTACAACGGCATTGCTGTCCAGTCATGTTTCTTGTCCCTAAATAGTATAAAGTAATGCTTAAAAGGAAGAAGTGATTTTTTTGTTTCTAACATCATCCGGAAAGTTAATGGCATATGAAATCAGAATGTTAATGATTTTTCTTTTCCTCTGGGCCTGATGCAGATAAAAAAAGAGAATGTCATTTTGTGGATGGATTATATGGATCAACTTTTAATTTTGTTTGCAGTCTGATACCCAGAAGAGTAGCTTGTTTCTCTTTGGGTAATTATTAAATTAATCTGCTTCTGTATAAATTTGTCTTCCAGGTCTGCTATGCCCTGAAATCTCCCCCTTAGAGCAGCAGCCTCTGTGGGAGGGGAGATTCTGCTTTAGTTAAGATTTAAGCAGCTGCATGCTTTCCTTCTGCCTTTGTCTTTCTTACACAGCTCAGTGTCAGGCTTTCAGTGGGTGAGAGCTTCTGCCCAGCTCTCTATGTACATTCCCTACAAGACTAGACCCCCTTGCTCCATTTCTGGAAAACATCCAGCAATGGAAACCCAAATCCTGGCCCCAGCAGGTGCACTTGTTTTCAAATGAAGGTGAACCACCTGGGAATTATGTTTGTAAGGATTGTCTGCAAGCAGAGCCCTTCTTATACAGTCATGTCTTTTCAGTAAGGCTAAGAAAGTCCCTCTGTGATTAGTGAATGTGATTTGCAATGCTAGGAAGAAAAATAAAAGCCACAGGCTGCCAGTTGATGCCTTACTGACCTGGTTCTGAAACAGACAAACAGCCCAGAAGACACTAAGCCCTCAGGCAAAGCAAGGGTGGTAGACTTTCTGATGGCTGAAGCCCTTTGCAGAAGGGTTTGCGAGTATAACATTTTCCCCTGTCTGTTCATGCACAGATAGGGGGAGAAGAATGAGCCCATCCTTGTTCATGGGATGCTAACCTGCCAATGCACACCCCATGGCACCCTGAGGACAGGCCTCATCACCTGAGGCTGTTCAGCCCCCCCCCACCCCTTGCCCATTTCTTTGCATGCTCCCTCTCTCCTTACAATTTAGAGTGGGATTACTTGCTCACCTTTGGGTACAGCAGTCTTTTCTGATCTCTAAAACGTGAGTAATAACAGAGAAAAATTAGTACCATGAGAAATTCTTCATTGATGGAGAATGCTGGTCATGACACTGAGGAATATATGAGTTATTGGGATGCAGGCTTAGCCTTCCAGTGCAAAGAAGACAAAAGAGAAATAATGTAGTCACAGAGCCGAGAAGCAAGCAAGTGTCTAACACAGTGAAGCCCTCTCAGCTGGCTAATGAGATCCATGGCTTATAGCATTTAAGTAGGGGGAATTTTAATAATTTTATTACTGGTCACAATCTCTGCATTACATTCTTGATCTCTGGTATCTCTTTTCTATCATTGTGTTCAAGTGCATCTTAAAAAGCAGATCAATTAAATTGGTAAAAATTGGAATTAACTAAAATATATAGTTTTAAAAAGTAATCAATTTGATGCATAATAAGCATTTAGCTTGACAAACTTAACAATAAAATGCTGCTAAGACATCCATGTGGAAGAAGAGACTTTGTAATATGTTTCTGACATCTGGATTCATGTTTACAGATTTCAGAAAACAAACAGCTTTATAAAAAGCATTATAATTTCTGTAGAGCAAAGAAATATTGCTTCCACTGCTCATCTAAGCCAACAAAGGATGCTTTCTCTCAAGTCCTTAATTTCTTTTTCTTTCCTTTCATGAAAGCAATGGATTTTAAATAAACATTATGCTAGAGAGAGCTACTAGAAAATCAGTAAAAAAAAAAGTTTTCTAAAGCTGATCTGAATTTCTTAAAGCTACAAATGTATTAAAATTTTTAAATTGCACTCCTGATCCCCAAATGGTTTTTGATGTGACACTAATTCACTGAAAACCATAGCAGAAAAACATTTGGTGGCTGAGTTACAGTGATAGTGGTGTTGTGTGATTATGTCTCACATTTATCTGATTCCTTAATTTCTAGAGTGTGTGTGCAGGACTGAGGAAACCTCTGCCTAAGGGAGATTAAACCCAAAGATGTAAGGGCACTACATACACTGGAATGGAGCTTCTCCAGTAGTTACTGCTGATCCTGTTCTCCTCCAAATAACCTAGCTGTAAACCAGCTTCCTTTGTGTGAGCTAACCCTCTAGGAGAAGGATAAACCTGCTGGTGAGGGTCAGAGGGTCCTCTCTCTGCAAACAGGGGGTTTTGGTATCAATGCACAAAGTTCAACAATTCTAATAGTCAGGGATGAACTTCCTACTAAAGGACTTGTCTCCAAATGTCCTCTAACCCATCACCTCAGGTAGTTGCCTGGGCTGGAGAAGACCCAAAACAGAATCTGCTTTCTGTCAGGCTCCCAGTGGTTCCAGTTTAATTGCCCACACAGTTAATTGTGTGTTCATGCTGGAACTGTCCTTTCCCACCATGGCTGATGACATGGGAAGTGACAATGAGGGTTCTGTTCTGTCTAGCACAAGGGGAGAACAAACTCAAAACTATGTCATCTTGGGCGATTTCCCCAAGCATTGAGTATCCCCACTGATATTTTTATTCACTAAGTATAGAAGAAACTCAGCTTTGATTTTGTTTCCTTTCCTTATGAGTATCCTCAAATGGAATATATCAATTTTTATTGAATGGAAGGTCTTATGTAACACTGTAATATTTTTACATGTCTGTAAAATCCTTTGATTTGGATTTGATGGATTTGAAGAAATCTGTTTCATCCCTTTTTAAGAGGATTAGACTGACACATTTAATTTAATTTGATCTGGACCCATGGCTTCAAATGACTGTGATTCAAATACTGACCACTGAAAAATCACTCTGTTGTGGGACTATTTCAGTCCCCTTCTGTTCATGTAGCAGGGTGCAAATGTCACAGTCTGAGAAGTCCCTGACTGATTTGAAGATACTCCTGTCTCTGTTGTCAGTATTTTCTGTAGTGGGGGGCAGTGTTTGCCTCACACTGGCATTTACACATCTGCATCTCAGATGAAGAGTGTATCAACATTTGCCTGCACTGGGCATTTCCTAGGTGATAAAGCAATTTCCATGTAAGTTATTTTGCAATACTAGCGTTTTCAACTCAACAGGCAAATGGCATATGAGAGACAGGACTCTGTAATTTAGCAGAGATCAGTAGTGGGTGAGATTTTCTGTGAATTGTGCATACAGTGAGAATATATGTAGGGGATCACATTTTTCAGTTAGGTTTTCAAAGACTGAATGAAAAGTTGGCATCATTATTTCAGTTAGGCTACATAAATATTTATTCTACTCCAGCTGAAAGGACTGCTCAACTACAGTGTGCTTGTCTGTGTAGATTTTGTATGATGTCTGCTCAAGTGCTTTCTGGAGGAACCATAAATCCTTTCTCCTCAAGTACCAATCTCTTCCTTACACTAGTGCCCTACACACTGTACATTGCTGCTCATCACAGTGAATCTCAGCTCCAGGAGATGGAAACTCAAAAAGATCATGTCTTTTAAGTCTGTACATAGTAGGTGTTTTGGGTACTGCCATTTTCTGAGGTGCTTACAGGAATATTTTTTTTAATAAAGAGTTGTATTATCCTAAGTGCATGGACGTTGTACTAAACTTTGGCTCCTTCTTTTAACAGGCTGTGAAAGAAGAGACCTCTTTTGTAAATCCCAGTAAGACCTCCAGTCTACAGGACCCTAATGTAAGGTCTGTTGCTTCTTGTCTGTAGGGGAAGCAAAAAATTAATGTATGATGTAATGAGGCATTTCCCAAACATTATCTCAACCTGTTGTTACAGTTCATTTTGCTCATCTCCAGGTTGCTTTGTAAAGTTCACCATGCAATGACCTGAGGAAAAGGTGGCTGTCAGAACAGTGTTTATTTTTTATATATATATCAGATACAGTTTAAGAATTGAGAAATGCTCAGCTTTAAAGATCATACTGAGTGTATCTATTTGAATAAATGACAAAAGTTCTGGGTAAGAAATCAGGTCTAGTGACAATCTTAGAAAAACTTATATAAAAATAAGTCAGTTTTCATAACTTTTTTATCCAAAACCTGCTAGGTGTCCAAACTGGAATATCCCTGTGTCTGCATTTTCCTGATTTGTACAAGACCTTTGCTTCACACAGGAAGCATTTGGTATACATCCTTCAGAAAAATGGCTTGTTTGCAGACAGTAATTATTTTTACTGTCCTTTTCTTCTGTTGGTAGAGGATAATAATATTTCTTTATTGGAGTGACCATTTTGAAGAGGTATATAAATTGTAACTATTATTTGAGTGGCATAGTATGCTGTCTTCCAGCCGGTGATTAGAGAGGTTACAGCAGGAGCATTTGGAAATTGCCTGCCCCTATGTGTGGTAGTGCCATCACTTTGGACATCTTCAGTGTTGAAATCTGAGGGGAGAGTTTGAGGAAAAAATACTGCAGATTTACAGCATGGCTGTTAATCAGCTAATTACGCCAGTGTATCTGCTTTTTATATACGTTCATGTAAATGTAATACACATATGTACTGGAGCACTAGTCGTCCTGTGATTTTATTTTATAACTTTCAGGTGGTGATTCTTGCAACAGAATGCAGACATGTAATCCCCTTATAGAAAAGTCCAGATGTGAGGGGTAATTAATAATATGTGAAAAATTAAGTAATTATGAACTCAAAAAAGAAACACAGTTGGAAAAATATGTCAATGTGATATATCTCTGCTAGCCTTCAAAAACCACTTCATTCAGAAGTTCCTGTCTGAACAGATTGGGTTAGCAGAATTGCTGTGTTTGCTTAATGAAGGCAGCTACCTAGAGAAGAATGGTGGGGATGGTTTGTGGTGCTGAGACAGGAGAAGACACAAGTGGTGGGGCTACTGCCTCCCATGGCAGCACCTGGCTTGCTTGCAGTGCAGCTGTGATTTCCAGTTTCCCAGTCTCTTGTCTCAGGATACCCTGTGGAGCTGAAATATCTCACCTGATAGGCCATGATTTTCTCATTTGTTTGTCCGAGAGCCTGTAAAGTCTGTTTGATATTTAGAATCACTCATTTTTCTTCTGTGCTGTTGCTCTTCTTAGACATCCACAAAACTTCCTTCAGAAAATTCTTTTCTATCTTAAAAAAATGCACTGCACATGCATTGCATTGCACAGTGACCTATTTCTTTGTTTAATTGAAATGGATTTCATATGTTGTCTTTGCCACAACACCCTTTGTTGGTTTGCTGTCACTTCCAGAAGCCGTTCAAAAGGAACTAATTTTTATATCCCTGTGTGACTGGGAATGTGGCTACAGACTTGTTTTCCTTAATCACTTCTGCTGAACTTCTGTGTAACATCTGTAGAAAAGCCTTTTTTACTCCACATTTTTGGAATAGGTTCTCTCCTGCTGCATCATGTTGAACTGTGAATGAGTGGTGTGCTTTGTGATGTAAAGAACTATTCAGCATGAGGTAAGGTTGGTAACCTGGCTGCAAAGCAAATTTCACTGTTTTCTTTTGGACACATCCAAGTGTAAAAGTCACTTTGGCATTCTTGGTATGCCACGTTTCTGGTGTATATTTGTCTAATATTTATTTTTGTCTGTGCTATGTCAAGCATCATTTCATCTGCAGTGAGTTGTATCAAATGAAACAGTATTCTTTTTTGCTGCGTCCTGAAGTGCGCATATACAAGTAATCAATGCTCGGGGATAGACCTAGTTTTAAGGGATAGACCAACTTTAACAGCCTGCATTCAAAATTTGGAGAAAAATGCAGAATAAATCCAGTGTCTAACCATTCTCTTTCTCCTTCAAGCAGCTACCGTTTCTGTAGGGATATATGCATCTTTGCAGCCAGCCAGTGTGTGACCTATTTGCCAATAATGTCCTCTATAACCTCTACTTTGTGGAATTTGATGGACATAAATGAGCCTTTGCTCTGCTAGGAGTTGCATCTGAGTAGAGCCAAGGGTTAGTTCATACTGCGAGACAAATTGTCTGGGAGATTTCTCTCTCTTTAGCAGAGACAAGCAAAAGAATCCTTGGTAAAAAACCCTTCCACATGGAATATATATTTTTTCCCTGCAAGTACCCATGCAGACATTTCTGCAAACAACACCTCCAAGAAACTTTGAGGACTCTTTGTTTGCTGAAATATCTTGTCGGTTGAAACCAGTAGCTGTCACAGCTTTATAACAATACTCCACTCTTTTCATCCAAGGGATTTATAGCAGGGACAATGAATTTGTGTATTTTTAACACTGATCACTGTACAAAACACTACAAAATGCTTTATGTTTTCCTAACCCAAGGCACTGGGAAATTTGTTCAGGCCAGCTAGTAAGCAAACATATGCAGTTTTGAGCAGTAACTGAAGCATGAATTGTTCATATAAATAGGGAACTAGAGGGTGACAGAGGAGGGCAGTAGTGCTTGTTTGATTAAAAAACGGTGCTCTCTTTGCTACCATTTTGTGTGCTATTCCATTGCCATTCTGAATATTACACTTCTAATGAATTAACTGCTTGGATATGGCCTGTAATCTCCCTGAGCAATTATTTTAGCATCTGCCATGACAGACTCAATTTGGCTAACAATTGGTATAGCTCTTTGTAGAATTAGTTCTGGTTCAACTAGCAATTACTCATATGTATGTGTGGCATAGCCACTTTTCCTACAAGTACGTCTCCAGTCATTTTCCTGGGCATGGCCTCAGGATAATGTTGTACTTATGCAGTTGCCATGTATCAGGCAGTTTATCCACCTGTTTTCCATGTCTTCTGGCAAGCTCCAAACACTTCTTTATGTAAGCAATTTTAAATATGAGGAAGGGGGAAGCAGAGCTGAAGCTGAAATAGTGCTAATTTGTCAGCTTTCAGGATGGGAAACATTGTTAAATTTTCTCTATCATTTGGTGTAAAGGCTGGAAGTGCAAGGCCGTCGTCTCCTGATCTTGCTGTTAATAGCTAACCTGTGCACACCAGATTAAGCTGCAGGAGGATGAGGGATCGCAGCAGACTATAGTCCTCTCTCGCTCCCTGCTTCTGGAGAGCAGTCCTGCATGTTTTGATAGGTTTTCCTCCTCTGGATAGTTTTTTTTCCCCCCCTCCCAGTCTGTTTCAAGTGCTGGTTCCAACATTAAATGATGAAAAAGCTGGTGACTCAGTAACCCGATACATGCTGCAGTGTTCCAGTTTCCATCCTCTTTAATCCTCAATTAAGACTGATAGAGTGCACTATGAATTGGGACATAGTTGTAGATCCCCCTTGCTGACCCTGATGCTTTTGCTGATAATCTGGAACAGAGTTGAAGGTCTGGACAATGGCTACAGGGAAGTTGGATAGTTACCTCAGCTGGATCCCTCCGGGCTGCATGTAACAGAGCTCTCAGCTGAACAAAGTCAGGTGGCAAATTTCTCTAACAGGTTAAATAACAGAACCATGAGTTACCTTGATAAGACACAGGAATCCTCCAAAGAACAGTCAGACCTTCCTTTATTACAGCTCTGTTGTAACAGAACTGAAAGCACACACATTGTCTTCAACACCAAAGTGATATGCACTCTAAAATTACATACTATAATTATATAGTTGAGCTATTTGCATTTTGGACAAGGCAGAAGAGAGCACTGGTTAACTAGTTTGCAGTTACCACTTCACATGGTGAGGTATGCTTTGTTAAGGCATGTAGTAAAAGTGTGTTTGTGTCAGCACTGGGTTAGTTTAGAATTTGTAATGGCAGTCATCTTGCAAGGATTTTTAATGGTACTTTTTTTTGGGATGTAGACCGTAAGTGTACAAGGGAAAAAGTGGTTGTGTCAGTCCTTTTAAACACCAGCAAGAGAAAGTAATCTTACAATCAAGTTAGAAAAGACTTTCTAACAGACCAGTTTCTTCTTCAGTATTGTAAAAGAACCTGTCATGGTAGCAAATGATTCAGAAGGGATTACAAGGAAGCAGCAGAACTATTTTCCCATTCGTTAAAGAATTCTTTAAATTCAGGTATCTGTCCCTGTGTCCAGATGGAAGTGTTGAAAGAGAAGTGTTGTGGGAGAATTTGCTGGTTAGATATTTGATTTAATTCAGGTTTGAGATTACTGAATCCACTAAAGTATAGTTTTCATAAGACTCTTGTTTCCTGCCTCCACCAACTATTTTTTCCATATTTCTTTTAGCCTTGAGAGATCAGGGTTCCAGCAGAAACAATGAAGGAAGTATAATGAAGGAAATAAAGAGTTGCACAAAATAGAAAAAATGAAAAATGTAGTCAGCAGCTTTCCTATCACCTCTGGACACACTTTCCTCTTGATCAGGGGCATGTCCCGCCTTCTGATTTGGGACGTGGAGGTTTCTCTCCTGCAGCATATCAAGGGAATGTTAATCACAAAGTCATCTTTTCACTTTTTTGTAGATCTCACCCATTTCTCAGTAAAGGGTTGGATGCTAGCAAGATAAACTTGTGAACTTTCTTTGCAGAAATTTATTGCCTAATTGCCAACCTGCTTAATTTATTACATATAAGGAATATATGGCTAACCACAGAACCCCATCAAGAGCTTTCTTATTCAAAGCTTTGCCAGATAGAAGCACCATCTGTACAATTTCCCCAGTGCCTATACATTAATTTCTCCTGAAAACTCTTTGAAGTATGTTTTCTTTCTGGCTAAGATCACCTGGATAAGCCTATATAGCATGGATACCTGTGTGCATGTGCATGCAGGTTCACACATACAGATGTGAACTGTATTTAAGATAAAGTTCTGCATATTTTAAAATTTTATTTGCTTCTTCAAACATGTCTGAATGCAAACCCAGATATAATTCTGCTGTACTGGGTTAAGGAATTCCAGAATTAAGAATTACACAAAATAACCCAGATGTTTGGAATTGCTACTACTTAGGACAAAACCAATTAGTGGCTGTCTTTGGGCATAGCCCAAAGTTGTTTGTTGGCCAAACTAAATTTTAATCTTGGGATAAGTCCAACAACAGAAATATTGGTAAAAATTCCCAAAGTTAAACATGTTGGGTAGGTAACAGAAGTAAAATTTGTAAGTAAGGAATTACCTAGCAACAGGATTTGCTGATAATATACACTTTTCTTCATGTTCATGTGCTGCTCAGGAAAGCTTAGATATTATATCTTTGGAAAATGTAAACACTAATACCTTCCTCATCTGCTACATGTTAGTCTTCATTTTATGAGGGCTCAAGGCCGGACTGTCACCAACACTAGATCAAGTCAGCCATGGCTTTGTCTATCTGAATTTTGAAAGCCTCCAAATACAGGATGGAGATTAGACAGCCTCTTACTCAAAATAGTGACCAAAAGTGTAAACATAGATTCAGTTGTCAGTCAGGAGCCCTCTTCAGCTGAAGCCCTCAAGTTGGCTGGTCAGCTATTACTGTTCTTGTTGCTGTTGCCACTTGCTGTCATGCACCGTGTGGTACATTTATGTACTGCAATATTTATTTCCCTTAAAATATGCTATTGGATCACTGCCAGCTTTGGCAGGCTTTATATCCCACATGGTTCATGGATTTGTCTGTGGATTTCTTTCTGTTTAGACCAACTGCTGCATCACCCTTTGTTGATCCTTGTTATCCAAATTATCTCATCTTTCATAGGATTGCAAATAGCAATATTCTTCTTATGTGGGAGTAGGTATAAGCACCAGCTGGTGCTTTGTGCATTCATTTATTCTCATTTTCTTTGTAAATCTTCCCATCCAAAACCAAATTACGCCATTACATTGAGACTAATTACATTAGGAGCTGCTCAACACGTAACGTAAAATTAAATGTTATCTCATAGAGCTTGATGATGCTGCACACCAAAAAAGAAGGGTGAAAAACATTAAATTACAGCAAGTTTTATGGGATGCAGATGAATCAGGAGAAGTATTTTCAGGCACTCTTCTGACTGCCCACTGCAGAGTAAGCTTTGTTCATACAGATTGTCAGAATGTGATTAACCTGCTGTGGCTTGTGCCTCTGAGGTGCACTGGGCTTTGAGACTGGCTGCCTTTCAGACTATGGGAAAATGTCTGACACTTTTTGTGACCAAAGCGATACTTCTAAAATATTACTTTCATGTACTATCAAGGAAGGAGTGTCCCTCAAACTAATGCATGCACTCTTGTTCTCTCCTTCTTCCTATCCGTTCTTGCCTGCACAAACTACATTAACATTTAAAATGTCATTTTTTGCTCTCTGAGCTATCATCCTGCTGACATGTCCTCTGCAGTCTGAACCTCAACCATGTTTTTCAGAGGACTCTGGCTCTCCGCAGGTTCTCTCAAAATATGACTATATATGCAAGGTGCAAAGTGTAGTGATGTTTGCCTAAGCTGTATGCAATTAGATCTGAAACTAGCACCTCAGATCTGGTTTTAGGCATATACTTCCAGTGAATTTCAGGGTAGCTTTCATGCCACCTGATATATCACCTGGATGATTATGGGCAGCTTGTTTCCTCAAGCAGAAGACTTCAGTTCCCTAGAAAGCTAGATATACCCAAAATAACTTTCAGGAAGTTCAGAACTGAAGCTGATCAATAATTATGTGCTTAGCCTTGCCTGACATAAACTTCAGTGAATTCAAGCAGGCCACTTTTTCTTAAATGCAGAATGGCATTAAATCCGTGAGGCAGAGTCTGAAATATTACATTTAAATATCTCATTCTAAATATATTCTGAAATATTCTAGGTAAATTAAAATTGTTATCTGGGTAGGCTTTGTACTAACAAATTTGAATTGCTTTTAAAAAGTTCTTTTTTTTATTCAGTCTTTACCTTAAAATAATGATAACAATGATAATAATGATAACAATAGTAAAGAAACATTCTCAGCTGAAAAATTTCAACCAAGATTTCCATAAATAAATCAAATATCTAATTATACATCATCCTGGCCTCAGTCCATGGACAGGTTAATGGATTTGCTGCTGTAGCTTTTTGCAGGAACCTCACACAGTAATTTCTGCATAAAAGTCATAACTTCAAGCTGAACTCTTGAATAGCCTTTGCATGCCAGTCTGCATTGCAGATTGCAGATAGCACACCTAGGTATGTTCCTTGTCTTCTTTCTGATTCTCAAAGGCCTCTTTGACCTGCTGCCTGAAGCCAAATGCTGTTAAATCGTTTGCAGTTGTATTCTTAACCTCCAAACTACAGAGAAAGGAGCTGTACTCAGACCTTTCAGATGAGGTTAAGCTGGTGAAATACCCCACTTGAGGTGCATATGTTTGGCTCTGTCCTGTGTCCCCTAAACTCTGCCTAGGCTCTTTGGAAAGCACAGAATTCATAATGGCTGTCCTGGTCGCTGTGAGGAGGGGTAGGATCTGTAGCTCAGTTTAACCTTAGATACCATGTGTTGACCTACACTACCCCGAGCTGTGAGAGCAGTTCCTGTATCATCATTATCTATCTGTGGAACCACAGGAGCCCCGTACTTTTGTCTAGACTGCACACACATTTTCATTGTAAGGACAATGGAGGGGCAAAGATTTTTTTCCTTTACAAGAAACAGAGCTCAATTTGTGAGTGAGAAAAACACATAAGCTGTAGCAAGGATCTTTGTTACACATCTGCAATTTATAGGGAGGGGAGTATGGGAGGCAAAAATAAGAAAAAACTTTATTCAGAAAATTTTATATGGGCTTTAAAATCTCCAAGCAATGTTTTGAAGGGCTAACTTGTCTTCTCAGAAAAGCTGCCTTATCAAAGTGAAAAAGAACATATTGTTTCTTAACTTCAGATGACCTTTGGAAAAGAAATGTGTGAAATCCTTAGAGCACAGACCGAGGAAAGATTTGAGTGTTTGTCTGTGTTTGCTTAGCTTGTTAGACTGTCTTTGATATACAAGAGAATGCATCTATCAAATATTTTTCCTTTTCCTTCCTCTCTTCCTTGCTTATCCTTCCCAAGTTTTCACTATCATGTTCCCACTCAAAAGGAATTCTGAAGCCGAAATCAGCCTCTGGGGCTTTTTTCCCCCCCTTTTCCATGAGTCAGCACCTGAAAACAGGTCAACTTTCATGCAGCTGGCTGCATCCTTGTAAATCGTGGGGCTTTTATCCTCTATCTCTTGGCATCGGTTTCAGAAGACACAGGGAGAGGGATTGTTCCAGACGACAAAACAGGCACAAACAGACGCAAAGAGGATAAAGTCTGTTAAAGACATGCAGGAAGTGTGTTCCCCCAGGTACACACTTGGTGGTTTTAAAATCCTGAACTGGATCCTCCAAGGTAAGAGAAGTTAATTAATGGCATTCCATTTATTAGACGGACAGTAATTTGATCCCTCATGGCCCAATTGCCACATTTCAAACAGGCATGGAAGTCTGTCCAGAGCCACCTAAGCAGGGGATGAGGAAGGGGACACACAAAGGGGAGGTGCAGGAGCAGTGCAGCCCCAGCCCTGCAAGCTGAGCCAAGCTGGAATGGGACACCCTGAGTCCCTCAGCATGAGCACATGCATTCCGCCCCCAAGGAAGGTTCAAGCTAAACCAGCGCGCATCTGCGGCCACTTGAAATGTTCCACAGGGGAATTTTATTTCGTGAGCAGTTTTGTTTTCAGTCACCTTCTTGGCTGCTAGTCTGAGAACGAAACAGATTCCTTGGGTTTGGGGAGGGGGATCTCTCTCTGGGTTGCGTTTTTGTTGCTGTGCAGGCTAGTGAAACAGGCTGAAGCTAGTTCAGGAGAGTGTGCTGGCTGTGGCTCAGGAGTGTGCTGGGGCTCTCAGTGAACAGGCAGTTTCTGATGACCTGCCACTGCATGCTGACATTAGTGGTTGTTATTGTCATTCTCACCAGGAAGTGACAGATTTTTATGTAAGGTGCCAGGTCATTAAGTAACTCTGTCTTGGTTCAGTACCTTCATTTGTATGCAGTAGTGGTTGGGTACTGTTACAGAAAAAAGGTTTCTTATGAATTAATGACATTGAAAAAAAAGCCTTCTAAAGGAACAGTAATACACTGTACATTTTCTTTTTCATTTTAATTCTGAATCCCACTGGTCCTTTAACACTTTCAGTTTTCCTCAAGCTATATCCTTTGTACAGGACTACAGTAGTTTATATATCTGTTTAATATATATAGGACTACAAACTTGAAATGGTGATATCTGCACATAATCACTCCATTTAAATAATTGAAATAATTACAGGGCTTCTCTTCAAAAATAATATCTTTCCATGTAGGAATTCCATCCATAGAAATCAAAGGATAATAACTGAAGTTATTTTACTACTTTATCTGGAATATCAATGAGATTTTTTTTTCCAAGAGTTTCTGAGATATTAAAAGCCTGCCATTTTTAAAACACAGATTGGGTTCTGGGTTGATCAAGCTGAGCTCTTCTTGCATCTGGTTGCTGTTGAGACAGTAGCAATGGTTTTCAGGAGGTTCAGACTGAGGAATAGTGTTTGGAAATGAAACAGGATCTGCCATGGAATTTTTAGTCTGGTGTGGAAAGAAGCAACCTAGCAAGGTTTTAATGAGGGCAAAAATTCAGCTCTGCAGTTTGTAGCACTAGTCTAACATTTCATCTTGTGCTAATGGCCTCTTTAGATAGAGGCCCCTTTTCATTCAGGGTTAACTTCAATTTACATCCTACCCAACCTGCAGCTTCTCAAAATGTGCAAGAAATGGTGCTTGTGTCTCCCCCAGAGGCCAGATAAATATCAGGGAAAAGGTAGTTGCTGCCACCAGCCACTAACAAAAATGATGGTAAAATTTTAGCACAGTGGGAAAGACAATTTTGCTTTTAAAAGGGTATTGATTTTACAACATAAGTGAGTGGAATGCTTTACTGGTGTGATACAGGACAAAAGTAAAGTTTATCTGGGCAACTGCAATGACTGAAAAAGGAGTAGGTGTGTCTAATGCTTACTTGACTTTTTTTCCTACTTGGAAATCTGCAGAATTCAAAGGAAAATAATAAGTTTTTCTTTTTATTGTTAATCTTTTTATTGGATTAGAGAGTTGGTGCTGTTTGCATCTCAAACATTTTATTTACGGTTGATTGAAATTATTCATGTTAAACATTTTTTTCAGAATTAATTCAAACTTAGAATTTAAATTTTTTCATATGTATAAGTGAGTTTTATAACTTGCTTTTATATAATTGTAAACTGCTTTAGTTTGCTTTAGTTACAAAATTGCACTACATCTTTTCAAACAAAAATTTAATTGTCACAATTGAAATAACTGCTTCAAAAGCCCCAGCTCTTCCTCTTCTTTTTCCTTTAAATTACCAACCATAATATTCTGAAAGAAATACACAGGCTTTGTAAAATGAAACATAATAAAAGAGCTGAAATTATAATTCAAAATCTCCCTTTATGTGAAAGTATGTGACTTACATTGCAGGTTATAATGTTGTTCTGAGACATTGGAAGCACCCAGGAATTGGAAATAGATTTGTAACTAGCTTTCCTGTTCTATACTTTGCTGTTTCTTGAACCCTTCATAGCACTAGTGCATCACTTGCTATCATTTGAGGAAATGTTCTTCAACTCCTGTAGTTTATACCACAATTTTTGTTTCCACTCTCACTGAGTTGATGTAACAGTTTAAAAATTGTAAGGTACCCTCTCATAAAATTATTGGAAATAACTGAAAATAATTACATAATAATTACATTCATTTAAACATCTTTAGAATTTGACTATCTGTTGTTTAATGTGTCTTAACAAATTTATCTTGCTTATGTCAGACTTCAATTAGAAATCTCTTTGGGTAAATTGAACAAGTAGCTTTTTTCAGTAGCCAAAAGCTACCTTTACTTCAGCAAAAGAAGAGCTAGTGTTGTCTTCCAGTCTGAAGTCTGACTTAATCAAAACGATCTTGGGAGCTTCCATAATGACATTGATTCACAGATTTTCAGGTCAGATATATTGAATTCAAGACTAAAACAGATTATTTGGGTTTTGTTTTGTTTTGTTTTGTTTTGTTTCCTTTGCTGATCTTCCCTTTATTTGCCAGCCTATTATTCTAACAAACTCAGTAAAAGGTCTTCAGATCTGACTGGCTTGTTGTGCATTAATGTCATTCAGAAATCTGTGATAAAAATGACTGACTCTGAAACTTGAACCCTTTGGGGAAAAGGAAATATATCTGATGTAGATATCTTGCTGCTATCTATACTAACTTCTTGAAATTAATGGGAACAAATAGCAGGTAAATAATTGACAAAAGTTGTTTCATGAGAATTGGAACTAGTAGTTAGGCTTATGATTCATTTATGTCCTTTGTACTTTAATGCTTTCCCTTGTTCCATCTTATCCTCTGTGACCTCTCCAAAGACTAAAAAACATTTAAGAAAACTGAATATATAAACTGAAGGCTGTGCCATCTCTGGGTACCTCTCAGTACATCTCTCTGGGTTCTGTTGTAGCTCGACATGAGGTTCAGAAGTTATCAAAGAGAGTTAACGAAGCCTAAAACACACAGGAGCATCAGAGGGATCTGCAATTGTGAAGATTAAACATGCGTATCTTATTAAGGCTCTAGAAGGCTATTACAATGCAAGAAGACTAGAAAAACTTTTGACATTTGTGGAATGTACCTCAGTGCATGAGCAGTCCCATCAGCAATCAGTAGGGCTGCTCAAGTTACTAATTTAGAATCTGACTTCAGATTAGATGGCAGAGTAGCATTTCACAAATTGTTAATCAGGATTTTCAAATTATTTTTTTAACATTTGAAATATTTATTATGCTTATAGTACACATACAGTGTATTTAATCCTAATCTGTTGCTTCAATTAAAAGCAGTATTTAAGATGTTTCATTTGTCTTCCTGCCCTTTAAGCTCATGGTTGAAATGGCTTCCTCCCAAGGTCTTGAGGATCTTTTATTTAGTATTTGTGATTTTTTAAATTGAAACTTGGGTTTGTTCTACTGATAAAGGGTTAAGGAGAAGATTCTTTCATGTGGACCTCCTCATTGCCATATCTGTCCTTTGCTGGAGCTCTGCAGATGTATTTCACATTAATGAGCATCTGAAACATGTCTGAGTTTTGCTTTTTTCTAGAAAATTGGAAAAAATTTGATCATTTTTCTTGGATCAAATCTATCAGTTCGTTTCCCTTGAGGTGCTCTTTCAACTGTAGAAAGACAATGTTTAATTTCAAATAAAAACTTTTAAGCAGAACAGGTTTCACAATTCATAAAATAGTTTTTCTTAAATATATGTTTTGTAAAAATATTTCTGACATGACTGAACTGCTGGTCTGTTATTAAAATGGGGTATTTTTGAAACAGTGACATTTCCACATGGTCTTTCACATAGGTTCTCTATTTGTAACCAGTGGGTGCTTCTATAAATGGTATGCCCAGCACAGGAGGGTGAGTTCACACGTTCTTTTCTGTACACACACACACACTGGCCTGTGAACTATAAATGGAACACAAAGATGAACTTCAATGGGCACTTGCCACGTTTCAAGATAAATAAGTGTTGATGAGTTAGAACTTTGTTGATATGCCTGAAGTAGTTTAAACAGAGCCTTTATGACATATGCTTTTCTTGCTATTTTTAGAAGCCCAGCTCCAGTGAGACCGGAAACCACACCAACTACTGTCCCTACAGAAAAGCAGGAGGTTAAAGCACCTCGTGTGAGGAAGTTAACGAGGCAGTACAGTTTGTGAGTAACATACAGCACTATCTTTGTGGTTTTGCCTACTACAGCTGAAAATGAAAGGGGATGCTAATTATTGCTCTAGCTATGCCTTCTGAAAGGCATGAGTGCAATTACATGATAATGATCTTATACCGATACCGTTCCTTTCATCACTGAGAATCTTCATGCTTTTAATACAAAATGAATTTGCCTTTCCTATGCAGTGGCTAACCCTTTGAATTGCAGGCCATCCACGTTTTCCCAGGTGTATAGGTTAGGAATTAAAAACCTCTTTACCACATGAAATGTCAAAGACCTGGTGTGAGCTGGAGCAAGCTGCTCTGTTGGCTTCATTACAACCCCATTTGCGAAATGAAGAAAACAGTCTTTAGCTGTTGGGGCATCAAGCTGTGCAGTGAGCCATTCCCTCTCAGAAAACACACCCTCCGTCTCTGCGATTTGTCACGAAGAAAATGCTGAGCCTGCTACAGCTATGGACTAATTCTCTTAGTCCTGGAAAGAGGGATCTATGCCTACAGGGCTTTGGCATCCCATTTACACATAATTCATTCCACTGGAAAGTCTCTAGAGATGTGAGGTACTGAGCAGAAGTGAAAGTCAGTGTTGATTTGTCCTCCCATGAAGAGACAGACAAGGCCACCAGAAATTAAGGGGGAAAAGGGATAATGCCAGCACAAACCTAGTACAAGAATACCAATGCCATAATAAAGAAAAAAATACGTATTCTTTCTGTGTGGAATGGCGACGGTTAGTCCATCCAGGATTTCAACATTCTAATGTCAGTAAATATATATCAACATTAGCAAAACTTTTCTGTCTCTGCAAAAGGATTCCAATAAATACCAACACATCGTTAATTCTTGTTTCACTGTTAAGAACATTGTCTTTTTGACAATCTAGATTACCAAAACTGAAAAATTATTTAGGACAAGAAACAGAAGAACTAGTCAAATTGAGGCTAGGAGGAAAATGAGCTATTAGCCAAATTGGTATTTGTCCAAAAGGCCAAGACTGGCATGTGGAAACATGCAATGATTTTTTGATTGATGAAATTTTGGGGAACGGTTTTGAACATGTCTTGCTGCCATGTGGATTTTCAGTTGTCCAGTATTAGGTGTGAAGAACAGCAGATAAACACATCTAACCACAGGTGTCACCTATGCTGTGGCAATCTCCAGAATCAAAGACTCCCTAGTTAAAAATATTGGCCCTATTTTTTTTCTTTCTTTCTTTTTGTAATCTCAGGTTCTGTCTAATTTCATTTATCTTGTATCTGGAATGCAAATATGGGAAATATGAAGAAACAGTGAAGGATTATTGTGAAAGTAATACAGTGAAGGCAAATTCTCAGTCTTACAGCTAGTGTGCTGATAGCTTGATGGCTGATAAATTGACCCTAACTCTTATTTTTCCACTTCCTTGTATACACCAAAGGAGTTTTGTCCAGCAAGGATGGGGAGAGTGCCAGTGAATTCCTGCTGAGAGTGGGGAGCAAGGACTGGGAAAATGTCAACTACATGTTTCTGAAAGAAATGTTAACTAGGTCAACAGCCCAGCTCTGAGCTGGTTACATTAATAAAATGTCTATTCAACAGGTCCAAATAATTTCACGTTTTCATTCCAGCACAAAACCCGTGTACTGTGCATGCCATGGTGCTCAATTCTATCCTTACCCAGAACAAATAAAAAATGAGGTTTGAAAAAGATAATACTAATCACCAACATTTTATATAATAATTTAAAAACTTTGCTGGGCAACCCAGAATAAGGTTGTGTAACCTGCATGTCATGTAGTTTTGAAGTTTTTTGTGTTGCCCAGGCATGCTGCCTTCAAGTGGCACTAAATCAAGTGTAGTTCTGTTCTGGAAAAATCTGTCAAGATGGCATGGCAGGCTTCTGTGCCCTGTGAGTACCTAACTGATAATTGAAATTAGTGCTGTTTTATGAGCAGAAGTAATTTTTTTCATTACTTTTTGCTGTGCATTAAATTATCAATCTGTATTCTTTCCTTTTCACACATCATTACCAGTAATAAGGCTTCCATAGGCCAAATTATGACTCTGTTCACCTCTACTCGATTGCAACCAACAGTTGGAAACATCCTGACTCAGGGCTGACTGATTCCAGTGATCTCTAGTCACTGGGGTTCTGTAAGAGTAAATGAAGGTATAACATTCTTTACTGGCTTTCATTTAGTAGTGACAGTAGGTGAGGTGGAAAGAATTCAGCTCAATGGCCTAAAGCCCAGGGGAAGCCTAGCAACTTCATCTTACATAAAATGTTTTCTCTGGAAATGGAATAAATGGGACAGGAAAAAGATACCCTCAGAAGAATGTTTTCAAAGAGATCCTTTTAGGAGTCAATCAAATTCCTTTAAAAACAGTTTGAAAGTAGCAGCAGAGACTAGCTCCATAATGGGTGTCAAATCTACCGTTGTCTGAAGCCAATGATGCAGTAAGATCCATAGATAGATGTCACCATATCTGTTCTTATCAGGGCTGCCAGCCTCCACAGAAAAGAATAAACATTAAAGTGGAGTAATATCCAGTCAGTTCATTTATGCATATATACATAATCCATAGCAATGCTACTTGCACCTAATAACCATGAGATTTCCATTTGCAGATGAGAAGTACCTAGCCAACCCATTTTTTAGGAATCTTTAAAGCTTGAAAAGAAATCTAACTTACTTGAAAATGTAGCTGCATTTAAGAGGGAAGAGTAAATGGAACTTCACTTCAAAGCACCACAGCAGACATACAGGTTACCAGTGCCTCCTCTGACGCAAGTGTAGTCAAAAGTCCAGTGGCATTTTCTAATGAGAAAATCTGTCTGTTTTTATCAATGGCAGTGATGAAGATGACCTTCCTCCAGCTCTGGCAGCAGCAGCAGCAGCACCAACACCTGTGTCTTCACCATCTCCTGGGTCGCAGAAAACGTGTACACCACAAACATCGGAAGGACAAACACAGGTTTCACCTGGTGGCAAGGTAACACACAAAGAGACGAGCTTATGTCACTTGGGAGAGGGTTCAGGAAGGGTAGGAGGGAGCTGCGAGTAAAAGGTTTTCACCTTTAGATGGAGTAATTCTATATTTAAGAGTAGTTTTTAATGCAGAGTTGTAGTAATATGTTTAACTTGTTTTGTAAGGAAGCATTTAGAGCCTGGTCTAAGATCCAGCTAAAATCCATAGCAGTTTTTCATCAGCATTAATGGGCAGTGGATCAGGATTACTCATTTGGATTTTGAAGGTGCATAATTATCTTCTCTCTTTCCTGAATAGCCATACCTGAAAAACATGGTGTCAATTTTAAAGCCATTTGGCAATCTGTGCTTCAAGGAATTAAAAAAACTCAGCAAAAATAACCAAAAAAAATATAGAAATTAAATGGTTCTTTATTCCAATGCTGGTTTTGTTTTTGTCTTTAGAGTTCCACAGATGCTGGGAGTACATTTGCTTTGGAGCCAGGTGACCTCCTGATGGATTTCACAGAGGCCACACCAATGGTAAATAGTTTTAGTTTGTAACGAGGAAAATATAGAAGTTTTTAATCATTTCTGTGCAGCCAAAATGAATGGCATACTATACAGTGTGTTAGAGTGCACAGGACTAAGGTAGTTTTCCTTGAGATTCAGTGATCCTGAGCCTCCATCAAAATCAGCTCAGAATTTCTGAACATCGGTCTACATCAACAAATGTTATGGCTGATCTTCTGAATGCATTTATTGTTGGATAACTGCTTATCTCTCTCTCCTGTCTTTCCATATTAATGCACTGGTTTCACAAGGTTCTTTGTCCTGTTAACACAGATTCCTAGTATGATCATAATACATATTCCACATGTGATCATAACATTTCTAATGTGATTTCTTTCAGAATTTGCCTGAAAAGTTACTTATTTTTGCCACAATTTTGTTCAGAGCTTACCTACCAATCCCAAGATGTGTACCTGCACTTTCATGTTTCATTAGCAGAGTTCTCTTCTCCACTTTAGACAAAATTGCCTAAAATGAGTTGATTAATACCTTTTTTTTGAGCTATGTGATTTATATTTTGCTTACAAGTCAGAGATGTTGATCCCACTGAAATCAAAATGCCCCTTGACTTCAGTGATCTCAATTCTTTTATCTCAGATTCTCAGCGGATTTTTTTACACAATTATAATACAGCCCTTAATTTCCTCCAAGTCATCCTGCATTGCAAATAGCTCTAATGCTCCTTGCTGTTCAAAAGAATTTTTGCTGTCTTCTAGAAACCACGGTCAAAGTGTGCAAAAAGCATGTCAAGGACAGCACTACATTTTGGGCATAAATGTTGTGCCTTTTGCTTCTGAGACAGTATTGTAGCTGTCTGTAAATAATTGCTTTTGTCCTGTTACCACTGGATGAGAGCTGTGGGGCTTGACAAGACACAGGCAGATTGAAACTGAAAATACCAGAAAGGAGGTTGTAAGCGAGGTAGGTATCGGTCTCTTTCCAAGTCAGAAGTGATAGAACAAGAAGAACTGGCCTCAAATTACTCTTTAAATTGCATATTAGTGAGATCAGTTTATTAAAATTAATAACATTTTTATTAAACTGTAAATCAGTTTGTTCACTGAAAGGTTTATAAAGCATTGGCACACGCTGCCCAGGCAAGTGGTTGAGTTGACAGGCCTGGAGGTATTTAAAAGGATTGTGGATTTTACACTGAGGGATGTGGTTTAAGGGGGGACTTGGCAGTGCTGAGTTGTGGTTGGACTTGATGATCTGAAGGGCCTTTTCCAACACAAGTGATTCTGTGATTCTCTCTAGGTTAGATTGTCCTTTTCTAATATTAGTAGCACATTTGTGGCTAAATTTTAGTTATCCATTGGAGTTTACAGATAGATTCTTATTCTAAGAAACATATACTGCCTTACTGTGTTAATCAGAATTTAAAAAAAATGAGTCATGGAGACTTCAGCAACTAACCTGCTCTAGATAATGTAGGTTTGGGGTTGTTTTTTTTCCATTTAACAGAAGTCAGTATTACATACTTTTTCCTTTTCCAGCTAAGGATACAGGCCTTTTGCCCTAAATATTTTTCCAAATCATGCTTTCTCCTTCCCTACCCCACCCCCCACTGACATAATTTATCACACTGTATGTTCATGAACTAACCTTCCATTGACTTTTTTGGTTTTAATATTTTGGAGAGCAGGTACTGCCCAGCATCAATCAACCCTTTTTGTTTTGTTTAACATCTATAAAGGTCAGCTTGTTCTCTACAGAGCAGGTATTGTTTACAGACCTTTCTCTGCAGTTTCACCGACTACAGGCTGCTCTCAGTTGAGGTTTGAATGAAAAGTTTACTCTTCAGGGAGAGAGGCTCCAAGCAAAGACAAGCTAAGGGCAAATGTGTAGCTTTGAGACAGTCTGATTATTTAATAGTTCTGTTGTGATAGAATGTGGTGTCTGTTGAGGGTCAACGTAATGTACAGCTTAGCATCGTGTTACTGTCAAGTCTGTGGTCATGTGCTGCTTTTGCACGCTGTGACCTGGCCCTTGGGAATTTGTTAATTGCACCCATTTGTTTCACATTCAGTGACAGGTACAGTGTCTGAAGGGGTCATTCATGTCTTATTTGGGGCATTTGCCTAAAGTGATAGAGATGGAAGTTCAGGTTCCTGGGTAGTCAAGGTTTTCCTGCAGAGGGTCATTGAAACAGCTGTCTTGTCTTTGTTGTCTGGACTAGAAAGACAAAGGCACCTAAATTGGACATCCAAAATTAGGTTTTGTAATTTGTTTTGGTCATGATACATGCTGCCAAACTTCCCCAGTTCACTGGAGAGCTGTTAATTTGAAGCAGCTTTAGATATCCTCCCTTCTTTTATGTAATATTACTGGTAGAGAGTGATTAATAGTTGCTGACTGAGCTGCATGATCTTCGTTGTTCAGTGTCTAACCATTAGTGCTTCCTGATGACCTTGGGTTTTATCCATGTTTTGCTGCTGTTGCCAGCAAAACAGTGGAAGATACCAAGTACAGGGAATACATACTGAGAATTACATTTAAGTGGAGCTCAGAAAACCAAATTAACTTATAAAAATGTAAGGATTACTGAATAGAGTGAATTAATAGAAATCATCAAGGCTGCCATGCAGGGATGAGGGCAATCAAATTTGTCTACTTGGTCAGCCTGGAGGAGGTATTGTGATGTATACAAGAACCAGCTGAGCTCTAATGGTCACTTAGTCATCAATACTTAGACTGCCAGTAACAGCAGTGCAATTATGAAGTAGACTGATTTCAGGAAATCA
Source organism: Regulus satrapa (assembly GCA_013396955.1). NCBI lineage: Eukaryota > Metazoa > Chordata > Aves > Passeriformes > Regulidae > Regulus > Regulus satrapa. The sequence goes on from VWZN01001878.1 coordinate 280,064, forward strand.
TTTTGCAGAAAAAATAATGTACATTTACTAATGCAGATTGCCTAGAGGGAAAGGTATCGTTTTGTGCTCTGCAGTTCTAAAATGCTATGGTTTATGCACACTTCTGTTCATTTTTCAATTAGATCCTACAGTTAATTGACTACAGCATATTACTTGTTGTTCTTACAATAATTATAACATGAGCAGAAGAAAATCTTTATCTTTTTTTACCACTGTATTGTGACTTTTAGCACTGTATTCTTTTAGCTTTTATGTAAACAAGATCCAATCCCTCCTGCTTCCGTGTTTGAGAAAAAGCAAATGGATTTTTAAAAATGCAGCATCATATATGAAGAATTATGTTATCACATTAGGAACATCCTTAATGAGGAATATTATAATAAGTTTTGTCAGTGTAGTAGGCTCTTTTCTCGTCCTGCATTCCCTCCTTGTGTTTCTAGCTTTTCTGGAACTGTAAATCAAAGCCTGAGCTTTAAGCTATTCTGTTGTGGCTTGTAATAGGTGTGATTTCTGACATATGTATGAGTGCAGAGCTTTTCTTGTTTAGTTACAGAAAGCTCAGTCTTAAGACCCTGAATGAATGTATCAACTGCTACACCACACTGACAATACTTTTCTCAACCAAGAGAGAAAGCCAGTGTGCACAAACTTCAGTTTGACCTAATGGAGTAGACATTAGAAATAAGAGTTTTGTATACAACATGGAGCTGTTCCTAAACTTACACTTGAGGTTTGTATTGCAAGGTGGATGGGCTAGGACTAAGCCATGATCCCATCTAAAGAGGTAGCAGAGAGTGGTAGTTTACAGGTGGCTATCTACTTTCAAATTATAGGTTATCTCATGCTGTATCAAGTGAATAATTTTCTAGAGCTTCCCCTGCCATCTATTGGTGGAAAACAGAAAGTAGAAAATTATTTGCCTACTTAAAGCTTGAGATACAGCATTTCAAAGCTATAAGTTACCAGTATGAAACTTTAAAATTAAAAATAAATGTTTTCAGTATAATACAAGATGTTTTTATTTAGGATGAGTTGGAAACAAGTACATCTAATTTAGTGTTAGCATTACTAGGGTATGCTATCCTGTTCATTCAAAGGGATCTTGCTTAGTCTGAAAGTGTACAGAACTTAATGCATTAGCATCTGGGTTTTTTTGAAATAAAGTGAAGGTAACCAGGTCAAAAGTGAGTCAGCTCAGGGGGAAACTGGGAGGAGTTTTTGTATCTTGATGGAGGGGATAAAACATCCCTGCAAACTCTCAGTAAATNGATGCATTAGCATCTACTGTTTTTGATATAAAGTGAAGGTAACCAGGTCAAAAGTGAGTCAGCTCAGGGGGAAACTGGGAGGAGTTTTTGTATCTTGATGGAGGGGATAAAACATCCCTGCAAACTCTCAGTAAATAGTAGATAGTGAGCAAGAAGTAGTGAATACAGCAAAATGAGTAATGTATCTTTTAATTCCACTCCCATTTAATTTTTTTTTAATTTTAATAAATAAGAATTAATTTATTTTTTAGTTGCTAAATTTTTATGACAATTTTGCAAGGTTACAATAAGCCAAATAGAGTGGGAAGTGAGTTCAGTACTTCTTGCCTTCATTTTGAGGAACTTTTCACTTTCCATGCAAAGTGGAAGACTTTTCAGTGGAAGACAGGCAAATGTATCAAACTTTAATACCCCCATAACTAGTCCTTTTGGCATTGAATTCTAACCAAGAGTGACTATAATGTAATTCAAGACTGATCTTTGATAAGAACATTAGCATGTATCTACTATCTGACTGGCTGAATGTGTAGATCAAGTATCTCTGCATGCCCCCAAGATCTTTAAACATCTCGGTCCGAAACAAATTTATAAATGCTTTACTTATGATGAACTGACTAGTGAAGAAAAGAATAGGACTCTTGAATACTGGGTGGTATATTTCAGAATTAGAAGGTTTCTACTTTTACATCTTCATCACAAAAACAACAACAAAAATGTTTCTTAGTATAAGATGAATTGGATGCAATAACTATGCAACCGATTCAAAGTGGAATATTAAAAATGCTATTTCCCAAGCCAGCTTCTCAATTAACAGTATTTGCACACTCAAACTTAGATACAATGGCCAATTATGAGCAAAAGAATTTGTAAAAAGAAACAGTTTGTATGTTTCACATAGAAATAAGAAGTCAGAGCAGCAAGCACAATGTCAAATGCACATTTATTCCCAGTTTCAAGTTCATGTCCTGTAACTCTATATTAAACTAGGAAAAAGCTAAGAACAGCAATTACTAAAGCCAACTTCAATACAAAAAACTTACAGCAACAGGCAATAAATCTAGTTCCAAGTGAACTCAAAGAATATTCTAAATTTATTCATATTGTAAAGGGCCATTCTTTTCTACTGCAAAAGTGAACATGGCACATCTGACTGGGGATTTGCAGGAAGTGCTCGGGGGCCCATACAGCCTAAGGCTTCTGGGAGCACACAGCTTGAATCGAGCAAATGCAGGTTACCTGAGCACCATTTCGGTTATATAACACACATCAGAACATTTTAGAACAATCACAGTCTTTGGGCAACCAGATAAATGGGTGAATACATAAAGCATTATAAATAGGACTTGTGACTAATATGTAGCTCTCCAAAGTACAGGGCTTTATTGGTGGGTGCCAGTTTTTCATAAGCAGTCTGTTGAATTGCTAGCATGCAAGATAACTGAGTGTCAGGCTCAGAGACAGTCCCTTGAATCTTAGTTTAAAATTCACTAAAATGACTAAAATTATTTGACTGCTGCTTAGCTGCTTAGGGGATTGCTCCCATTCATCCATTATAGAAGTAGGCAGTGAAGAAACAAAATGAGATAATACTAAAATATGAACTTTTAGCTTCTACATTTGCTTATTATTTTTCCTCTGTTTTAAGTGATTTAAATTCATTGGCTCAATATGTTTTTCCCCATTATCTGTATGCTGAGCAGAACCACTTGGTGCACGCTGCAGATATGACAGATGATTGAACATTTGATTGATCATTTATGATTGAACATACCTCTATTTCTTTAACTAATTGAAAGGGAGTTCTCTGAAAAATAAAAACATTCACAAAGTTAAATCCACTGCTGACTTTGCACCTGTGGACCTCATGATAAATTTGATATGATGTGTATATGAGCAAGAAAATCTTCCAAAAATAGGGAAAGGTGTTAAACAGAAAGAATTTCAGGCATGTACCATCTAATTCAGTGGTTTTAAATCATCAATGGTCCACTGGCTAACATTTTATAAAATTTGAGATGAAGGCAAGGTGCAATGTCAGAAGATAGTTTGGATCAGGAGTGTAGAAACTCTTGATCCCTGGAGGTCCTCTTGAACCCTGGAGAGGTGATAAATTCTGCCATGTACATTTATTTTTGTCACCTTTTCTGCTTTTTAGATGCTGTCCTAATCATTCTCTGGCATTCCATACACCTGCTTCATGGTTGTAGAAAATGTTATAAAATGTGCAAATTCCTATCAGTAAATCTGGTTTCTGCCAGATCATGCAAGCAGAGCTGGTCCTGGAACTTAAGACTTTGGCTTGACTCCATAGCAGGCCTGTGCAGATGGGATCTCATTTGAGAAGGTATTTACACCATGTGACTGGAGGATCCTGCACAACCTGTGTGTGCCTGCAGAGAGATAGAATCAGAAAAATGCTCTGTAGCTAGTGACTGTGAGATTATTGCACAGTGGAGGGATGCTCGCTGTGCCTGTACAATGGGTGGAGGACTGAGGTTGTGGTGTCACAGCTGCACACATAGCTCCTTCTGTAGATGGGTGCTGGATGGCTTAATCTCTCCCAGATTCCTTAGTGGGACTAAACACTAACCCTATAAACAAAATTACTTACCTTTAGGTCAAACCATCAATGAAATCCCGTGGTTTCACAGATGGCTCTCCTGAGGACTCTTGTAGGAGTGATAGAGTACAGTTGCAAGCAATGTAGTTTCTGGAGTAGTACTCCAAAAGGAAGTACTGCGGTTGTTGAAATTACTTTAAAGTTTGATCAATTTATGGATGTGCTTGACTGCAGTAATGGTGACTTGAGGCCAACTGACAGGCAAGGTCCCAGGGACTTTGCTCCCTGCTGATGGAGAGCATCTGCCAGGCGCCACAGACAGGGCAGTGCAAGACTGTCTGCAGGCTTCTACTCTTGTGCAATTAGTGCACTAATGATTATTAGGCCAGAGCTTTTCTCAGTACTTCTGAAGTTATATAGATTGCCACCACTTCAACATTGTTTAGAAAGGTCAGAAAACTTGAGGGTCATGAACATTATTGAAGCTTAAAAAAAAAAAAATTTAAAAAAAAATCAAGAGATCATTCCATGGTTCCATGGCAGTAGCAGCTTTCTCTTTTGCTTGAAATCAACATCAGAGTAAATGAAATGAATCAAGTAAATCCAAGCAAACAGGTTTTAAACCAGCTGGCATCTACCTCCTACAGCAAGCAGAGAAGGCAAATCTCTAGCAAAGCTTTTATAACCTGTGTATTGTTATAAATCAGGTCTGATATGTTCAATCATGCTTTTGCTCAGCATCTTTTTTATTAAGATTATTGCTTTACTTTTCAAGTGAATATGTTCCATGTTCTGAGCAGCAGCAAGCAGATGTAACATCTGCCTAAGAAGAAAAAGAGTGAACAATGCATAGACAGGACTTGTCAGACTTAGAGCATAAAACATCATCTTTCTGTACTCACTGAGTCTTCCATTCTACAATAATTGATGTGATGCAAAAATGTTCAGCTTCTGTGCAAAAACTGAAACCAGGTATACCTTTTTACATTTGCTCTCGATGAGAAAAGTACAGTGATGAAGCTATTATGTCCCAAAAACTTTTGATAAAGGCATATTGATCATCTTTCTTTTGGCCTGAGAACTACTTTATTCCTTTTGTCTCAGCAGCTGTGAAGCTCCTAATTTCTCTTCCTCACTGTGATTAGTGACAATTGCATTTAGACTTCAGTGAGTAACTATTGTGTGTTTGTTTTCTTTCCAGCCATCTAATGAATTGATATATGTGTAATTCTAATTCACATTTTTCCAGTGTGATAACAAGTGTGATACTAACAGCTTGGCTGTTCTGTGGAATTTAAACTGAATGTCTCCAAGCTTCAGCAGAAAATGGGAACATCTGCTTTCTGAGTTGTTTTTTGATTGGCTGGGTGACTCAACTTGTAAAACCAGCAAAAAGATCAAGTAAACTTTATTTTTATTTGCCACACAATTGAATAATCAGAATTGATAGCAAATATTGTTTTTCTTCTTTGATTAAAGTAAAATATGATTGATTATATTTTCCTTTCAAAAGCCTGTATTTTGGAAATTATCCTGAACTGAATGTCAGAGAGTAATAAGAAAGATACATAGAAAGATCAGGCCAGTTTGAAATTAAATAGTGTTTCATTTTCAAGTAATGTTGGGATATTAATTTCAATGACCTCCTGTTTCCAACCAAAATGTCATTTCTGAATTATGTACTAAAAACTTCACTGACAAAGTTCTGATTGAAACCTTTTAGAATTTATTCTTAAGTACAGAGAAAATTGAGTCAGCTCCATTTCTCTTGTAACACATTCAGTTTGAACAAATAGGTATTTTATGATGAGAATTCCTAAGCAGTAGCAATCCTTTTTGATGCCACAAGTGGTAGTGACCAGAGATTTTCTCTTCTGGTCTATTCTGCTTTTTGCTGTTATTCACAGCAGTGGGTAAATTATCTAATGAAGTATAATATCTATTTAATTTTCTGTAGTCTGTCTACTAGCAAGCAAAACCAAAACAGAAATAAAATCATTGACCTGTGAGATTTGCATCCAGACAGATATTTTGCTATGACTTTGTACAGAGCCTTATACAAGTCATATAACTCAGAGGAATCACAGTAGTAGAATAACCAGTAAGCCAAACTGATAAAATTGAAGTTTGCATAAACCTCAGCACATCTATAATAATTCCATTGTTCTGTGCCTCATCCCAGACATTGTATGTCATAGAAGAAAATTGTTATTTAATTGTGGGAGAAAGAAAACAGGAGTTCTCTAATTCTAGCTGATTAGCTATCATGATAACTCGATTGCAAACCAATGAACTCAGTAGGAAGTGTTCCCTTCTGTTCATTATCCCTTATATGACCCTTTGAAAAAAAAAAAAAAAAGCTGAACTGTTTTGAGCTGAAGAAAAAAAATTCTACAGAGGTAGATATTCTATACAACCATTTAAAGCCTGATTAATAGAACGTAGTTCTTGCATGCTTCTCAGAATTATTACTTGGACCTTGTCCACAAAAGCATCACTATGAAGAATTATGGATTTATGGCTTACTTTACAGTATGTTATTCTTCTCATTTTCAGCAAACCAAGATCAAATGCCCCTACTCTCTAGGAGATACAGCCAATGAGATCAGGAAAGTAAACCAGTATAAAACTAATGTAGCAAATTAATGTTATTTATTGATCCTTTGTCAAAAGGTTGTCTAGAATCTTGAAGTGCTCCAGGGCTGTGGAATGTCACCTGGCCTCTTCTGGCGAAGTACCAGATATTGCCAGGATGGACTGTGATGAAGGAGCTGGCCCTGCCATCTGGCATACACACCCAGCCATGTGCACATGCTCTGCTGAGAGCCCTTTTGGCAGTGCTGGAGATGGGAAGTCATGTGCCAAACACAGTGGGCTTCTGACCACCTGAATTTGTGCACGATTTGATACTCATTTCATGCTGCATCCAAGTTGAGCAAACTGTCAAAATTTATAGCCGTGAAGCTCAAGTGCTCACATACAGATAATATCCATGTATTTTCATGAGTAGCTGAGCTGCCCAGATTTCAGACAAAACTTGTTCTCTTCAAAATTTCTGTGGTCAGGAGAGCCCATGTTTGTGTGTGCCTCTAAAGCAATTTTGGCCTTCTGATCTCTTCAATCTTGCTGCTACTGGTTTGGAAAAGGGTTGAAGCAGCTGTGCTTCCTCTTTTCTTCGTCACCTAGAGCAGAGGTGGTGAGGCAGTGTGGATAAAGGCTTTTCTTTACATCTGTAGCATGGCTGAAGTTGGGCATATTCATGCACCAGGAACAGTGAGTTCCCAAGCTCATAGAGAGAACACTCAAAAAGTGCCAGGCATAGGGGATTGCAAAAGAAATCCCAAAACCAAACCAAAAAATAAAATCCAGCAACAAATCAGAACAACACAGAACAACACTCAGTCTTCTGCAAGAAAGGAGTGTATCCTGGGTCTTAGCCTGCAGCTATCCCAGGGCTCTTGGGAAGAAATTTAAAAGTAAATACTTGTAAGCCCCCTCATTGCTCCCCAGTTATGAAGTTGATTCAACCAGGTTTTGCCCCTCTTACATTTTAGAAGACTTTAAATTCTTTCTGAATTGAAAGAGTTAACTATAATCTTCCTGGGGACCACAACATCAGCAGAAATTGCCAGACAACAGTGTTTTGGCTTCCTCCATCACCACATGATGCTGGGAAGGGGTCTTTGAGGCAGTAGTGCTGGAAACATGCCTCATAGGAAATCTCCAGCCCCAGTTTGGCTTGCCTGTGAGCTCCTGTTGACCTCCTGGATGGGCAGGAAGTCAGTGTCTGGGAGCCTGTGACATTTATTCATAGTGTATTTCTTCCCTTGAAGAGGTGCCGCAAGCAGACTTCTGGGGAGAGAATTGTCATTGTTTGGCCCCTCTCTCATTTCCATTTTAGTTTTTCTGCTCCCTGCAACATTAAAGTGTTCTTCAGTTGCCTTCACAGAGATGTCTTTAATAATGAATCTTTTGCTCCATAAACAAAATATGGGGAAGCAGAGCTCTGTCCAAATGATAGAACACCCTTCTGGAATTGAAACTGCTGTCATTCCTGGGCCAAACAGAAGGGTTCTGTACTTGTGCTCTTGGTCCAAAGGAGATATTTCTTTTGTAATTAAGGATGGGCAAGAGCGAGTTAGGTACTAACAGCTGTAATTGATTTGGATTATCCCTTGGCTGGGACTAATCTCTGTATCCAAGGAACATACCTGAGTGCAGTGTTTTAAACTCACTTTTAGGGTAACATCCCGCAGACACAGAGGTATCTGATGTGTTTCATGGCACTGAATTGGCAAAGTATTACAATGCAGGTGTTTGAATTTATATAAGCCTAATGAGCTCTTATGTTTGAACACAACCAGATTTTACTTGCAGTCAAGAAAGAATCTTTGTGTTTATTTAATATTTGATGGCTAGCAATATGAATTATTCATAGTCAATAGTGTAACGTTATGAATTAATAGGTTTTAATTTATAACGTTTATCACAAAATATTTACTAAATATGGGATTGAATTTGTTCATGCACGAATCTTAAATCAAGCAACACATCGCTCCTTATAAAATTTCAGCTTCTACCCCAGCTGGTCTTGTTGATAGGATCAAATAGTTTTGTATCTACTACATTTACAGAAGCAATGTTCTGCGTCCTTGATGCATGTTGGAAAAGGTGACATATTTTGATAGGAAATTATTATTGTCTTGTAGAAGCTTAATTTAGAGTAGGCTTTTAAAGTAGTGAGACAGCTGCAGTGCAGCACATCAGTCAGCACTCTTATGTGTTTGAGATCATAATTTGTGAGAGGTCACCAAAATTTGTAGGCATGTGCACAGATTAGGGCTGCAGTAGTCCCTAGGTCTGGTCACATGCTGAAGTTGAAAATACACTCAAGTGTCTTTCTGTATAGATATATAAATAGTGCACTAGTTTGTAATTTTAACACTTTTTTCTGCAGCTCCACTGACTTTAATCTACCTGTGCTATTCTTTTCCTTTATAATAATGAACTGTATAAACTCCTGAGGATTCTATCAGAGCTCAATAGCCCAGAAAAATAGGACAGAAAATTAGTACAAAGTATTTCTTACTATCCTGACATTCAAGGAGACTGTGATGGGTTGAGTTTCTGGATGCTTAAGGACTTTCAGCCAGCTTTTGCTCTTACACAAGTAGAGATTGATTACAGTAGAGACACAAACTACTTTTTTGAGTTGGACTAAGGTCAAGCAGTACACTTGTGTAAAATCTACACTTTGTGCACTTTGTGCCAATCGATCATAACTTTTCAAGAGAGTAATGTGATCCTGAGGGTTCTAAAAAAGGGCAGGTATGTTATGTGGTTATTAATCAATCTTTGTGGGAATGTTCCTGAGTTCAAAGTCCATGTTAATAAGTCATGGTGAACTAACAGTTACTGGGTGATGAGACATCATTGTCTGTACGTAGAAATAATCAGGTGTGGTGAGGGGTGAATTATTCCATCTGGTAGAAAATACTGTCTGCTTGCTGGCAGTGAAATTGGGAAGTACATGGCTTACCTGGGGCACTCTCAACCAGCAGGAATCACAACATTCATTTCCTCCTCTTCATATTATCCATCTTTAGTGACTTTCTTCTGTGAAAACAGCCTCCATCTGCAGAGATGCCACTTGATTTTGTTGGCTGTGCACGTGGTGTAGGCACCTGCCACTGGATCACCGTTGTTTCATTGGCAAAAGCCAAGGGACAGAAAAGGTAACTTTACATTAGCTGTCCCAGAAATGCAGCTAATGCAGTAACTGTTGGAGAGCAACCATATACAGTGGGTACCTACTGTTTCTCTTTGCTTCATTTCTGTGTTTTAAACAAAGACCAAGCAAATCTTTAATCTGCATTTTAGCCAACACACCAAGACTGTGACATCATTTTGCCTTGCCATGTTTTCCTCAGGAGGTGGTGACAGGGCTGACAGCCCATTCTGTGATTATGTTCTTCTTAAGCTTGCTCCTCTTCACAGCACCAGTGAAAGGGTACTGAAAATCCTGAAGACTGTGAGAGCATGGACACTGTCTTGTTTTGTCACATCTGAATTGTTCTTATTCTGTATTCTTTTGACTAATCTCTCCTCAAAAATATTAACAAGGTGAAGTTATGTTGTAAAAATGATCCAGGACATGCATTTTCTTCCAATGTGCTATAGAGATGTTGGGCTGATTTAATAACACTATTACCGTTGTCCATCATGCTCTCCCAATACCTCTGAGATCCCTTTACTAGAAACACATAATCACAATCCTTAGAGTGAAAATCTAGAGTACTTGATCCCTAAAGGTAGCATTAAAAAGCTAGCACCAACTACTAGCACCAACAAAATTTTCAGGGCTATCCTTGCAAATTGTTACAGAAGTTGACATGAAGATTCAGATCCTAACTACTGTGATTTAAGTAGGCCTGCTTGAAAATAATATATAGTTTGTACTGCGGCCACAAACTACTATGCATAAAGTATCTGTGAAATGCTATAACTGCAGCAAATCCAAGCTTAAACAGAGACTGAACCTTCTACATTTCTACTCCCATGAACTCCCTTGACATCCATTTGGGAGACAGAAGTCACTGGAGCACAGTCAAGGAGCGACAGAGCCACATCCTGACTATGTCTCTGTGTTAGGAAGGATTGCACAAAGTCCCTCTAAGGGGGAGGAAAATACTTGATGGAAAGTACAAGCAGCTGGTGAGACATCAAGTAAGCAGTGTATGCTGCCAGGTCATGTTCCAGGACAGGTGGACTCAGCCTGCAGCAAGGTCCAAAGAAGGGCTGGTGTACATCAGTGAGCAGAGAAACAGCAAGTTCACTGTTTGAGGGGGCCCCAAGATAACGTGTCTCATCAAAGACACTGTGGGATGAACATGGTGCTTTCAAAGTGGAGCTTTTCCAGTTTACCAGAAGGAATTGAGCAGTACCTGTGGGGAGGGGGACCCGTACTTCAGTCCTGTGGAAACTCACACCAAATAAGATGAGTCAAAGACTTGGATCCACTTATGTTGGTTCTTAGGAATCAATAAATATTCTTGGAAGTATTTCCTTAAACTACAGTGTCTCCTAATTTTTTGCAAGATAAGTGAGGGAGAACAGAATACCAGACAGAACTACGAGGGAGATTTTCCAGTGTTGTCTCCTCAGAGAGAGTGACAGGGCAGGGAGGTTCTGAAGATGTAGCTTCTCCCTCCCTGGCTCAGTGGTTTGAGCAGAAACACAGCCTCTTCAGAAACTTCTAATTTGGTGCCTCAGGTTGTTTTCAGTAATACATTTCTGCAGAAGTGACCTCTTTAATGAATGTGAACAGAATCTGTCTACTGACACCAACACCTGGATATCAATTTAAAAACTAGAAAAAATCCTGCATCCCATTAAAAAAAAGGTGGCCTGTGATGTGACGTGCCAAATATGGTTCATCAGGGCATTTAGTTCACACAGCATTTTCCAAGACTAATAAGTCAATAGTATTGCTGATTTATGTTTCTGTCCTGTTGCAAGTTTGCTGCACTGTTTGGTCTGATTTCCACCCCTTGTGTCCTGGCAGTGATTATGTATGTCTACCTGTCATGCTGGTTATCTTGCTACAGAAGAAGGACGAGAACTGGGGTTGACATAATCCAAGTGTTCGATCATTTGAGCCTGGAACTGCTCCCAGTCAAAAGAATTTGTTTGTTCATGTAGATATCGTGTGGCAAAAAATACCAGAAACTCTATGGGTTTATATTTTCTGCCTCAGTATTCATTTCAGCCACTGAATGGTATGACAGCAGACCAGGAGCTTTACTTAAAAATCTGTGGAGTCTAGAATCTTTATACTGGTTTTGGAAACCAGGCCTAATGGTTAACTGGTATTTTTAAAGTCATATCACATGCCAGGACTGGAAAATGCTAGTGCAACACCCTCTAGTTTTTTCAGCTGATGTCCTTTTCTAATTTGATGAGTAGAAAAAAGTCTCTGTGCTGTATAGATATGATGGTATTCAACTTATATTGTGTATTTTGAAATAAAGCATGACAGAATCCTCCTCTGGCTTTATGTGTATCCTGAAGGCCTTACTTATGACACTGTGTCAGGTGTTAGCAGCTCTGCCCCTTCTTGCTGCAATGCCTGGGAATCCAGTGAAGCGTTTGGTCTAAAGTCTGTCTTCCATATGGTCAGTATATAAAGTGACAGTGCAAACCCACTGAGATCACACGTCTTCACCATAATGTTACAAATGCCTCCAGTCACGGTGCAGGGGATGGCAGTGAAGCTAAGTGCCAACAGCAGAAAATGTTACTGGACCTTTGTGGAAGGATAGTTGTGCCAGGGCTTTGAATATAATATTCCAAAGGCAAGGGAACATATACAAATTAAGCCCACTACTACCAAAAGTAGTATTTTTTTGCCAGTGTGAGGACATTTGTAATATTGCCTTCTGATAGAAATACCAAAATAGCTGATTTTATATCAATTAACTCAAGAAAAGTACTCTTTCTTTATCATCTTCCCCTTCCATTTGTTTTTATGAGAAAGTTACTTTTTCTTTTTTTTTCCTCTTAACTCATCTAAAAGGTGTTTCAGGAATGTGCAATTCTTTTTACTGAGATTTGAAATTTCATCCAGAGGAACTCTTTGCACAAATGCAAAGTAATAATCTTTTGTCGTTCTTCTTCCTTCACTCTTCTTTATTCTCCCTTACTATATATATATATCAAGAAAAATCAGTGTTGTTAATTCTTTCTGGTTGTGGAAAATAGTCCTCCAAGATATGTTATGCCAATTGACAACATAATAATGCAAAAATTATCTTTGAATACTAGCAGAAAATTATCCACAGAGGAATAAATTTTCACTTTTTTCCCCCACAAAACTCAACGTGACTTTTATATCTGACTGTTTTTCAGATTTTGCACCTTAAAGATTACTCAGCCATTGGAATTTTTTTTTTTTTTTAATGAAATTCAACTGTTCTTTTAAGCTTAGTAAATTCTCAACTTGCCAAGCTAAATATTGCAGACAAGGAGTTACTTGTCCAAAGTAGTTCTGCTATAGTAATGCACCCTGACCTTTCAAGCAAGGGGCACTTCAGGTTATGAAACAAAACCCTCAACATGTGAGATGCTGCTGGAGTGCCAGCCTTCTTCACTCCCCTTCCATGCCATGCCCCTGTGACCTGTCAGTTACCCACGAGGCCTGCCTAAAAGGTTGCTTTATGGATGTGACTTTGGCTGCAAGACTGTTTGCACTCCTGAAGAGCAGGCAAGTGTGCTTGAAATCCAGTTTTGTACTTAAAAGCCTGTCTGTGCTGTTAAAGAGAGCACAGCTCTAACCTCTTCTTGCTCATGATATTTCTGTAGCCCCTGTGACACGATTTAGTCCCTTTTGCTCCTTTGGAAGGGCCTGACTGTACCAGAAAATGCCCATCTGAGCAATATGGATGAGATTGCTGCTCCATCTGCCACAACAGGAGTTGTGCCCAGCTGTAGACTTACGTTACTTGTTTTGTTTCATACTGAAGCAGACAGCAAACCTCACTGTGGTCTGTAGGCAATCTACGCTCTGACAGCTACTGTGTTTTACTTCTCTGAGCAGCTCGAGTTCAGCTTCAAAAGATCAACCTACCCATGGAACTGCTCACTTCCTCTTCCCTCTTCCTTTTCCCTTCGTGTGTGCTGTCCCAGGTAAAGCCTGGAAGCTGCTGAGGGTCTCCAGATGTTAGAGGAGCTGCAGCTTTGAAGTAGGTGGTAGAGTTGGCTCTGCCCTTCTTCCATTCTCAGTTCCTAGGTGGCACCTTCAACTGATGCTGTCACAACAGGGAGAAGAAAGCACCCTGGAAAATTTAAGTCATCTTCTTCCATGTGACTTAGGGGATATTAAAAGGTATGGTATGTCTTCCTCCTAGGGCAGGGAGAGAAGCTGTGTGGGGAAGGCATAACATTTAGGTTCTGGTCAGGGAGTTGTTTTACTTTCTGGGCTACTCTGAGATTTTTGACTTCATGAAATAAATTCAACTCCAGTGCAAGGGTAAGGAAGAGACTCACCTGTGATGCTGCTTTCCTTGTGTGGTGTGGTGGGAATCACAGGCTCTTCTTCCCCCTTCCAGGTCCTGGCAACTGCTACTTCTGGCCATGGTGAACATGCAGGACAGTTAGGTCAAAATAGGCAAAGTATATTCCCGGCTGAAGAGACCTTTCAAATTTCCAGATGAAGTTTCACATAAACCAATTTTTAAAGTGATGTTTTCCACACTGCTATCTCCTCATCCTGCAATATCCTCTGTCCAAACAATATTCTTGAATATATTTTTTCTGCTATTGTATGAATTAGGATGTTGTACCAATTTTTTTACTTGGAAGAACTAATCCATTAATAGTTAAGAACTTCTTTCCAGTGCTGAAGAGGCAACAACAGTGTTGTCTTTCTGCCTTGCCTATGGAAGCTGGCAGCAATTATTTAATCAAGTCATGGAGCCAAACCAATAAACTCTGTTGTGCCTTTTGACTAACAGTAGCCTGTTCTTTAGAGGCAAAAAAATGTGGGGGAAAAAAAAGAGTAATTACTAAAGGCTAAGCAGGATAGTTTCTGTTTGTCACTCTTAAACTGAATACAGGTATGGGTTTTTTCCCCTCCGTTCCCTAATTTCACTTTCCACTTTGTTTAAAAGGCCAAAAATTGAGGGCTTTATAATCGAGAAAGTCTTTCATTTGTCAATATTTTTCTATTCTCAAGATTAAAAAAAAACAACTCCCCAAGAGAGGGACTCACACTGATAACTAAACCAGATTAACCATTTCTTGCCCTGTTTTGATACATAGGCTGGCCTCACACACATCCACAGATTGAATACCCTTGCAGGAGGGTATTCCGCATGGCTGTGGGTCACAGCATGTGATCAGACTGACTTCTGTTATGTGTCTCTGCTCACAAATCTCAGTGGACTCTCCAATATTCTGCATAATTTTTCTGTCCTGTGTTCAGTAACTGTGCTTCATTTCCTTAATGACACTAACCAGCAAAATTGGAGAGATTTTAGCTGTGGGATATCAAACTCATACCACACGTGAGCAACCAGCTTCCCATCCCTGTTTGTGTTTGGCTCAAAGATTTTATTTGTAACTAAGTACACTTGTACTTTGTACTGAAACATCATATTGTAAACCTTTCATAACCTGAGAATGTTAGCCTGAGCTCATGGGTATTTGCTGTCTCTCAAAAGAGTGAGGCATGCTACAGTTGTCCAGATTTGGCTCTGGGTATAATGTAGCGTAACAAACTTGTGAGGAGCTATTGTGTCAGTGTAATGAGTTAGGTTCAATCAGCAATACAGCTGACATACATACACCCAGCTAACAGACATGAATATAGGACTGTAAAAGGACTGTGAAACTTCCTTTAATGAGTTGGCATAGAAAATGGTGATTTGAAATTATTTATCCTTTACAAAGTTGTTAGTTCATTTACGCCTGTGTAATTGATTTACAAACACCTTTACTTTGTTAAAAAGTTATTTATATGCTTGATGGTATCTTTGCTATCCATACTCCTTATGTGTAAGAAGCCTGACAATTAATGCTAAGCTTAATTCCACATGTTTGCAGAAGCAGGCCCGCAGATAGCTGTTAATTTCCCTCGGCACCCTTACAAGCCAATATGTTTCTGCTATTTTATTTGCAAAATAAACACTGTAAATTTACTTAATTATATTTGATGTCATAATTCCAGGTTTTTCTATGGCCTATAGGGGCTCAGGACTCTCAGGGTAGCTTTCCTCATTATTAAACAACAGTTGTACAGCTGTAGTTAGTAAATTATGATTTAAGACATGCAGAACAAACCATTGCACAGCAGTTTCTGTAATAAAGTGAAAAACACAACTTTACAGTGAGAAATGTAATTTTCCAAAGGGAAAGCATGAAGTTCAGTCCAAAAATCAAATGTTTATTTACTATTTTTTCCTCTCTGAATGAATAATAATTTCTAAAGGAAAATCACTCTAAAAAGGAAAATCATAAGAAACAGCATTCACAACAAAGTGGGACAGATTGTTGCTGCTTTTAATATATTTTTAATTTCAGCTAATGTTTGAAACCACTTTAAGGGCAGAAACTACTTCCAGCAGGATCTGGTCACACCAGTGACTATATCCTCATGGACCAAGCCCTGGTCCATGTTGATCTTTCTCCTCTTTGACCCTATGCACTTTTCAATAAAACCCCCAAGGGTCATTCTATATCCACTCCACTCTACACAGGGGTCTCCTAGCTGCCTGAAACAGACAGTTGTCCTTGTGGTTTTTAAATAGATTATTTTCTTTTGACCCCACCTTGCATGCTTGTGTTTGGTAGCAACTGTGTAAGGGATAATTTGGAAGTCTAAAATATTTAAAGGACAAGTTCTTTAGCCAAAGTTCCTGTACAGCAAAATTTGCTCTTGCACTTCATATTGTATATCTTAAATGGTAAGGCTGGCTGAAACAGTCACATCATAATTCTGGTGACAGAATTGGAAGATATATTGTATGCAACCAGCTCTGTATTTGCTCAACATATTTAATTACATGATAAAATTAATTTATCAATTTTTCATATTTATGCTTTGACTATGCATCATCAGGTTTCTGTATGCATTTTTGGAAGGGTCTACTTTGGGTCTGGTCCAAGCACTGCTGAACTGCTCTGATTTGTTGGATATGTCACTATAGTTGCAATGCTTTGCTGCCTTTTTTTTTTTTCTTTTGCATTTTTATGCTCTGAAAGTAACATCTTTTTCTTTATCTTTTTTAAAGATAAAGACATTCCCTGCTGATACATCTAATCCTTTTTTCGATCCCTTTACAACAGTACCACAGTTTTCTGTAAGTAGAACATGCAACTAAAAAACTGTGTTTTAACACAATTCCAACTGATTTTTTTTAAGTGTCAGAAATCTATGCACTAATCAGTCCTCAAAAAAAAAAAAGACAAATTCCAAGTAGAAATTAAGAGTACAAAGCAGTTAAATATTCCCATTATACAAAATGGTGCCTGCATTCAGACATTGCTGCTTACTAGACAGAGGACTAAAAGTTAAAGGTCAAGGTCCACCATTAATGAAGTGGGTCCCAAAATGTTGTTCATTTCAGGACTGTAGAGGACACTTGCGAAGCTCCATAATGTCTTTACAGGGAGCATTAAGGGAATGGGGAGACTTAGTCCTCTGTCTAGCATTTGCATGGCCCCCATGCCTGAAACCACCTGCTGTGCCATCACAAAGAGGGCCCTGATTTTCATTGAATTTACAGCTGAATTTTAAGGAATTATAGTTTGTGCATGAATGACTACAATGGTATCCTTGTACTAACTCTCATGTTTACTCAAGAACTTGAATCCAATATTGAACTTCACTCTTGTTAAATTTTCACAGAAGACGTGACTTAGGGATTTTGGTGAGGTGAACTACATAAAAACAGAAAAAATATTTTCTGACAATTTAAAAAATAACTATGATTGAAATCTTGCTTTGGTGGCAGAGGCATTATGTATAATAAATATGTCCAAAAAAGAATGACAAAATTAACTACTCTTTAGGAGTAAATAATTATCTGATTATGAATGCATGTAAAATGACTTACAATTTAAAAATTACATTTGCAAATTTAAGCGTTTCAGATTTTGACCTTAAATTTTACTGGTTGCAGCAATCTATATCTGGCATATAATCCAAGATAAGTAACTTCATTCACTGTTGGGTCATGTGAAGGTTCTGTCTGTATCTAATGATTTAAAGAAAGAGGCTTTTCTTTCACAATAAACCTGATCATGGGGTAAATATGTTTTTTCTCCAAACAGGTATTTTAAAGACAGAGTTAGTTAGCCTCCCCAAGTGGTGTAAGTGCCACAGTTGAGCTCTGATTAAACGCACTTGAAAGTAGACAGGAACGTCATATCAATATTTCATTATGTCAGCCAAATCCAGACCATACAATTGTGATAAAAGCTAACCCAAAGTTACAGTGCTTGTGTCTTTCACAGTACTCCTTTATCTAAGTAAAACTATTGCTCCCCAAAATAGTTTTCCCACTAATTAGTATTAATTTTCAGCTGTTATTTTTCTGTCTCTGACAGGATTAAAGCAAAATTTAAGAGGAATATATAACATATATTTTCATAACTGAGGGCTCAGAACTCTAAAATACAAACAGAAGGTATAGATATACTTACCCACAGAAATTTCCATATTGTTGCAGAAAATTGCTATTTAATGACAAATTCAAATGCTGAATTTTTGTTATGCTCTGTCAGGAGAAAAGAAGCAAAGCAGAATTCAAAATAATCTTTCTGAAATCCCATCTTATCCCCATAGATTTCCATTTTTCTGGGCAGGATGGAGGGCAAAATCAAGATCACAAATATTTAAAATACCATTACAATAAAAACCCAATGATGTATGATCCATCACGTGATCCTGTATATTCCTTTTAGGGAGTGCGGATAAATATCTGTGGTGAGCAAGAAGCTACCTAAGGGACTGCACAGAGATGGGAAAACAATTAGGAGGGTTAGGTGGCTTTGGTCCTGTGTTTCATGGCCCTGTGTCCCAGCCCAAAGGGAGGTGCCTCTCAACAGCAGCATTTCAGATCATCCTGTTGCACTGCTGAGGGCTTGAAGAGAGCTACACCACAGGCAGGAGCGGTAAGGGAAGGGTAGCTAGGACTTGCAGGCAGATCTAACTCTGAATGGCCTCCAGTCACACACAGACCCAGATGGTAGTGTTTGTTAATTGTTTTCTTTTTATTTTTGTTGTTTCCTTTCCTTGCTTGCCCTTCCTCTTCACTTTTTTTTTTTCTTGGAAGAAAACATTGAAATATTATTAAGCAGGAAAAGGATTATGAATAGTGACATTTAGAAGGCTTTGCCTTTCATTTACAGCCTCAAATTTGGTGGTATATATGCACTTGTGTTGATTTGATCAGATGAAAAATTAGATGACTTGGTTACCTGGAATGCTTAAATATAAGCCTCAAGCCAGGAACCATCTGAATTTCAGAGATTTCCACAGAAAAATGGCAGGCATGATGGCCATATTCTCAGGCAGGTGTAAGTCACATAGATTTAAATTAATGAAGTTATATCTGTTTAGACCAGTTAAATATTTGGCTTAAGCATACCATGCAATCACACATATACACAAAAAGATGCTTTGGATATCTGCTGTAAAATAATCATCCATAGCAAACACACTATGGGATTTAAGGCAATTGTTCAGCAAGTGTGGTTTGTCATCACTCAGGTGACTTCAGTAAGGCTGGGAAAATTCCTGTGAGCTTCAGAGTGATGTCTTCTTCTCATGCCATAGAGTAAGATATGTCAATCCTTGGAGCACAGGGATCCTGTATGAGGAGCACCAAATTTCATACCGCTGTAGTTTGTAAGGTTGAGTTTTAAAAGCTGAATGACAGAGAATTTTGAACAGAGTCTATTAGTCATTATAGTCATTATAGTCATTAACCCAACACAGGAGAGTTTCTTTAATTGATTTTACATTTTCCATTTTACTAATTTTGTAGAATTAAAGGAATTCCTTTAGCTTCAGAGGTTATTTTGGATCATTAGCATGTTTAGACATGTTAAAAAGTGACAAGCAAGCAAACGTAACATAGCCAATCTTTCCTGGACTCAAATAGTTTTTCCACTGTTTAAACTAAGTTTGTGAATCACTTGCATAGTGTTGCAGAGTTTGAGAAATAATTAGACCAAAAAAGAGTTGCTCTTCAAATAGCTGCTTTCTCATGATGGTGAGTTTTCTTCCACCCTGCCTTAGACTCTGAACCAGTTCAGAAGAAATAGTCATCAAGGAAGAAAGGCAGCTGATACCAGTAGGAGTGTGTTTTAATGATCCTGACACACTGACCACTACAGTTGCTCTGTATTCTTGCCAGGTCAGGGTCAGACATGCACCACAGGCACTAGCTGTTGTGGTTTGGCATGAGAAATAGCCCATGCTGAAAAGCAAGACAGGACTGTTTGATTTTTAGGGATCTTCCCCCTCTAGCTGTAAAAATAGCCCAGTCTATAATATTGTTGCGCTGAAATACCTCACAAAAAAGACAGGAGATGGTTGCTTGCTGTTTGTCTTAAATCTGCATTTCCAATATTGCTTTAACATTGCCTTTCACTGGATACTACAATAATATCTCTCTGAGGCATGTTCCAGTTAGCAAAAGTGGGAAAGGGGTGGAGATTTTGAAACTTGGACTCCTAAAAGCCCAGACTCCCCGCTGTTAACAAAACACAAGTAGTTAGAGAACTCACCAGCAAATTGTATAGAATTCCTGAAGAATATTCCAGAAATCTCATGTTGTCAACATTCTGTATAATTTTTAGGGAAAATGCAGTAATAGTAATTGTCATTCTCCAAACAGATCATGTTTTTTACTCAAATGCTGCCAGTCCCATAAGTGCAGCGTCATGTCACTTAGTGCATGTTGCAACCAAGCTGGTCCCTTGGGCATCAAAAGAGGTGGGTGTCCAGCCTCTGTGGAGGCTGCACTGAGATGCTATAGCCACAGCCTTCCACTTGTTCTCATTCTTAGTTGCTGTTACTGCCTGCTTGGCAATGAATTGGATAGTGAAGGATGGCGAGACCAGTGAAAGCTAATCTACAATTCTTTGTTTTTCTGTGTGTGCATACTTTTTTTTTGTTTTTTGTAGGCAGAATTTGCAGACAGCAAATTACAATGCTGTGGGGTGCAGTCATCTCCTAAGATTACACTGGTGTCTCCGTCACCTGTCCTGAGGTCTCTGGCAGAGACTATACCGACTCCAACAGTCCAGACAGTCTATACGTCGCATAAGCCCATTTCGCTGGCAGACAGGTACTGTGCAGTTCTTTCACAGAAATACCATGATGTTTTCTGCATTAAAGGAATCAGCTTGATTTCCTTTCTTCTTGCCACACAGTGTCATTTTCTCTTATACTGAAAGACTGTTGCTTGACTACTTCAGAATAGGTGGGTTATGTAAAGAAATATCTGTAACTCATACTCTCATGCTCTGAGATTAAGAAAAGCCTGGTTCAATTAATTGCTGCAGCCAGCAGTGTACCTTTTCTGTGGCAAATGGCCTGGAGAAAAAGGGTTGTGCAGATTTTCCTCAGGCAAGTAGTTTTGTCTGAACCACTAAAGTTTTGGTTTAATAATTGCTGTTACGATTTGTTTTATGAAATTAAATGTCCAAGGGGGAAAACTGAGCTTAAGAAATGTATGTTCTTCTAAATGAAAAACAGGAAAACAGGCATTGGTTTTCTTTCTTGCTCCTCTTTCTCTCTTTTTTTTTT